>BLKM01000389.1:3552828-3703514 GCA_013340265.1 Coptotermes formosanus | reverse complement strand
AGACTGAGGGTGTTCGAGAATAGGGTGCTGAGGAGGATATTTGGGCCTAAGAGGGACGAGGCGACAGGGGATTGGAGAAGACTACATAACGAGGAACTTAATGACCTGTACTCATCACCAAATATTATTCGGGTAATCAAATCGAGAAGACTGAGATGGGCGGGGCATGCGGCACGTATGGGGGAGGAGAGAGGTGCATACCGGATTTTGGTGGGGAGACCCGAGGGAAGGCGACCACTTGGGAGACCCAGGCGTAGATGGGAGGATAATATTAAGATGGATATTCGGGAAGTGGGATGGGGGGACATGAACTGGATTGATCTGGCTCAGGATAGGGACAGATGGCGGGCTCTTGTGAATGCGGTAATGAACCTTCGGGTTCCATAAAATGCGGGGAATTTCTTGACTAGTTGAGAAACTGTTAGCTTCTCAAGAAGGCCTGTGCTCCATGGAGTTAGTTAGTTAATTCAGTTGCACCTTGTTTTCGAAGACAGTTGTAAATCTAGCCAGGGTTAAAATGCGTCAAAACGTTGTTAGGACCGGGAGTCGGTTTCGATAGTTAGCTGTACTCCAGTTTAGCGTTATTTGTCTTAACCTGATTTGATTTTAGAGGAGTACAAGTAAACATTCAGGTGACTGTTCAAGAAAGTGAAAGGACTGTGGAAGCTACTGCAACAGGAAGAGTTTTCACACAATTTCTTTGTTTTCTGATTTTGCGTCTCACCATGCACACATTTTGACAGGCTGACTGACGTTGTAAGAGACGTCTAATTGCTTGCAGTTATTTAAGGATCTCGTCTCTTTTCAAAGATATTTGTGAGTAAAAAAAACTCAATTAACTCAATTCCTCTTCCCTTATGCAAAACAGCATGACTGCAGTCTGCATTTCCTCGCTACCTCCATTCATTTTTGAAAAATGAATGCCGCTTTTTTTTTTTAGTAAATCCCTTTCCCCAAAAAGAGGGATAAAGAGACGAAGTATGAAAGTAGCTAGAAAAGTCGCAGTTGCTTTTTGCATTTCTTCTCTTTTATCCTCATGTTCCGCTCTTCAAGAAATCCTTCAGAGCTCACTAAGGATTCCCCATCATTTCATAAAGACCTGACTTGAAATGGGTGGGGGAGGAGGGGAGGGAGAGGACCGACTTATACATATGTGGTTTGAGGTCTTCTTCTTTGACAACCTCTCTGAGGTCTTCAAGAATGAAAAGGCTGCTTTGAGGACTCTTTGTGGCGGGGTTGATATAATGCAGTCTAGGCGGAATAGACGGAAGTTGGGGAGGATGTGACAGTGTGCTGAATCCTTATTTGTTACAGAGGGTGGTGTTAGTACATGCATTGTTCATTGTTTACAAGAATTCTATGTTGCTGCTGATTGATATGCGCTGTTTTCGATTCCCTGGGGGCACATGACATAATCTGTTGAGAGTATAAGTGTTACGACAGAAAACAAACGCGGTTGCTTTCCTACTCCGTACTGCATTGATTTACAATTGTGCATATTTGTTAGTATCATTATTTTTGTACTGTGATATTTTTACGAAGAACTTGTTGCTTAAGCGTAGATTCTGTGTACCTTATATTTGTCGAATATAACCCTAAAATTTCGCATTTTCACCCTCTTAATAGTTGTATAGTTAAAGCCGACGTGACATATAATTCGTGGGTACGTTAGGAGGCTGAGTCACGACAGCATGGCCGTTCCCAAGTTTGGGATGGAGGAACGGCTTGCGGATATGGAATATAGCTGCGAATGTATTGAATCATCAGTCGCAGAGAACCGATAAGGGGTGGTCCTTCAGCGTAGGGGTTGAGCGAAGTGCTGACATCTCCTCACATTAAAAACTTAGATGTTACGAAAGATTTCACAAGGTTTCGGGGACAGATGGCAGAAGCTCGTGAATGCGGTAATGAACCTTCGGGTTCTATAAAATGTGGAGAATTTTCTGACTGGCTGAGAACGTGTTAGCTCTTCAGGAAGGACTTTGCTCCGTAGACTTCGTTAAAAGGAGGCTGGAGAGGACTGCGGAGGGACGAGCTTCATGCGTTGTACACGTTACCAACTGGTATTCAGATGATCAAGTGGAGGGAAGATGGGCAGGCATGTGGCAATTATAGGGGGGAAAAACGCTTACAGGATTTTAATGCGGAAACCGAAATGAACGAGAATATTTTTAAGGTCTAGGCCTAGATGGGGCATAATATTAAACCTGATTTTAATTAAAGAAGGTGAGATATCATGAACAGGATTAATTTGGCTGACGACGGGGACTGCGATAGGTTCTTGTGAGAACTGTAAGGAAAATTCGGTTTTATTAACATGAGAATTTCTTGACTAGGTGAAGATTACCAGCTTGTTAAGAAGTCTACTTCATGGATTTAGTTAGTTAGTTAGTTAGTTAGTTAGTTAGTTAGTTAGTTAGTTAGTNTTCATGGATTTAGTTAGTTAGTTAGTTAGTTAGTTAGTTAGTTAGTTAGTTAGTTAGTTAGTCAGTCAGTCAGTCAGTCAGTCAGTCAGTCACTTTATGATACATATCTCCGTACCAAGTCTCCTGTAGCTAAGTCCAGTCATTCAGTAGCTATCGCCATCAGACCGTAAGCTGGAAGTAACTTTCGCATGACTGCCATATTGTGACTTATTTTACAGATATTAGGCCTTTTGTTTTGAGGAAGTTTCATATCTTTTCAAGTTTATGACGTAAGTGTGTCTCATGTCCCTTCCGCTTTAGGTTTTCGCGTATCCGCCGTGTTGTTGTTATTAACTAAATTTACGAAATTAGGAACTAAGTTTTGGGGTGTCCTTAAATGGCATAACCTTCGTACCAAGTTTCGTGAAAATCGGTCAGGTTGTTCAGACGTTCTGTCGGAGACGCTCATACACCGAAACCATCTCTAAATCATACTGCCCTGAACGGAAGAGTCGTAACGTACATTGAGGGTCACATTATGGTTTTCTTGTTTATCACACCGTGTTGTTTCATATCTGGTGACCAGCTACTCGGTAACGCTCGATGCCCGCGGCTTTAGAGAACAGGTACACGTGACATTACGCAGTGTCAGCTCGCAAGATCTGTAATGAGAAACACGTATCATAGGTACAGTGCGGTCGTGATTTATGCGGTCTTACTGTGAGAGATTTTGAAATAACGCGCCAATGTAATACAGGGCGTATCTAAAATACTTGGGACAAATTCCAACCTTGAATTGAAAGAGAATATTCAGTTCCGTAACTACGCAGTATTGTACTTACAAGCGAAATAATACATTTACAGTAATGTTCTAAATTTGGTGATTGTTGAATTTTTTATATTTATCAAGTCACAGTTCACAAGAAATGCTCAAAATATTTCCTGCCTGAATCAGCGCATGCTTGGACACCTCTGATCATGGACTGTCGCACTTTTCAAACGTCTCGGAGCAGTTGCGAATGGTTTGACAGACATACAAAATGCGTCGGTGAAGCTCAGTACACAAGGGGTTTTAAGTGTCCCAACAGGCAAAAATCTAAATGACTGAGGTCAACACGCTGTTGGGTCTATCTCGAAAGCTGAGTGTTTGCGGACGTATATTTATATGACTTTATCCTCGGTTTGGTGTAGGGAATTCGGTTTTGAATTTTGTCGAAGTATTTTAGATAGACCCACTATAAGTAATTATGAGAAATAAATCTTCCTGTGCGCGCAGAAATTAAAATAACGCGCTATGCATTCACGAAACGTAAAAAAAAACTCCTACATAATATGTGTGGCATAATTGATCTTACCTTACACGAATCTTTGTTTACGCGCGCCCTTCAGGAATGCAGTCGACGCATAAATCACACTTCCACCCTGTAATTTTATAACTTAGGGCTTGAGAGAGCTCGAGGCCAGGATGGGAGCAAAATATTTGGAGTGAAGAGAGCGCAAGTAACAGATTAATTAAGAAAATTGCGCAATAACGGGGCTTGGTGCTGTGTCACTTTCACGTTAAGATATTACGGTGATCATGTCAACAAGAATGTGATCAATTGGCCACGTACAGTAAGCATGGGATAGCCCAGGATTTTATACCAAATTTTAGTCTAAAAATTCAGAAGACGAGAGACTTTGGCAGTGCTAGGTGTAGAAGCGTACTAGAACTACAGACAAGTCTGTCGTGTGAAGGGGTTAACTTAAGTCATGCGCTAATCCACCGCATCTTGCATCAAGTATTTCTTGCTTCATGATGATTGTTGCTGCCGTTACAGTAATGTTTATATTAAATTATTGTTTTATTGTAAACATATCTTAAACTCTTTTTTTGATTTGAAGGAAGTGAGGCACGTGTCTTTAAACAAATGCCTGTAACTTGAATTGTTTAATAACTTTTTATTACGACAGTTTACTCAGATGATGCTGTGGAAAATAATTTGGGGATACTCCAATAAAATATTTTATTAATTGGGCATGAGCAAGCTCTGTCGATGTCTTTTGTCGGTAATATGGTTACATCCTGACCCGTGACCTTACGATGGGTGTGATTTGCCTCACAAACCAAACTTCAAGTGCCGTCTGCGAGACTCCGAGAGAAAACAAAGCTTTGAGTCCATATAGTGGTGCTATTGTAAGCTGGCCTAACTCCGAATTTCATTTTGTTTCCATGGAAGCGAAGTGTGACTCAATCACAAACCAAGTTTAGTGCGGGTAGGAGGATATTTCTTAAAGAAATAGTAGGAGCGTGTGAGGGCATGTAGTGAATGCAGCAAGGTCAGAGTGTCACTCAGTAGGGTCCTGCTCTAAACACAGTAAGGAACTGTTTTATTCCATACATGCCGTGAAATTTCTTGACAGTCTGAGGGTGTTAGCTTCTCAAGAACTTACCAAAACGCAGTGAAAAAGTTAAGAACATTTATAATGAATCCAGTTGAGTCGTTTCTATGTCTATCCACTCTTAGTTTTTAAGCTCTTCCGGTTTGTAATCTTACCTTAAAGTCATTGCTTGCCAGAACTCAATTTTAGCGTCCTGCTGCTGGGATTGGTAACTTTTGACTCCAAATATTCAACATTCTCAGTACCATGCGGACCTCTGAGGTAGAATTAAAAATAGCTCTGATGCATATGCCGTGTTTGAATCTGCCTGTTAATGCAAGTCTGAAATTAAGCTGCTTTAATAATGCACTTTTTGTTGTTTGGCTTTCGCTTTGTTGCACGTGTGTGTCAGTATGGTTACAATTTCCAATTAAAACTAGGTGCCATGAAGGCGTATTTCAGCAGCGAAGAATATGATGTATTCAAGGACGCGTTTAAAATATACAATTGAAGAAGAATTGCTGCTGTTATGATCTTATAATTTATAATTCTTTGAGATTGTGTTCGTTAAGAACTGCTGAGGCACTTTGTGTAACGTTGTAAATTACTTATCATTATGCCTGGTTGCCATTAATTCTTTGTGAAACGTCTGCCCTATTTCATTTGAAATGCAGTTTTGAGGGTTCCATTTTTTTTCATAAAAACAAAAGCAGGTAATGTCCTGTCCCCACCTTGCGTCACCTGCAGTACTAATGAAGAAATCTGTTGTGTTTCCAGCACTGCCATCCACCGCAAAACTAAAGCGCATTTTCTCTTTTCTGCGGTATTTGTTGTTTTTTGGACTGAAGCCAGAAACACCACTCTTGCATATGAAAATACGAAGTGCGTAATGCATGACCATTCCACTTAAATTCATGTGCCAAACTGTTTACCTCTTTCTTTTTGTGGGCAGTATCTCTTTCTAAACAGTTAAAGCTGTGTTTTTCCTACGTAGTTTATCATATTTATTTTTAAGTTAACTGAACGTCGCGCATCATTGATTTCATTATCATGGCCACAAGAACCAACCAACGTACTTTGCTCTGAGCCGTTTGAAACTAGCATACACCCCCAAATTCCATTTATTTTAAAACAAGTTTTTAATATTGTCCTCCAATCTGCCTCTGTATCCCAAGTGACCTCCTCTCTTTACGTTTTGTAATTATCATTTTTATTAATTTTTCTCCACTTTTGCTCTGCATGTTCCAGCCACCTCATCTTCCTTTGTTTGCTCGTCCTCTTTGCTCTAGAAACCGGTATGATGCGAGTCTAAGCGCAAATTCATTTTTCCAACTTAGAATATTTATACTATCAGTAACAAAATTCAAAACATATAAAATTATTTTGGCGTTAATGAGCAAATGCAGTACATAAAGGGTAACTGGGATTCTGTTTGTAGGCCTACTCGTGCAATTTAAGTACAGTCAACCTCGGTTATACCGTCCTCGGTTATAACGGACTTCGGTTATAACGGATATTTTCCCATTCCTCGGCCGTTTCCCTATGCTTTATCATTGTAACTACCTCGGTTACACCGGTCTCTTATATATCGGATCTTCGGTCACATCGGATTTCTCCGACATTCCCCAACAGTTGATTTTCCTCGGCTATACCGTTTTTGGCAAAATAATGGCAATTTCGCAAAGGTCACAGTGTGTTCGAGCGCAGGGTGCTCACTCGTCAGGGCGACGTGAAGACTGCAAATGTAATTTGATAGTATTTTGTGCCCGGAGACGCCGTGGAGACTTGTAAATTTTGCAGTTTATTTGGCGTTGCTAAGGACAAGGTCAAACTATTGGCGGTTATAATGGATAAGACAGGGCAGTCTCTACCTGTGTCTGTTATTCGTGCAGCAGGGAGAAAGTACTGTAATTGTCATATGCGAGCATCTTTATGACACTTCGGGCGGAGTGCCCTGTCATAAATCAATTACGGCTTGACTTCGGCACATTTACTTGTAACATTTTAGGTAGCGATTTTGTAGACTTTTACTTACGGTACGTACACAGAATTCTTTCTTTGGCAAAGTGGTGTATGTCAGTACGGGCCAACCAAAGAGGTGCGAACATGTTAAAAGGTAAAGCTATCCCATTACAGACCTGGACAGGCCCAGAGGTTTCCAGGAGGTAGACTCCCAGATTTGAAGACAATGGGCACATGAAGGTGGCAAGCTTGTCAGCCCTACGCACCGGCCACCTTTACTCCCCAGCAAGTACTCCTGGTACTGTTTCTGTTAGAGGCTGAGTAGACCCCAGGGCCACAGTGCGGCCGGAAGGATTTTGTCAATGAAAAATTCCAATGGCACCATCGGGAATCGAACCCGAGGCCTTCCGGTTTGCAGCGCAGTGCCTCAACCAACTGCGCCACGCGAATACGTAGAGTATTTAAACACTTTGGCCGATCCTAGTGGCCGCGCGGTGTAAGGCGTGGGTCTGCCGCCGTTCGCTTGCTGGGATTGTGGGTCCGAATCCCATCCGCGGCATGGATGTCTGCCTCTTGTGAGTGTTGTGTGTTGTCAAGTAGGGATCTTTGCGTCGGGCCGATCACTCGTCGAGAGCAGTCGTACAAGAGTATGGTGTGTCTGAGTGTGATCGTGAAGCCACGGTAATGAAGGGGCCCTGGCCCACTAGGGGCTGTTGCGCCACTGGGGGGATTTAAAATTTTTGAGTGTGTTGTACAATACAGTAGGTGCGTAAAGGAGGGGAGCATTCAGGCATCTTGGTGTGTGGTGCTTCCGTCTGTTACATCAAGGGTTCACGAATGTAGTAATGTGTGTTTCTGTGTGCACAAAATGTAGCTGTTCGTGTCCATATGCAATAAAACTGAAAACAAGCGTAACTTAAGTGGCATAAATTTAAATGTTATGTCAAAAAATAATTTCACTAAACCTAGGATATAACGGACTTCGGTTATAACGGACATTTTTTACGCCCCATGAGATCCGTTATTACCAAGGTTGACTGTATATAATCAAGCATTATAGTGTTTGAATGTAGTTTGTGTCTGTGAGGAGAAGATATCTTGTTTGAGGGACATTTCTAAACGTACAAAATTCAGTCTCGGACTCAAGGCAAACGGAAAATCTCATTTTTCTGTATATAAACTTATCCATGATTACAGATGGCTAAAAATATTAGAATAATTTTTAACAGGAATGCGATTGTGGATATTCTTATGACGTCACTTCGTCAGTTTTATGGGCTGAACAACGTGAGTAGACTGGCGTCCCAACTTGTCTGTCTGTGCGAATGTATACAGTATTCATATTTTTTGAGCTCGCTGAAGCTATTAGTTGCCAGCAGGTTCCAACTTGATGCCAACATAATGCTAAAATCAATATTAAATATATAGCATGTATAATTTTTCATTTCTTTATCATGTAATGTCAAATACATATTTTCCAGTTCTTTGGCGTGAATAATGTTGTGTTACGTCATGCATTTCGCGGACACCCGATGTAGTGGAGAGGAATATTCCCTGTTTTATGCAATTAGTCGTTCAAGTCTCCTTTTATTTATCTATTCATTTATTTATATATCTTCCGGGTATTTGAATATTTGGGCCTAAGAGGGACGCGATAACAAGGGAGTCGAGAAGACTGCATAACGAGGAACTTTATTGTATGTAATCACCCAATACGAAATATTATTGGAGTGATCAAATAAAGAAGAATGAGATGGGCGGGGCATGTAGCACGTATGGGGGAAAGCGAGGTGCTTACAGGATTTTGATGGGGAGACCTGAGGGAAGGCCACCACTTGGGAGACCCAGGTTTAGATGGGAGGATAATATCAAAATGGATCTTCAAGAGGTGGGATCGGGGGCGTGGACTGGCTTGATCTGTCTCAGCATAGGGACAGGTGGCGGGCTCTTGTGTGTACGGTAATAAACCTTCGGGTTCCATAAAATGCGGGGAGTTTCTTGACTAGCTGAGGACCTGTTAGCTTCTCAAGAAGGACTCTGCTCCATGAAGTTACATACTTGTTCCGGATGGTATTTATTCTTCTCGCAACGTTGTCTGCTGATATTGTCGCAAAAAATAATCTTTTTACATTTGTTTTAAATGTAAACTAGTAACAAAGAAGTGTGAATCTGTGGTGTATTTCATTACCTGCTACGCCAGTTGTATTGTCCATTCGTGGCATAAGGGAAGTTGAATTAAATTAAAGACGGATCTCCAATCTCGGACCACTATAATAGTTACCCAAAGTACAATTTCACAGTTCTAGCCTGCACATAAAACAGAGATTATTTGTTTCAGTTGGAGTTCTACTACATGTATAGTTAATTTTCCGAATCTTATTATGCACCTAAGCCTATATAAAAATAATAAACAACTGCACGGAAGATGTACAGTATTAAATATAACTATATAAAATGAAATTACATTTCAGTATTAGTATTGTTCGTAGATGGTATTAATATTAAAAGACCTTGGCCGTTGAATAGTACTGAATGTTGGTCGGTCTGAAGTAATTTTGGCGGCAAGATTTGCAGCGTCCTACATCGGCGTTATAGCATCTTGTTGTGCACACACTGTAGGACAGGACACAGAGATTACGGACTTGTCTGAAGTACTGCCTCTGTTAAGCCTACATTATTAAGCCTGAAACTTTTCTGTACTTTTGTATATCAATCAGTTGCCTGACTTACAATCCTGTACCGCATACTGGAACGTCTCAAGATATGTAATATAAAAAGGGCAAAATAAGAAATCTCAAACTAAAGTGGAGGTTTATGTTGTGTGTTGCGTAAGTAAGCTAAAGCAGTCTGACACTAATGTTCTCGAAGCAGTGTTGAAACTTCAAGATGCGAGATTTTAGGTTTCCTCGGTAGTATGGATAAGGTTTCTGTTCTTCTAGGATGTGACGTTGTGCCACGCTTGAAGAACGGATACCTAAAAATTCAGTATTTATAGGACATGACGCCTAGTCGATTGGTAAGTACTTACACACGTTTCGGGTGTCTACGTTGCGTATATTTTCAGGGCCTAACAAGTCCCACAAGGGTAGTCACGACTTTTTTTATAACTTTGAAAATGGAATAAAAATCCGAAATGAAAAGTGACCACCTTTTTTACTTCTTGGGCCCTGAAAATGTAGGAACAAGCTTCTCCAAAAAATGGGCAAGTACCTACTAATTGACGTGGAGTCCTGTGCTGGAAGTCTGTAACTTTCATCTGGTGTAGCCTCTTGCTTTCGAGCACTGTGGTTCAAGAAATAACGGCGTGAATAAACGCAGTACTCTTTTAACTACCCACCGTTTCTTATTGTCGCCCGTTAACTCAGCATTCTCAGGTTCATCAGCAAACATTCAATTTATACGGACAGATGTAAGTTACAAGACAAAAGTGTGTCGAGACCGCGGAATATTAGGGAAAGCTGGAATGAATATGTTATATTCAAATAGCCTTAAGTGCCTGTACTTTGAAATTAGGAAAATAAAATAGTGTACTGAATACTGCTGTGTCGCAATTGACTTCAAAATTATTGATGTTAGCAGGAAAATTCGCGTCTTTGATTCATGCTGACCATCGTTAGATATATAATAGCGACATTGGTAAGCTTTAATGGGGTCTGGATTGCACTGTGGCAGACAATAGACTGCCAAGTTTCATGACGTAATAATACGAATTGTTGCGGATCCCAAGGTCGTAATGTTCCGACGAGGTTTAATCTGCCCCCAACTTAATGACAGTGTGAACTCGGGACCAAGTCTAACACCTCTTCAATAATCATATTCAAGTGCAACTTGGCAACTCCATTCTCAGAGGGCTAATTATTATGGTGAGAGAAGTGGGGATAAACTACCCTCCCCACCACCACCACCACCACCACTACAGTTCCATCCTACTCGGCTAAGAACGTGTTTTCTTCCTAACTGTATGGAGGTTATCATCCCTTGAGATGTAAGTGGTTCAGGCTAAACGTTATAATGACTGTTAAGGGTATAAGTGGCTGAAGGGAATGCAATGTCATTGTAAATTGGGTGGGGTTTCATTATTGCCGCAGCTACAATTGCAGCTTGACGTAAAATACAACGTTGTCAGATAAGGGCTCTAGACAGCGGGGCCCAGGCTTCGCTCCCAAACAAATGGCAACGCTGCTCATCCCATATTACGTGGTTTGTTGTGCTCCTTGCTTGTTTCTCAGTTTGGTGTAAACATTAATTGAAAAACTATGTAATATATTGTTTTTGTGTTTATTAATGTTTTATGCTACCGTAGATTTTACAACGTACATTCAGCATTGCATAGTTGGCAGCAATTTTAGAAATGTTTTACTCAGTTCACCTCGCATGCGATTATGTAAATACACACTAATAATCTGGTTCAAATATAAATTTAAACCTTTAATTTCATATATATTTTTAATATATTATTTCTGTACGAAGAATTCTGGAGGATAGGCCTACTGATCAAATTTGTGCAGTAAGGGATTGTACTGAACAGGTGCGAACAAATATTGGACAACTTTGGAATAATATTAGTAATAACACCAAATTCCTCTGCAAACAGTTCTGCAGTTGCAGATCCCCACAGCCGCACACATACCATACCAGTACTGTGTGTTTTTTTTGTATATTTGATTCAAAGAATTGGAAAAACGATAAAGTAGATAATACTTTTAGAATTATCTTACAGGTGCATAGAAGTAAAACATATTTTTTGTGTCTTTTCCTGCAGTATTTACAAAAATGTTTAAGTGCTGCAGCCGAGAGTGTCGTCGGTATAGTGAGCAGCTTAAGGGATTAACGACGTCAGAATGGGGTTTGGATTTTAGGCAGAGATGAGAGACTTTCTGTATTCTCGCGAATCCCAAGCCACGTCTGGGGGCTTGAGTAGCCGCCTACTCAACGTGTCCCGGAACATTTCCCTGAGGTTAGCACGCCTGTTGCTTGAAGTGACCACTCATCTCCCTCTTATGCCGAGGCTAAGAATGCGTAAGGCTCTAACTCCACGCCCCATGTGACTTCAAGTCATGCATAGGGACCAATTTACTAATTAACAGGTTCGTCGAAACTGATATATTTGGATCATGTCCACGAGTTGACGAAGACTTGGAACTGAATCTGTGGGTGGTTTATAGTGCTGAAATAAGCGTCTCCTGTTGATGATCAGGCTTTAGTACCGAGTTCCACAGCGCATAATACACAAGGCTGTCACTATGACGGGTGTCCAGTGGTCTTGTGGGTAGTCTCTGGCACCGGACGGTAGGAAATATGCATTACATGTGGGAGCTCCTGGGTTCATATGTAGGCCTATCCCGGAAGTGGCTACGCTGACAGGCTCTTAGTTTCTCGGTCTGTCCACGTAGATTGTGATATAGTACCTCAAACTGGGCCACGGCCACTTTTTGTCGCAACATTTCTGACCGATCATTTAATAATCATTTTAGCATGCGACGCCATATGTGCTCAGCTACTGACAGCACATTTATTTAGTAAAACATAAATAAATAAATAAATAAATAAATAGCCATAAACGCCACTGTGAGGGGCGTTCCAAAATTTTCTGTGTAAACATTAAATAATGCGATCTGCTGTCAGAATGCACTACTGTCTTGATTCGAACTTCACGGATTAGGAGGCCCTTGAACGCCATTTGCCTGCATTCTCTCAGTGTTTAAGAGTGTTATAGCTAAAACCTGTGAATAAATAAAGTGGCGTTTTCCTTTATGTTAAAGTAACTGGGCCTGAAGTAATTTCTGAGTGACTCGCGCGATATATGTCCTACGCACAGTTTAGTCTTCTCGCATAAAACATACGTATTGACATAGGCTGTTCTTCCTCGCAATGTCAAGGTAATAGCAAAGCGGTTTCCCTATTGTTAAGTAAGAGCAGCAGGGCTTAACTCAAACTTTAAGGCACGTTGTGCTGTTTATAAGGAGAGCAGCAGTTCAGTCCCATGGGACTGGGGTGAATTATTGGGCTTTGTGCAAATGTGGTATTAATACGCAAGTAACATTGTCCGTGTGCAAGACATGAATGCATATGGGTCTCTGGTATGTGAGGTCTAGGAGCTTGGTAGATTGGTACCAAAACACGTAATTTCTCTGAATAACGAAGTTTTCAGTTTCAATGTTTTGAGTCGGGAAGGGGCGAAAATAATTCTTGATTAAATTTCGGGAGGCCCGAGTTTCAAATTTTGGCCAGAAAATCAGCCACGGTATCTGAGGTTTTTCGTATGGTATCTTCAGTACCTTCAAGAAAATAAACAGATAGTACTTAAAACTGAAGCACGACCGCCTGCTTCCACTGGCCTTCTAGTTCTGTATTTTGATACTATGCACCGTATAGGCCGCAATATAAGGCAAGGTGTTTGTTCGGAATTAGCCACACAGGAAAGTAGGGGCCGCCTTATAAACGAGGCCTTACGGCATTTCTCAGTACCACGTCAAGGACACGTGTCTAAAGTGAAAAGTCTATATTTAAAGGATATATTTATGTATTTATGTTTATGCGGTACATGAAGTCAGCTGCATATTATTTTGAGTTTTACAGCTGCCTGTCGGAAACTGTGCTAATATTTTTATTACGTTTTCTCAGTTTTCTGAATTTTTCCCCAAATACCTCAAGGGGAAAGATGGAATCGCATTATGTACGGGCTTATGCGATAATCTGAGACATTGTGAGCATCATGAATAAGTCAAGCTGTAGGCGGGTCTCCTATAAACTACATGGAAAGTCTTTTCAAGCAGTCAGTATTAGTTTTCCGAACATCACTGGCCTGCTGCTTCATTCCGTCTGAATATTATCAGTTAATTAGGAATCGACAGTTTGATGCTCGGTGATTTTTGCCCTGCGATGGAGTACAGGAATTCGGCTTGTTAAAAATCTCAATTTCCTGACATATTTCTCTTTTTATCAGAAAATCATCGCCAAAGAAACGAAATCACTTGTGCCGTAAGAAGTCCCATTTTCTCGTCTGCAGTAGTCAATTAGGCAGTGCTAATTATTTCTTTGGAAAGGAGGAATTGAAAAGTTTAGTATTAAGAGATCCTTCGATATTCAAATCCTTGTCGAGCGCTTTGCAAATAAGAAAAAGTTGAAATAACACAATGCTTGCTCTGTATCTCGGCGGGTAGACTGTGCTTTTACCGCGAAGTATAAAGTTGGTCCATGAAGTTAAACGAAACAGCAGCGGCATCTATAATTTAATCCTCTTAACTTGAAGTAAATATTAGAGACCCTCCCCCCAAGAAGCAGATGAAAAAAGGTTATATTTTCATCCAATTATAAACAGCGAGGCGTGCTTAAAGAGGATTCCTTCATGCACAGCAGCTAACTGTACTGTTGGTCTTGCATTAAATCCACTCTTAAAATAAGCACGTAAAAGAAACTGACAAAGCAAGTCAAGTTATTCTCCAAATAATTGGCTGCATGGAGTACAGTCCTTCTTGAGAATCTAATTATCACGCACCTGTCAAGAAATTCCTGCACTTTATGGAACCCGAGTACTCATGAACATGTTTGTTTGCAAGAACCTCTCACAGTTTCATTCTCCGAGTGAAATTTATCGATTTCGCGCATTCGTATATTATTTCTCTGTGTTTCCTTCTGATATTTTCTATGCGTGGGCGTTTAAAAGTAGGCGGTTCCTTTCCCTGTTACCGACGAATATTTCTTATGCATTTCTTACCTATCGCTGGCGTGCTACTTTTCCACCTCATCACTCCTTCCTCCATTTGATGAGTGTAATAACATTTGATGAAGTTTGGAAATTGTATTTTTTCTTATTGTGCAGTTTCCTGTTGTGCGCTAACACTCCCTCCCACTCCGTGTCATTATATTTCCGTAACCCTTTATAGCGCAGGGATAACTACGTATACCACCTGCTTTCACCTTAAAAAACTTTACATATACCCCACAGAACGTATGCTTGACCTATGTGTTGCACATTATACTGAGGGTAAATACTGATTGTTCCCATAAAATATTAGCTGATCGGTCTTTGGAATGGAGACTGTGGGTGTTCCCGGTAAAACATAATTAATTTGAAAATATTTTTACTCGAAATTTTTGTGCCGTAGTTGGTTAACAGAAGTTAATTTCTTTAGGCTCGTCGATAGTAAAATACAGTTTAATTATCCTGTTTACGTGAAATATATGCAAATGAATAAGGGTATTCCTTGTGGTTATAAACGTTTATTACAATGGTCCGATATTTCCAAGAGTATAGCCTAGGCGTATGTTGTGCCTTTCCTGGATGAAACGGAAGCGCGACGTTTCAGAGACGGTCTCTGTTTTCTTCTGTGTGTAGACAGAATATTGTGACACGTTTTAAGGGCTGGTTCTTTTAAGTGACCTCACAGGGACGCACCCTTTCCTTGTGAATGAAGACGGGTCAAGATACAACCGTCGAAGCCTCAAATATCTTCATATGCACTGTACATAATAGTGAAAAACGTTCAAGGAAACAACACTCACTCACTCACTCACTCACTCACTCATTATCTGATAAAACATGATTAATATCACTAATTTATCATTCCGTCTAAATTTGTCTTCATGTATGTGTTTCTTGTCAGTTGTGCAAGCAAACGACGAAGCGTAAGGAGATACGTCACCGAGGTTTACGCACGACATGCGGCAATCTTGTCGATTTATTTATCCATTCGTCTTCTTCATCAAGCTGTCAAGGAGTAAGGCAGTTTAGAGACAGTTACATCCGCAAGTTGCCTAGGCCTAATCGATGTGTTCAGTGGTCACTGTACCACAGTTTCATGTGCGTTTAGTTTCTAATGCGTGGAATATTTGTCTCTTTGTCGATGAAGGAGAGAAAGATGTTTGTATGTATGCTCCATAAGACTGTAAATAACTGGAATCTTCTACGCTCAACATCTCACGTTAAACAAATTTTAAATTTACAAAATTGTAATTTTATGATTAATAACATTGTTCATTTTAATATTTCAATATTTGAATGATTTTTAATGAAGGCGACACGGTACCTAGTTAAGCGAGCTGGCCTTATACTGCTTTGTTTAGAATAACTCCCTGATGGTGGCATATCGTTACCGAAACCTGCAGGAGTTTTATAGGAGTCTTATACTTCCCAATGTATTTTGTTAAAGGCAAAAGTTGGTTAATGTATGGATTATCGGAACAAACGTTGGCATGTCTGTGGCCTTGTATTATTGCGGTTAGAACTCTAGTTTTGCTGTGCTCATGTATTATTTTTTTTTCGAAATTTACCATGTGTGGCTGTATACTGTTTTTTGCTCGAACTGTCACACGGTATCTGTGGCTATATATTACCACCCCATCAAAATGGGAGTCACTGTGACCACTTGCTGCTGCCGTTGTTTCCCTTGAGCGTCACTGATCTGGATCCGTATTGTCTGCTAGCTATGATACAGGTAACTTCTTCCCCGCATGGTGCGAAATTGTGTGATGCAGCGGTCTCTACTTGACAGTTCCGTCAGTGGTACTTTCGCTTGTACTGCGTCGAGTGAAAGGAACTGCCAGCTAAATGCAGCATTCTGTACCGGAAATGCGTTAGTCGACAAAGGAAAGAGAAGTTGAGTTAGAATTCGTTTAATGGAGATGCATTGTGAATGGATGTACTCAAGTTAAGGGGATCATATGAAAAGAGGCGGAATTTCGCGTTACATGCTTGATGTAACAGTAGGCCGAGAAGTTAGACCGACTGAAACGGTAGACGAAAGTGAGTATTTGATGACATTCTACCTAAAGTAACAAACGCGGCATGGTAAATACGATACTCTGTTGTGTAATATTATCTTTTAGCCGAATATCGATAAATAAAAGTACTTTTTGAGGATCCCCAGTGAAACTAAGAAAATCGCGTTTGATTTTGGTGGACAGAAGTGGTGTTGAGAAGTTAAATTTCTTGATGGAATTTAGTTTCATCGTTTGTGCGTGTTTGTGCGTGTCTGTCTGTGTGTGTGTGAAGGGCAGTAAAATCAATGAACTTATTTTTAAACACACGTACATGTATTTTAAATATTTATATATACGTGAGTTAGAAATTTCAGTTCAATCATCCCGAAAATAAACGAGCGGAGTTTCAAGTTTGAATCGCCTAAATGGAAATTTTAGGTGAGGCACATAATGGTGTTTGAAGGGGAATGAGAAGTTAAATTTTCGGTGTCTCAGTTGGAGAAGGAAGATGCCTTCTGATGATGGGAGGCAGCCAAATCATGACCTAGCGTTTTACCTAGAGCTAGCTGCTGACCATTTTGCGATTTTACGTAGCTTCATTCACCCTTTCGTCTGTCTTGCAACAGGTCAGTAGCCTCTTCCAAAGCGAGTTCTACACTGAGTGCGATCTAGTGCTTCCTCTTTCAATTTACAGTATTCTTTATTTTCCTTAAGGTGGCTTCTTACGTCTTCTTCCTCATCTTCCCGTCACTTTTATCCTTTCCTCTATCAGCCATACAAAATATAAATGTAAAGACGCATTGTAGGCGTATGGGGGGAGATGAAATGTGGCTGTACGCAGTCTTAACCTTGTCACTGTATGGACATGAATGGTCAGCTACACGCCTCGATACTGCTTTACCCACTTTAAAAAGTCTCTTTCACCCATTGAATATGAGGCTTGGCGATCCTCAGAAGTGGAATGGACGCTTTGGAGAATACAAATCTCTTAGACTTTTGCATGTAAAGTATTATGATCAGATTAAGGCGTTTAGGTGGTCTTAAAGGTATGTCGTATGTAGGGCTTTTGAGAAAGGCACACAGAGATTTTCGTTTGAAAACGTTTAAAGGAAGAAACTTTTTAGCACATGTACCTAGATGTGCGTATAATACTAAACGTTAACTTCAGGGAGAAGCTTGTTTGGGTGTGGAGTAGGTCCGTGTGGATAAATATACGTTGCAGTTCCGGGCTCTTCGAGAACACTGTATTGAAATTTTGGTTTCTGTAAAAATTAGGGATTTTCGTATCCCAGCAACTGGGACCCTGAGGACATTATAGAGGTCTGAGTCTGGGGACAGTCTGGAGCTTTATTAAAAGGATAGGGCTGTCATGGCTTGGGCCTAGTGAGGGGGCACAGAGGGCCTGTTAAAGGCCTACGTGCATCGGGACCGTAAGGGCTCGACCCACACTTATTAACCTTTTAAAGCCTAGCGGTGACTTTACATACGACCAGGTTTAATATTAAAAAATTCTACGTGGTGCCCACATTGCGTTTATGTGTTTTGTACGGATCTCAGAACAAACAGCAACTTTTGCCTTATAAAACATTAAGAGATTGGTTTTTATAACCAAAGTCGAGAGTGTTTACAGCGCAGTACGCACTGAATCCTTATGTAAAACAGATACGCTTCGTCTTTAAAGGGTTAATTAATTAATTAATTAATTAATTAATCCCTGCAACTGTGAAACATTATTAATTGGTGAGAGAGTCATGAACCCTGTAAGTACCTGAAAGTGAAAGTATACTCCTTAATTTGGACAAAAGAGCGTACTGTTTCGAAGTATGTCATGCTGTAGAATTTGGCTGTGTAGAAGGCTGCATGTGGCTGCAGCGGCAGGTATATGAACACCACTAATAATGGAATATAATGAAGGTAAAGACGCTGGATTACACGTCAGTGGGTTAGCAAACTGAGTGGTTGAAAGTAGTAAAACGTAAAATTACGTGAGTGTCGGTGTGTCCTGTTGGAAACAAAGGAAATGAAATTAATCTGAAAATTGAATGGAAGTTTGCGAGTTGAGAAAGCTGAAACGGACATCGAAAAAGAGAGCGTGAGATAAGAACTCGTTTTAAAGTTTTTCTTTCTTTCCTACAGGCCATAAGAGGAGGGAGAAAGAACGAGATGCTTTGGAAGAAAGCAGACACGAGATTCAATCGAATGGGGGATCTGCAGAAGCTATGTAAGTCAAGCTGAAATTTCCATTAATAAAGCAATTACGTTTCATGTTATTGAAATTGGAAGACGAATGATATTAAGGTCAGTTTAGCGAAACGAGCATAATTGTCATCTTATTAAGGTATAATGGAGGAGATACTAACTTTTGCATGATAATAGAAAAGTTCTTTGTGACTTTGATGTCGGTCTACCTCTTGAATTAAATTTCTGTTTGTGGAATTGTTGAAATAGGTTACAGCGCTGGTAGAGGTTGTATGAGGTAGTCCAGTTTCGAGCAAAAACGTTCGTTTATAGTTAGCGTACGAGTAGCGAACTTTTCGCGTGAAATATGATGTATAGGTTGTACAAGTGCTTCTAAACCGGTGAATTGCGATCCAGTGATGAATTAGCTATGGTTTTATGTGAGACAAGGGGAGGGATGAAATGAAAACGAAAGGATTTAATAAGTGTGTTGAGTATACAGCACAGCTGATGTGGCAGGAATCCATGTTTTTTTGGTCCAGTCGTTCTGTATTATAAGCTACATATTTCACGTCTTTGTTCCATTCCCAAGTAGTGATTTATTTATTCTTTAAATTAATCAGCTCCCGTAGATTTGTACCCTTCAACGTAGAATATCACAGTTAAACATGTACCGCTACTGTGCATATCGTTACGTATGTCTGTTAGTACTGGATTCATTCGACACCAGCTCTAGTACCCTACTCACGTTTATTCGCCCTGAATTTTAGATTGACCGTTAGATTTATTTTCCTTTGCCACTATGTCTTAACAGTATTTCACCAGTCCTCTCCATTCCCGTATCGAACGCCCTTCAGTAAGTTAATATTTAAGGCAATTGCTGCTGTGTATTTAGGGTTAGGGGTTGCAGATATAGTTTATCCGTAATGTTCATAATGTGATGTCACGTTCGAAAAAGGGATTCGAACACTTTTGCATGATGTTTGTGTGGTTCAGAACTACGAGGCTAACATTTCTTTAGCAGCTCTGTCAAATTATGATTAAGGAGATCTGAATTACAATGTGATGTATTAGTACGGTACAAAGCATTTGTATGTTCCGCGTATGTTTCAGAGGAGTTGCATTAAACTTCTTATGAGTAAGGTTTATGATCAGCTGGCTAATATTATTTTCTCGGATTTGATGCCGTTTAAATGCTGTCGAAACGTCTGTTGGAGGAATTCGTTGCTCATGTGTTCGTCGTGCTGCAGTGCCTGATGACCTGCTGCACGTGTTGTCTGCACGCTGCACGCTGTCTCTTCCTCTCTTAGTGGGTAGAACCTTAAAAAACCGACATTATCATGCCGCAGCTGTAAAGCTAAGTACTAATCATCGTTACCAGACAACGTAAAGATTATCAACGGAATAGTCACTCTAGGAATTTTAGAGTTAAAATTTTATCTTTGGGAAGCATCGATATTGGAAATGATGTTGCCCCTTGTGGGATTTGTTCCTTTCGTGGCCACGTCTTATATACCACATACATTTGTTCCTTTCGTGGCCACGTCTTATACACCACATACATTTGTTCCTTTCGTGGCCAAGTCTTATACACCACATACCTTTTTTCTTTGCAGTCCAACATTTCTTGGAGGCATTTTCTTGCGGAGGCCTCTTCCACCCCTCGTTCGTACCTCATAGTCACATTCTTCCTAATCCCAAAAGCTAATTCTTCCCTTTCATTTCTTCTGTTCCGCCCTACAACACAGCACCACGTCCCATGGCCTCCTGCAATATGGTGTGCCAATTTTCGTGCAATGCGACAAGCAAGACGCGGACTTAGGAGCGCGTTCATTAAGTTGCACAATAAAGTTAGTCTTCCAGTCTTCCTTCCTTTTTCTCTTCAGTTTTCCCCTCCTATTCATTTTCTTCTTCTTTCTCCGTCTCTTTCGAGTTCCCGTTACAGTATGTCGAAACTCAGATGGCTACAGTCTTCACGCATGCAGAAAATCCCAGAATTTTCCATCGCAAGGAACACATTTCGATTATCATAAGATAGACTCTGTGCCTTCCTGCTGTGCGCTCAGCAAGATAAATTAATTCTTGCATGATTTAACAGGAGGCCTTCTGAATGTGGCTTTCAGAAGTCAGAGTCACTGAGTTCTTATACTTAAATTCCTTGCAGGTACCATACTTTTCGTGTGTTTCCTGCCTTCTTGCTCACTGTATCATCATCATCATCATCATCATGTGGTGATACCGCCGGCAGAATTACGTCTGCCTCAAGGTGTTGGCTATGTAACCACATTAACTTGTCCAAACTCTGAAGTTCCTTGATGCCTGAAGAATTCTGCTACGTGGAGTTTATAATGACATCACATTCCCACCTATAAGACACTCCTTCATACAGGCAGCCTCAACAATATTTTGTGAGGAGCAAGTCATGAAGTTTCTATTCACAAATTTTCTTCATTCTCCTGTCATTTCCACTTACACCCAAAGGCCTTTAATCCATTATTTCCATAGAACAGGGTACCAAGTTTTACACCCGTAAGGAACAAGAAGCAGAAATGTTTAAGGTCTTGGGAATTGTGACAACATGTATCCTTGTGGCCGGTTACCAACCTTTTGGAGGAAACTGCTCCCCCCCTGCTTCAGTGTACCGTGAGAGTGACAATAGCGGCAGAAGCTTGCACCGCATGTCAGTGACTGTCCGTAAGACGACAGTATAAGCCTGCACACCTCTATGTAAACGCAGAAAATGTTACATACCCAAGCAATGGTACAGTAACAGATTTTAAGCGCTTTCGAAATATTGCGAAAGTGACTATCAGCTTCTTCAGTTCTGTCCGTCAGCATGGAACTGCTCGGCTCACACTGGACGGATTTTCATGAAATTTGATATTTGAGGATTTTTCGAAAATCTCGAGAGAGTTCAAGTCTGATTAAAACATGACAAGCATAATGGACACATTACATGAAGACCTAAGTACATACATTTATGATCATATCTCGCTCAATTCTTCTTAGAATGAGAAATGTTTTATACAAAGGTTGCAGAGAAAATCAAAACACACATTTTATCTTCAAGAATTTTTTTTCCAAAAATCGTGCCGTTTATGAGATAATGTGGAAAAAACACAGAATTCGTTGTTGCGTTTCCACAGCAACAGTGGTTACGCGAACGCGCCACAGTTTTACGTTTTGCGTACATTGCGTGTCTTGTATATTTCGTTCTTGAAACCTTTAGAATAAAAATCAAAATCCTTTGCGATTACAAACTGAAATATAAGTAAACCGCCTACTGAAATACAAGTTCCGAAATGTGCGCATATTTCAATAACTGCTGTCATTGAAGCTAATTATAAAACACTCATTTTGTACAAATACGTCTAAGCGCTGTTTATTTCTCTGCCTGACTGTAACGTGCCGAGTAGCATTTTGTTCGTCTTTTTCCATGCTTGCTACCATTCGACTCAGAATCTGTATAGTTCCTTCTCCTGCGGAAAGCCTAAGGGCATAAATATATTATACTAAGCCCATAAACTTACGTCTTGCTTTGTGTGTGTGTGTGTGTGTGTGTGTGTGTGTGTGTGGCCTACATATTTTCCAGACCATATTCATTCACTCACTCAGAAACCGCCAGTTCTGGAGCCAGACTGTTCCTAAAATACTCCACCGAAATGATGGAAGTTACTTGGTTAAATTATGAACATACATTCTCGTGAGAGAAAAGCACTGAAACTGCAGAAGGACGTGACGTGCGATAACCTTTTGCATTCTTTAATACGGTAGTGCTGTTTAGTGTTCTCTTTATGGATTAAAAGTATGGCAAGAAACTAAACAGCAAGAGCCTGGATATAGATCTTTTATGCAATACAAAGACGCCTAGTGTCGCCTGGTGACCACACAAAAAACGTAAAAATTTAGGAGGTTGAATGCTTTTGTTGTGCAGAATTCTGTAACAGCATATTACCTTACCACGTTTTCCTGCATGATCCTCAAACATTCAAAATGCTCAATAAAAATTTCTATAAGGTTGCTGTCTTCTGTAATGTGGTCTTGATTGTCACCACTGTAACTGCGTCAAACCTTGCAATAATTCGACAATGCAAGGAAACAAAAGCATGGATCGCCAAGCTACACGAGAAATTCGTTGATTAAGCGTTTAATCCTCATAAATGTCACTTATATAGTTGCTTATTTTTACTGCGGTAATTGAACGGAGCCCTTTTCTCCGTTTTTAAGTGGGTTGCGTGTCATTAGTTCGTGATTTTATGTGAAGATTACTATGAAAAGTGCGTGGTTACGTCGGTGGGAGGTTACTGTGGCGTCGGCTTCTCAGTATCCCCCTTAAAGGAATAAGGAAAACCAAGAAATCCCTTCTAGCATTTTCGGTTAGTTTTCGAACCAGGAACTGATACAACGTAACTGGGAAGCGTAGGAGTAGCTCAGTCAGTATAGTGACTAGGTTACGGGCTGGAAGACGACGGTTCGATATCCTGCAGAAGCAAAGAAATTTGCTCTTATCCGAAACGTCCGGACTTACTCTTGGGCCCACCCGCCGTCTTTCCATTGGGTAGATATCCCCGGTGTTAAAAAGGCCGGAGCATGAAACTGACCACTCACGTCCAATGATTGCGCCTATACCTCTACTTCCACCCTTGTCTTTATACCCTGGTGCTAAGGAGAGGAACGATTTTACCGTTACTTGTACCTAGCCCTAAGTTTTCTAGTGTTTGTTCAGTCTTTCCCCTCCCCATGCTTACCCTTCACAAGTTTTATTCCCCTTCTGCACACTGCTGCTATCAATCTTCACCCCACACACGACATTTTCAAATCTCTCTTTTTTAACCGGTTTTTGACGAACCAAAGACTGAAGTATGATGCGAAGTTGGTGGAGTTCGTGTCACTTTATGAGGGGTCATAGGACACTTGGAAACAAGATTACTCGCGTTACAGATGTTGCCACTAAGAACGGGTGTGTAGCGGTAGATGTACTCCTCCAGAAGGATTGCTCAGTTCCTATTAAATAATAGGCTGTTTGAAGTCATGTAGGTCTCTGAATATTGTAGCGAGATATTTATACTTAGGGTTGAACACTGGCGGTCCAGCAGGTTTGCTGACTGAACCATCTGAGTTAGTAGCTAAACAATAATGTTGTCATTTAATTAACACGCATTTAATACCAAGTCCATGGTTTGTAAAATAACAAATTTAGAAGTTCTAAGTCGCGTGCAAGAGATAAACCACTTTATCGAAGTAAATTAACAAATCGTTAATTGGATTACTCTGTTTTATAAGAACATCATTGGAAAACATTTTTAGTAGGCCTGGTACTTTACCAAGTGCCAAGTGTCCCTTCTCTGGCCACGTGTTTGTTGAGAAGGCGTCGGATATTTGTGATACGAGAACATACGGTGCACACATGTTGTGCTAGTAAAATTATTAATTATATTTATCCGTCTGCACAACAAACAGAGATTATTCTTTCATTTATCCTGTAATTACAGTAGCAAATACAACATTTCATCGCCATTTTCCCGTTGTTATATAGAGTACTTATGCGTAATTACTCATTGTATCTTGGGAAAATTACAGAGCTCTGAGTTCGCTTAATTCTGAATAGAAAATATGCGCAAAGATAGCCACAGGAATAATAAACACTGTACTGAATGCATGTCAGAAGTGGCACACGGTTGGTTTAGACAGGGGCGGTAATATACAAATTGCATCTTCGTTATTAATCAGCTAGAAAATTTAATGTAGCGACTCTGCTAACTTGTCTGGTTTACGAGAAATTTGTCGATAAAGTTAATAGAAATAAAGTCTAGCAAGTCATGTTTGATAAAGGTTTTCCCCGTCATTTAGTAAGACAGGTAAGATGTTTGTACCTAAATACAAAACTTTAATAGATAACGAAAAGCCTGAAACAGTAATACTGGTAGAAATAAATGAGGGAGTGAGACAAGGGTGCCCATTGTCACCCATACGTTTTGGTGTATACGTAGACAGTACTGTAACACAGTGGCAAAATAGATTATGGTATAACCTTCGAATAATTCAGACTGCCTTAGACGCATTTGTTTGCAGACGGCCAGGCAGTAATTGCCAAATCTGAAAAAAGAAGACCTCTAGCTAGCGTAATACGTACGTATTAAGTAAAATTTGCATGGACTACAGTTTTAAATTTTTAAAATTTGTGCTAATAAAACAAAAGTTTCAGGTACACGAGCATATCAGAACCGAAATACTTATTGATAACAAAATAAATGAACTAACAAAATAATTTAACTCCTAGAGATGCAGCATATCGTGCGTAAGTAATAACGACGCCTGTGTGGTCAACATAGAAGTAGCCCATAAGCTGTAATGAATATGACGCATTTCGGAAGAAGCCTTTTCTAGTCTGGTTCGACGTAAGCCGGTAAATGTGTAGAGTTTCATACCACTGTAGAATGTAAAGAAGTATGTTTAATTAATAATCTAGAACTTAGAGCTGTAATACTTCATTGTGAACATTAAATGGAAGCAAATTCTTAGTTTTTTGTTTGCATGCGGAAGCCTTCTTTATTTCTGTGAAGGGATACGTCACTGTTGAACGACACACTTTGATAACTTCTTCGAGTGAGGTGCATTATGTAGGGTTACAAAGGCCTTCCATTCACTGATCCAGTTCCAACTTTTGTCCTTCCCTCGCATAGTTCAAGCCTAGTGTTTCACATTATTTCAATTGTACATTAAAATACTTGCTTCAAATTTATGTATTAACTCTCCATATCGATTCTTCTGAATACTTCGTTGCCAATATGACGCGCATTAAATTGGCGTGTTAAAGGTTAGCGAACAAGAACTTTCCCGGAGATCATTGTCATTGAATTTCTCTTGTAACTTTGAACGATTACAAATTGCGTCGCTGACAGTAGTTCGAGAGTTGTGAACATTGTTCTGTAGTTGTGCAACGTTTCTGTGCTCTGTGAGGGGCGCAGTGAATGGAAGGATAATTTGAAATGGAATGCATTCAGCTGTACACCTTCTGTAATAGCATCAGTAAGTTATTTTTGATTTTCAAGCGTACCGGCAATTGTCAGTGCCTTTTTGCGACTTTTTTTCGGACTGTGTTGGTGGAACTGTATGGTAATTCAAAGTATCTGTACCCCGAAGCTTTATAATAACACGGATTATTAGTATTTGTGTAATGAACGCAAGTCCTTTGAAATTATATCAGTTGAACATTGTTTAGTTTTGAATACGAGTGAATCGTATTGCATAATTAAATTAAAGAATATTTTCTGGGATGTGAAACCGTGTGATTTATTGGAAATTTACTGTATGTTGTAGGAATCTGTTTTCTTTACTTCTACATATGTGACGCGTTACGTGCCTGTGATAACCATGAATGACACGCACACACACACACACACACAGACACACACACACACACACACACACACACACACACACACACACACCGTTAACATGTGTTCATACTGTGCGAGAGAATACCTCCTTAATTTCAATCCGCCGTATTGAATTTTGTCACACACAATTCTACAGATGAGATGTACCTAGTTTATAGTTCTCAGTGCAGAAAAGAACGTTTCTGCTTATCGTCTAGACTTTTCTGTCATCCGCATCTACTCAAAATTGTCTGTGGCCCGCTTCATTGCTTTATTAGCTGTCGCCTTTAAACCTAACAATAAATAAATGTATTACACGCACCTTACTTTTCATAATCATCGAATGCTTTGTCAGAAGTACTGGTCCTAATTTCCTTCATAACACACGGAGCCTTGACAGCAGTAAGAACCACCAGTTGTCTGTGTTACCTGTCCATTTTTTTGCATTCTGCGAAAATGTCTTTAAAATTTGTGAGCCTGTAGACCGACGTTTTAAAGATGTGTTATCGAAAAAGAAAACTTTAAAAGATCACATTAAGGGACCGAGCCATTACTTAGGCGGTTAGGCACCTGCCTATCACCGCTGAGACCCGGTTCAGTCGCAGGCTAGCCCATGTGGGATTTGTGGTGGACAAAGTGGCACGGGGACAGGTTTTTACCTGAGTTTTTCGTTTTTACCCTGTTACTATCATTCCAGGGGTGCTCCATACTCATTTATTCGTCAATCGCCGACGCAGTTTAATCTGACAGTTGACAGTGTCATTAACTAACATAGTAAAAGGCAGAAAAGCACACTGGTCGACAGAAATGTGAACGGAATCTCGGAAGTTCTCGATATCACCATGGTGGTAGGAAAATGAAAAGATCTCTTGACTTATACTGGCAACGATATTTACATTGGGTTTTATTAAAATTGATTAACCCTTCCTTCAGTTGTTTGAGGGGGTGGGGGGGGGCGTACCCACATGCAACATTATTTCATAAATTAACGTTTATTTATAATGTAATTACTGTAACATATATTCGTCTGCCCACAGCTTCACAAATATGTATGTTTCTAGATGAATACTCACAGGATCTCTTGACCATTTTATGTTCGCTTTGCAAAAAGCGCCCAAACTGAAACCACTGTACAGAAGTCGGCCCTGCCTGTCTGCTTGTCTGTATATCACATTCGAAGACTACTGAACGGATGCGTGTGAAATTTGATGTAGGGGGTTTCACTAAAATTTGTCATGGAAATTTGGTCCTGCCCCTTCCACTGCAGCGTGGAAAACTCCAAAACTTCTCATCCTATTAAATTATGGTTGGTAGGCGTAACGTAAATTTCGTTACTATTTAAATGTCGTTCGAGTTAATACATATTTAAACAACACGCGATGGATGTTATTTTGGAAATCATTAGCATGTGTGTGCCTTTTATTAGCATTTCAATGATCTGTTTAAATTTGCACTAAACCAGCGTTAGGGCAAATGATGCACACTATATTTTAATTTCGAGGTTGACATATTGAAAATATGTGTGAACTGCATCGGTGTGTACCTCGAGTAGGAGAGCCTTGGGGGTGGATTCTTTCGCATATACCGGCAAAAATCAGCCCAAATTCATACGTGTTGCTGTAGATAGACTACGTAGGGGTTGAATGTTTTTAGAACTGAGATAATGTGTACTTCAATCCGCTCCTGTCCTTCGGTGTTTACTTTAAAATCTTGTCGTCTCCAGTCTGCGAGGTCTATCCGGAAGACGTGTATTCCTCTTCACTCCTTGAATGTCTCACTGTTTTACATTAGGATTGTTTATCACTGACACTAGCGGTTATTTTCTTGTCTTAAAACAGTTATTTTTGTAAAATGTAATGAAATTAAGTACATTAAACGGAATTGAAACACGTTAATTTTAATAAATATTACCTTCATTTTAGAAGTGTTCTCTCTTTACGAGTTAAAAGTGTCACTACCTTCAAAGTAAATGTTTATCATTCAAATATTTGAAAAGTACGTGTCCTGTGCCGAGGGCTTCTTCGCAGGGATAAAGCGACCGGATCCTGAATGTGATAACACACGTATATGTATTTTCGTTGTTAAAAATGCACGTCATTACATGTGAACTCCGTAGTAAGTATTCACAGCGTGGTGTTAGCACTATATCGACCTTACTGCTCACACATACCGTCCGTCTGTTCACCCTTGTGTGATGCTCGTGCGAGCACCGCGAGCACAGACCTCGAGCAGGCGACCGTACCTGCTGCTGCTGCTTGTGCAGCGGTATGTACATGAACTGATTGTGCACAGTTATCTAGACCGCTAACAGGTTTATTTTTTTCAGAAAAATTACGGCTTGGTAGTACACACTTGTTTTCTAAATGTTTAGTGAATTCGTTCCGGCGAAATGTGTAGGATATTTTAATGGCACATATTACTTTGAAACGTAGGAAATCAGAGCCGAGATTGTGTAATTAATATGGCTTCTAGGATACGGGCTGAAAGATCCACTATTCGAATCCCGAGAGGGACAAGAGACTTTTCTCCAAAGCGTCCACACTGGCTCTGGGTCCAGCCCAGTGTCTTATTAAATGTGTAGAAGAGTTCTCTCCCTGAGCTAAAGAGGCCGGGAGGTGAAGTTAACTGCTTACCTCCAGCTGAGGTTAACAATGAGTGAAGCTATACCTCTACTCCTTCTAAATGCCTCCAACGTGTGGACAATGAAAACGTTACCTTTACGTTGGGAAACACTGCTGAAAAGGTACAGCATCACACTCCACAAGCCATGACTCCTCAATAAAATTCTAATTAATACACTGTTCCGTGCTTCTTAGTTTGCCATAATGTTCGTGGTCTGAGTCCCAGACTGGCATAAAGCGGCCTAAAATTGTACCTGGCTTCAGAGGTCACAGATTATTGATAACCTCTGGTGCGTCGTTTGCTGCTCTAGAGATACTCCATTTTACTGAAATATTCAAAAACAGTACGATAGTAATTCGAAGTCCCTTGGGCTGTGTATGTCCCCTGTAGACGCCCAGTAACATACACACAGTCACGTGCGAAGGAATGCACATTTCTGTCTTACTAGTGCGATGTGAGAACGTGTTTTCTGTAAGTTTCTAATACCGCTACCAAATGGACACCATGTAGCAACCTGAGATACGTATTCCTAATGGACGCTCTGTTACAGTTAATGATGTACAGGAGGCTCAAATTCAAATCGTACTCTGGCCAAACGGATAATTTAGATTTAGATGGAACGGCTTTTGGTAGTTTGATGTAATTATTAGATAATGAGAGACACAAAGGACAATAGCTGAGGTAAAAGAAACATGTGTATTGAGCAGTAGTGTTCATCGAGTTAGCACCACCTTAAATAATTCATTAACCAAGATTGCATCCCTTACAGGCACTTTATATTTTACCACGTGAGAGAATATGTACAGTTTGGATATATATATAACTTGCTACAACATTCAGGAAGTCAAAATTTTGCCACTGTGTGCGTGTGTTTATACAGTTCGTGTGATTTAATAAAGCAGCCTGTTTCTTTGTGTAGCATTCGCCGATTTGTCTTTATAAAGGACACGGACTGCGTTTATTAAAGCAGATACTGAAATTTTAATTATAAATTGGATGGAAGTCAATCTTTGAAATACAGTGAAACCCGGTTAAGAAAATTTTGAAAATTCCAAGAAAATCCTACTTATTAAGCGGGAATCTCTTAAAAGGGTAATTTTAATGAGATGGGAGAATTTTGGTGCTTTTTTATGCTGACTTCTTAGACGGGAAATTTTCTTAACCGGGTTTTTCTCAAGCGAGTTTCACTGTATTGGGAGGCTGCCTAAAGTCTCCACTTAGTTTTCAGACAGTTTGGGAGTTGCTACGGGAGATGGTTTCCTCCGGTGTTGCGAGGCTGTTAGCAGTGTCGTGACCTCTACCAGAACATCTGCGAGATGAGAATTGTAGGCGCCAGTAATCTTGAAACCTTCAGGTTGCGATGCAGCCACAGTTTCATTTTGGCACAGAGGACGTTTCTTAAGAATTAGACAGTATTTCGGACATTGACGGCAGAGGAAATTCTCGTGTAACAGACTCGGTGCCTGAAATATTTTGTAGTTTGAAACGGCTGTAGTGTCTGGACCTTGGGGAAAACCGAACCGGCATTGCAAGAAGCGCGCTTCAAAGCCTTCAGTTTCTGCATGACCTTTCTATAAGCATAATTTATATTTGGGTCATTTAACCCGGCGCTTTTGAAATATTGTTAAAATTTCATATAAGCAATTAAAACACACAGTCTGACTCAAGTAGTTTTGTTAAAAAATCCGTTATTTTGCAATAGAAGCAGCTACATGTTTGGATCCTAATGAGTTATCAGCAGGTTCTTAAACAATGTAAAAATATATGTAGTAGAAGGTTATTAAATGGCATTACAGTATTATTAAACTTATTTCCTGCTGTGAGATCTCGTAATTACATAAGTTGTAAAATATGTTAGTTGAACTGCAAAACAAGACACTGTTTCCAATAAAGGTACTTGTGTTAGACTGTCTTTTAATAGCTGATATCTTAGGAATTACAACGGGACGTACACATCAGGTTTTGAACTTTCTGTTCGGATCATAGGAAATAGTGTCGGAGAATACGACCTGAAGCTAAGTGGTTTTACATATTTTGGGTATATGATTGCGTGAGAAGTAAATACCTCTTAATAACGTAGTGTTTGAAATTTTAACGGTAGTCAGAAGAATCTTTTTGGACGGATAATATGTGACTTGATGTGGGCCTAGTTCAGTTTACCAATGATACAGAATATTTGTCTGGACATAAAATAACTTGAAGTAATATAACAATGACACGTTTAAATTTAGGAGTTGCCTACGTCGCCGTAATGTATGTGTGGCTTAGTAGACACGATTATAGGCAGAAATATTTGAAATATGCGTTCAGTGGCGGATGTAACGCTGAAAGGAAATGATATTAATCATGTTGTTTGTGTCTGAGTACAGTAAATTTGTGTCATTAACATAAACTGGAAGCTTCCAATTCATTTTAAGTCCGCAGCGAATTTTGTAGCTTCCAAATGTTATGTTGTGTTTAATGGCACACTTCAGCTTTATAAACAAATTGTGAAGTTCACTACCCTAGCATGCACACTAGTAAAGCGAAACGTCATGGGAAATAGTGATACAGGTAAAGACAAAGGACAAAAGATAGAAAGGGTGTAAAAAGTAATGGACAAGGAAGAAGCTAGATGGGACACAGGAAATGCGCAACAAAACGGAAATAGAACGCCCTGCCATTCTGCCTTGTGTACTGGTAGTTTGTTTGGCTTTTACCCTTTCAAGCCACATTCAGTACCCTCATCTCGTAGCGGGAGAATGGATGTAACAATGGAAACAAACAGCAGCCCCGTCTCCGCAGATCCATTGTAGCGCCCGCCGTTGTTTTACTTTCGCTGTCTAGCTGGCTGCAAAACTGAGGTATCTGTGTTCGGACCTCGCAGGATAAGATTAGTGTGACAACACAGAGGCTTGGTACGTTCGAGTGAATTGCAGCCTATAGAACTGAGGCCTGACGGCAGTTATGCGACAGACCTCGGGCAGAGAGTATCGGTAATATAGCTGGCCAGCTGCGATGCGGATTTTATTTTGCCTTTTAATTTCCTCTGGAATAAGTCATAATCACACCAATGGGACAAGAAAATGATATTCCAGGTTTTTGATAGCTTTGCTGATGAAGACGGCGATCTTCTGGGGGAAGAGGTCTTATGGATTGGTTTATGTTTCGAACGAGCTTTCTGTCTCGATCTTCAGACAAGTTCAAGTAATCAGGTCCATTTTTCGTGTACTACACTAAAGATGGCTTCTCCGGAATTGCAGTAGCCACACGTATACCAGCATATATGACGTCATATCTCAGAAGACTGCAGCATTTATAAATAGCAAGTGTTAAAGTGTAATTATTTATTTCTGCAGGAAATGTTAATGTGCAGTCCGTCAGTTACCTAGACTGTATGGGGTGAGAGGTGGTCCGGGTTACGCGGGAATCCGGACCACCGAGGAGAAACATGCAAAAATTATCACTCGATGTTAAACTCCATAAAGCGAAAATACTGTTCTACCTAATTGTGTATGATGATGATGATGATGATGATGATGATATGATGATGATGATGATGATGATGATGAAACACGGGCATGGTAATTTAATTGGGAATTACTGGGCTATATGTGGACCAAAATTGTCCGCACTAGCCGGGGATTAGGTTTACAGAGAGACTACTTTATGAGGTGGAAGAATAGAAATACCTTATGGAATACAGTGTGTGTTCTACTGTAGCCTAGTAAAGACACGGGTGTGGAGGTAAATGTAGATAAAAATAAGTGTATGGGAACGATCGGAAGCAGAATTTCGTAACACATTCATAAAAATATGCCGAATGTGTAGGCATAATACAGATTTGAAAAATATGTTAAATGTATGTGTATGGGAACAAGAATAATACTCAGAACCGGCAGGAAAATTCCGAGACAGTACGTCAAAATAGGCCACGACCTCATCTTTCCACATTTTTCTCAGTTCGTGATTTACAGGTGATTTTATCATTCAGCGTTGCATAGCCTCAGAACTACATAAGACGACAGCCTTCAGTAAACCGGGAGTCAGTAATGAAATTAACGTTTTTTTGACATTCGGTTCCATATAACATTTGTGCACGTAACCAGTTTTCCACTATGAAAGAACAAAACAAGTGACATGTTTTGACAATACGTGCCCACTCTCTCCCAGTTCCATATTCAGCTTCCGTAGGTTTTTCTGCCTAAGTAAAGTAAACATTAACAATTCCACTGTTATATTTCAAAATTCTAATTGGGACAATATTCCTGCGTTTGCTCAGCAGTTTTCATTTCATCCACATTTTCAGTATGTTTATTGCAGCCCAATATCACTTGCACCTAGCGTGTTGAAAAGAGAACAAAAACGTTTAATACCAAAACAAATACAGCTAATAAAAGACAATAGGGTAATATCAAAGCACGTACCGCTAGTACCAAAAAAAAATATCGCTAATCTCAAAACCTTCCCTTGGAAAGGGTCCAAAGACATTTTCATCAAACTTCGGTCTCCGTGACCTCTAGAGGTAACGGTAAAGTTGTCCCTGTGCCCGCCGTGATGACCTGTGGGGGATGGAGGTACAGGTCCATCCATTTCTTCACGTCGGCGCGAGATGGAGGTGGTGGTGAGCTTCACGCCTGGGTCGCCTGCTCTGCGATAGAAGATGTCCGATACCCATTGAATAGGGGACAGGCTGGACTCCAGAGTCGGTGTTCGACGCTTTGGAGAAAATAAAAATTGCATTTCCTTGTTGGCGGTGGAACCACATTTCCTCGATGAGTCACTCCGTAACCATGTCACTATACCTAGGGCGTTGCCCTCACAAAATGTGTAACGAAGAGCAGGCGTAGGGATATCTTGCTTAATTCAAGAATACCCATATTGCTCGTCTTCCTGCTTAAGTGATTTGGATGGTCCATTCTATTGAAGCTTGAAGCCCAATATTGTAAGTAGGCCTTTGTTTTGTGTTCCTCGCACTGTGTTATTTGTTCTCACATCTCACCTGTCTTGACTGACGTCATAATCTTACCCTAACGAATCGTATTTCTCTATCTGTTGTTTACTTAGCGACATAGTAAGTATCTCAGACTGTGTAGGACCAGAGCGTAGGGTGGCTAATGAATTCTTTTTTTCTGTGGCGCAACAGCCTATAATGTGCCAGGGTCTCCTCAGTATCGAGGTTTCACGATCACACTCAGACACGCCACACTCATTAGGACTCCTCTGGATGAGTGATCAGCCCGATGCAGAGACCTCTCCCTGACAACACACAACACAGACACGCATGTCCCCGGCGGGATTCGAACCCTCAATCCCATCACGCGAACTGCCGTACAGCGACGCCTTAGACCGCGCGGCCATTGGGATCGAAGACTAATGCGCTGTATGTATGTAGAAGGAAGTGGCCGTGGCCTAATCAGAGACACCACACTTGCATTTGTGTTCGGGGACAGGAAAACACAACCTAATGAAGCCTGTGTAGCCTGGATCCGGGGGAGGTTCCAACCGGGTGCCTCAGTTGTCTGAATTCCTTCACTTGTGTATTGTGTTCACCCGGCCACAAGAAACGATACCTCTCTTGGAAATGTCATCTGTTTTTGCGTTCCCTTCCGTTTGTTACAAGCATCAAAGAGAAGGATGTTTCATGCGTACAGGACGGGTATAAGTGGCGTAAAGTGGAATTTATGAGAGCCAACTGGTAAACGTTTCCCTCAAATTTCGTGTGCACTTTGTGTTCATTGCTTGTGGAACTGCATGATCCTCCATATCACGTCTTGAAAGTCTCTTCAGTATCGTACGTGTATGTATGGAAACAGATCGCCTTCAGTGGCGTGCCAGCAGTCATAGCCTCTATGAAGTATGAGTGTAATTTTTTTAGCACGGTTAAAATAACCGCAGTCTTAACAGAATTGGAGGGTTAATGTCGCTACGACCGTACTGTCTGCACCCCTGACATTGATTATAATATTATCAACCCATCGCTTTATAAGTGTTCCGTATTGATTATCTCCGAGGGGTTTCCACGCCAAAAGCCAGGATTCTTTACCGGCCTTATCCCAGTCACTGCCCACTTCATCTCATAAAATGCTTTATATCGCACGTTGTCTTCGCTAGATGGTTCTTGATTGAGGCGCAGATGTATGATTTAGATGCATTTCACTTTTCAAAATTTCGACTCTAGCTTACCAAAATTTCTTCTTAAAACTGGCTTCCAAATTCAAAGTTTATTTTACCTGTTCAACTTATTTCACTTGCGGCGCACACAAATATTACTCTTCCCATCAGCTAACCTTCTCTAGTTCCCAACACTGTACTTGTCTCCAGTCAACCGTTACCAGCAGGACAAGCGGACACTACCTGGAAACCTTCAGAACCGTTGATATTTTGTTCGCCCCTGTAATAAACGTATTGCCTTTCAATACGCGCCCCTCCTTCGTTCTAACTTTTTTTTCAAAGCAGGTTTCAAAGCGTAAAAATAAAATATGTGTCAGAACTGCATATGACAAATCAATTTAAGCTCTATGACTCACTCCACTAATGCTGTATCCGATTTATGCAACGCATATGATGGAATAACTTTAAATGAGGGCAATGCTAATGTAACATTCGTCAAGTGCATGCCATGAATTCTCGAACCACGCCATTGGTGTTCTGCGAAATTGAATTTCATTTATTGAAATATCATTTTAACACACTGCTGTTCCACTTGGTCCCCAACAAAACTGAAGTATTTATCATATGTGGCACGAAGTTTTATATCCCCTGTTGACAGCATTTCGTGTCCTGTGTTATCAGCACATCGTGCCACAACTGTTTTCACCTTGCAATCAACTTTAAATTTATGACTGCCAATATTTTGCTTCAGCGCTGGAAACAGATGAAAGTCTCTCGGTGGCCTGCTCCCTCGACACAATTACCATCTTTGTCGGTTCTTTAATTAACCTTTTAAAGCCTAGCGGTAGTAACTTTACGTACCACCAGGTTTAACATTAAAAAATTCTACGTGGTGCCCACATTGCGTTTATGTGTTTTGTACTGATCTCAGAACAAACAGCAACTTTTGCCTTATAAAACATTAAGAGACTGGTTTTTATAACCGAAGTGGAGAGTGTTTACAGCGCGGTACGCACTGAGTCCTTGTATAAAACAGATAAGCTTCGTCTTTAAAGGGTTAATTAAGAAATTATGTAATATTTAAACTTAGTTTCTGAACGGCGTTTGTTTCGTTTCGTAGTCCTTACCTCTTCTGCCTACTCACAGTAGGTGTCGAGGTTGTTTATGTTGACTTCATGACACTCAGACACACACCACATTCGGTAGGACTCCTCTGGGCGAGGGATCGGCCCCTCGTAGAGACCTCTACCTGACAACACAAACACACACAAGAGACAAAAATGCCTCCGGTGGGATTTTTTTTTACATAAATTCCTTTATTCATCTCCACACACATATGTACAGCAGTTCCAGACCACACACAACTCTAACCCACGATCCCAGCAAGCACTCGGCCGCAGACCTACGCCTTAGACCGTGCGGCCAATGGGGATCGTTGAACGGCCTTTGTACCAGCTCACACACACACACACACACACACACACACACACACACTCGCGCGCGCGCGCGCGCGCAGTTGAATCGCAAATTCGAAAGTAGGGAAATTTTGACGTGAGAGTGTTTTGCATACATAAGTACCGTCTGGATTTTTTAGTTACAACAAATCCTTATTTGCTTAAAATACTGTTACATCAGAGATGAATTCTTATACGCTGATTTTAAGATTTTATTGAGGAGAATAATAGCAGTACCTGTGCTTTTATATGCATCAGTTGGCCGTTAGTGAAATGGCAGATGAGAAGACAAGGTACAGCAGAATTTGGTTTCATCAGAACAGCCGTGTAGTATGCAGAATGGTGGTGCATAACCGTAAAATGATGTTATGAAACTGGAAGTAACAACAGGAGTATGTCAGTGCGGTAACAAATATCACAAGGTATTGCAAGAAGGGTTGAAAAAAAGTGACGAAAATATGACTCGCGAAGGCTTTGTCTGTGTAAACTGGAGACCGGGCGGAGACAGAGAAGTCAAATAAAAAGAGTGAGTAGTTTAGTTCTTGTAACAGATAGAGGCCAGGAGCTGAATTTATGATTTCCCTCGTGATTTCGTTGCGTTGAAAATATACAGGAACAACCAGAGTTACAGGCACTTAGAATAATAATAATAGTAATAATATTATTATTAAAATTAAATAAACTGAATTAGGAATCTTCTTTAAAACTTCATTGTGCAGCTGCATTAACGTTTGTTTAGCGTATTAACTGTAGGTACCGACTGCTCTAACGTAGAACCTCTACATTTTGTCCGTATAATGTTGGTTTATTTGAGTTTAGAATGATTCTCAGAATAAACAGCTATTAATTCTGCGAAGAGAATTAACTAGTTTCTGTAACGTACGCCCTGCTTTTTCTCTGTGAGGTGTGAACTGTACTTTTTAAGTATTTACATAAATTTAGTGGTTCAAGCGTTTGACCGAACTCTTCAAAATCTTTGCTGTAATTTGTGTGGCCCTAAATTTCGACTACAAATAGCATGAGATTTGAAGATTCAATAATTTTACTTAACAGTTTTGTGCCGCCACGAACACCACTTACGAAGTCCCGCGCGCTGAATCAGAGACTAAATAATTCTGCAGTTTCAAATTAAGTGGTAGCTTGAATTCTGTTTTTCTGGTATTTATAACAAGTGTTTATTGGTGCAGTGTTCTGTTTGTTTGCCAAAACAGATCGAGATATCGCATTTCATGCAGCGTCGTTTTTTTCAATGAAAAATAATACACTCCAGCTGTATTTACTTGTTGTATCGTTTAGCAGAATACAGTAGCATGGCCTTTATTTCTTCATGGACACAGTTCGCATTTTTAGTTGATTTAACTGAAACAAATGCATTTTTAATTTATCGATCCCCCATTTCAATGAATTTTTATATTCAACAGCGGTACCCTGAAAACGAAATCTATGTTTGCCAATGTATCAGTGTTTCTTAGAGAAACCTGAATGATGTGTGCCACTTTTGTTAGGATCGTGACTCGTCTGTATAGTTAACTGAATAATTCCTTCTCCTAGCAACGATACCCTTCGAAATATTCCTGATAACCACAGACATTTTCTGCTTTCAGCCCAGAATACTAACAAGCTTGTCCGGAATTTTGAGAGATTCTGTGTGCTTTCATTATAATTTTGAGGTTGCTCTGAGGCTGTGTCTTTGAATGTAATGAGAAGGCTGTTCTGCTCGTTAGATATAGCCGTATGTCTCTTATGAAGGGCAGGTCGCACGTGTTCTCTTTTGATTTCTGTCGCATATCATATGTCGCTGTAATAATACAGGCTGACCGTGTTATGTGGGTCCCTGTCAGCACGGCATGGCGCGTCCTCAGGTTGCGGATGGAGGAACGGCCTCCTGTTATGGAGGGTAGCTGCGAATACATTGAATAAGCAGTCGCGGACAGCCGACAAGGGGTGGTCCTCCAGCTTGGGGGTTGGGCGAGGTGCTAACAACTCCTCACCGTAAAAAATTATGATGTTACGAACCATTACACAATGCCTCGGACCTGGACCGATTCTTTGGTACGACCCCAGCTACGGAAAAAGGATATGAGTTTGGGAACATGGAATGTGAGAAGCATGTATAGGTCAGGGTCACATATGACAGTGGCCAGGGATTAGCTAAGTATAAGTTAGATTTAGTGGGTGTACAGGAGGTTAGGTGGGACAAAGAAGGGACTGTAACAGCCGGGGAGTATACTTTTTTCTATGGCAAAGGGCAGGAAAATCATCAATTGGGAACAGGTTTTTTTGTGCACCAGAGAATAGTATCAGCAATCAAGAGAGTGGAGTTTGTTAGTGCTAGGATGTCATACATAGTGCTGAAAGGCCGCTGGTGTAATATCATTGTTCTGAATGCGCATGCACCAACGGAAGAGAAGGGTGATGATTCAAAGGATAACTTCTGTGAGGAATTAGAAGGGGTTTTTGATCATTTTCCTAAGTACCATATGAAAATTCTGTTAGGAGATTTTAATGCAAAAGTGGGGAGAGAGGATATTTTCAAACCGACTATTGGGAATGAGAGTTTACATCAGGATAGCAACGATAATGGTGTTAGAGTAGTAAACTTTGCCACATCAAAGAATCTAGTAGTTAAGAGCACTATGTTTCCGCACCGAAACATTCATAAATACACCTGGACCTCTCCTGATGGGAAGACTCACAATCAGATCGATCACATATTGATAGATAGGAGACGGCATTCCAGTATACTCGATGTGCGATTTTTCAGGGGAGCTGACAGTGATACTGATCACTATCTGGTGGTTGCGAAAGTTAGGGAAAGACTGGCAGTAAGTAAACAAGCAGCACAGAAGTTTGATGTAGAGAGATTTAATCTCAAGAAGCTAAGTGAACTAGAGGTTAGGAAACAGTATCAGCTTAAGATCTCAAACAGGTTTGCAGCTTTGGAAAACTTAAATGTTAGTGAGGACATAAATAGGGCTTGGGAAAACATTAAAGAGAATATCAAAATCTCAGCTCAAGAGAATCTAGGTCTACACGAACGGAAGCAGCATAAACCATGGTTTGATGCAGAATGTGCAGAATTTTTAGATAAAAGGAAGCAGGCTAAAATTCAGTGGTTACAGAATCCAAACCAAAATAATGCAGATAATCTGCACAACGTAAGACGTGAAGCTACTACACATTTCAGGAAAAAAAAAAAGGAATATCTGAAAGCTAAAATTAGTGAAATTGAAACAAACAGTAAGAACAAGAATATAAGAGACTTGTATAGGGGTATCAATGAGTTTAAGAGGGGGTACCAGCCTAGAAGTAATGTAGTAAAGGATGAGAAGGGTGACCTGGTTGCAGACTCCCACAGTATTTTGGCTAGGTGGAGGAATCATTTCTCCCAGCTGTTGAATATACACGGGGTTAATGATGTTAGGCAGACTGAAGTACACACGGCAGAGCCACTAGTGCCTGAGCCCAGTGCCTTTGAGGTTGAGATGGCTATTGAAAAGCTAAAAAGTCACAAATCACCAGGTATTGATCAGATTCCAGAAGAATTGATTAAAACAGGGGGTAGGTTTATTCGGTCTGAAATCCATAAACTTATTATTTCAATTTGGAATAAGGAGGAATTGCCTGAGGAATGGAAGGAGTCGGTCATTGTGCCTATTTATAAGAAGGGTGTTAAGACAGATTGCAATAACTATCGAGGCATATCACTTTTGTCGACTACGTACAAAATTCTATCCAACATTCTTTTGTCAAGGTTAACTCCATATGCAGAGGAAATTATTGGGGATCATCAGTGTGGATTTCGACGTAACAGGTCAACCACTGATCATATATTCAGCATTCGTCAAATACTTGAGAAAAAATGGTAATACAATGAGGCAGTTCATCAGCTATTTATAGACTTCAAGAAAGCCTATGATTCAGTTAGGAGAGAGGTCTTGTATAATATTCTCATTGAGTTCGGTATCCCCATGAAACTAGTAAGGTTAATAAAAATGTGCGTAAGTGAAACATATAGCAGAGTTCGGGTAGGCAAACATCTGTCTGACACGTTCCCTATTAAGAATGGCTTGAAACAAGGAGATGCTCTGTCGCCATTGCTTTTCAACTTTGCTTTAGAATATGCCATTAGGAGGGTTCAGGCAAACCAGGAGGGCTTGAAATTGAATGGTACACATGAGCTTCTGGTTTATGCTGTGATGATGTTAATATATTGGGTGGAAGCATACATAGTATAAAGAAAAATGCAGAAGATTTAATTATTGCTAGTAAGGAGATTGGTCTAGAAGTAAATGCTGAGAAAACTAAGTACATGGTCATGTCTCGAAATCAGAATGCAGGACACAATCACAACATAATTATAGATAATAAATCCTTTGAAAGGGTGGAAGAATTCAAATATTTGGGAGCAAGCCTAACGAATCGAAACTCCATTCATGAAGAAATTAAGAGCAGATTGAAGTCGGGGAATGCTTGCTATCATTCGGTGCAGAATCTTTTGTCTTCCAGGTTACTATCCAAAAACACAAAGATTAGGGTATACAGAACTATAATTTTACCTGTTGTTCTGTATGGATGTGAAACTTGGTCTCTCACACTGAGGGAGGAACAAAGACTGAGGGTGTTCGAGAATAGGGTGCTGAAGAGGATATTTGGGCCTAAGAGGGACGAGGCGACAGGGGATTGGAGAAGACTACATAACGAGGAACTTAATGACCTGTACTCATCACCAAATATTATTCGGGTAATCAAATCGAGAAGACTGAGATGGGCGGGGCATGCGGCACGTATGGGGGAGGAGAGAGGTGCATACCGGATTTTGGTGGGGAGACCCGAGGGAAGGCGACCACTTGGGAGACCCAGGCGTAGATGGGAGGATAATATTAAGATGGATATTCGGGAAGTGGGATGGGGGGACATGAACTGGATTGATCTGGCTCAGGATAGGGACAGATGGCGGGCTCTTGTGAATGCGGTAATGAACCTTCGGGTTCCATAAAATGCGGGGAATTTCTTGACTAGCTGAGAAACTGTTAGCTTCTCAAGAAGGCCTCTGCTCCATGGAGTTAGTTAGTTAATAATACAGGCTGAACACACCCAACAAAGATTATCCATCTTCGGTTTTTTAAAGTTAAATTTATTATGTAATGATGCTATGTGCGTGAGATAAGAATTACATAAAGACTTTATATTTGAAAACTGAAGGGAAATAACCCCTCAGTAGAGTCGGCATAAAGAGAAGAATAAAGATATAAATTGCGAGGTTTTGGGTTGGCTGACTCTGCCTTGTAGTATGGTTTAACTATCACGATGCTGAAATGAGAGAAATTCACTCCCTGAGCGACTGTCAGTTTTCAAGTACATAACGATCCATGGAGCCAGTTCAGGTTATTAAAAATGCACGATATACTAAGCGAGGAATAGCCGAGTTTATGAACTTGATCCGCCAATAGAAATGTTGATAGAAGTTCTGGGCCTGGCCCATATAGTTTTAAATGTAGAACATGAGGCTTTCACGGATGCTGGTGTCAGAATTGTGCCGGAAATTGTCATCTCTGGCTGATAAGCGTGAGTCTGCGATGTGTGGAACCAAAGATCAAATCCAACTCAAGTACGTGATTTGACACTAATGTTATACAATTCTGTGTAACGCCGTCCATGAAAAGCTAGTAGTTTCTCAGCTGTTGAAGAAATACCTAACATTTCATGTTGTGTTCAAGACAGCTTGCCACTTGTTCCTATCCTGGGCAGAATTATTCAAGACCACGCCCTCCCATCCTATTTAGGCCTGTGGCAGATCCATTTTATTATGATCCTCCCATCCACACCTTGGTGTTCAAGTCGTCTCTGTCCTTCAGGCTTCCCCACCAGAATCATGCACACATTTCACTTGTCTCCCGTATTTGCCACGTCCCCCGCCTCTCTTATTTTCTTTGTTTTAGTCTTCCGCTTATTTCATGACGCGTACAAATCCTGAAGCCTTTCATTATGCAGTTTTCTAGTCCTCCGGCATTTCCCCACTTTAGGCCCAAACACCTTTCTCAGCACCGTATTCTCGTTCACTCTCGGCCCTTTTCTTTCCTTTGGCATGAGAAATGAAGTTTAACCCCCTTACGAAGTGACAGACAAAAGTACGTTTCTGTAAGTTTTAATATTTGTATGTTAGGCTGGCGAACAGGAAGACAAGAGGTTCCAATCTAACATCATCTAACCTTACCTAAACTCGCCTGTTACCCAGCATGTGTACAGTAACGTTTTACAGAGGAAAGGACGCCGAACATGTGCGGATGATCGTATTCATGCAGAAAGATGTGAGACAAGGTGGCGGTGGTGGTGGTGGTGGTGGTGGTGGTGGTGGCGGTGGTGGTGGNTCTCGGCCCTTTTCTTTCCTTTGGCATGAGAAATGAAGTTTAACCCCCTTACGAAGTGACAGACAAAAGTACGTTTCTGTAAGTTTTAATATTTGTATGTTAGGCTGGCGAACAGGAAGACAAGAGGTTCCAATCTAACATCATCTAACCTTACCTAAACTCGCCTGTTACCCAGCATGTGTACAGTAACGTTTTACAGAGGAAAGGACGCCGAACATGTGCGGATGATCGTATTCATGCAGAAAGATGTGAGACAAGGTGGCGGTGGTGGTGGTGGNGCGGCGGCGGTAGTGGTGGTGGTGGTGGTGGCGGTGGTGGTGGTGGTGGTGGCGGTGGTGCTGGTACAGCCGCCGTCATTCCCCACGTGATAGTGTCACCGACAATGAGGCTTATGTTACTTGCCATAGAAACCCTAATTTGTGTTTTGTTGAACTTAAAACAATGCAGTTCAAAGGAGCACAGCATAATTTTCTTGAATGTCTGTTCTGTGCCAGCTTGAATCTTCCTGAAGATGCGCTGCATTTTCGGAAAGATGGTAAAAATCATTTCGGCTAAGTAAAATTTGTACCAGTTCACATTTTTCTTTGTTATTACGTAGGACTACACTTCAAAACCAGCATTTAAGTGGTTTTCAGTAAGGGCGAGTCTACAAACCAAGTCATGCGGAAATGCTTCCGCACGACTCGCAATACTAAAATAACCCCCCCCCCACACACACACACACAGTATCTATTTTCAGAGACGACGTTTGAACGAACGTAAAGCTGTTAAACATCTAGTCAAGCGATGAATAAGCCCGCTTCCCTGGCTTGTCAGCCATGAAGCTGATACAAGCTGTGTCGTGTTTGCCACAGAATGCACACAGCTGATTCCAAGTTAACATAAGCGATTTTATTGATTTTAGGAGAGGGCACATACTTTTTGTATTCTTGCGGTCTTAGTAGCCTAGCAGCAAACTGTTAGCCAGACCGAAGGATTCGCCACTGGCCATCAATCTTAATTAACGACGTACCGTCACCGAAAGTAACAGCTTCATCACGCTCGACTTCAGCTTAGGCTTGGGGACAGGATGCAGGAGTCAAGTCGTACAAGACGCTGTATCAGCTGATCCCCATCCCCATATATCTACGGTCGAAGTGGATTCCAATGGGTTGAAAACGCTGTCTTAGAAAAATAAGTCAACCCCAACGGTCAGTCAACAGCGTAAAGCCACGTCGCCAGCCTCTGATTGGAGTGCGGAATTCTGCGTCACTTCATTTTCTGTAACAAAAAGAAAGTTACAGGGTCCTTTGTGTCTGGCTGTTCAGTACGGAGGTCACGTCTGCTGAGTTGAAAAATCGTTAAAAGGGCAATTGAACCTTTCGCCGTTGTGCATCACACCTAATTGTATTTAACACATATACATCTTACCACATTTCTGTTAATGAAGACGAATCTCCTCTAGCAGATGATACAGTGACGGGTGCCGCATTGCGTCGTGATACTCCGCACTTATTACAGATCAGGTGTTCTTCTATATCTCGTTTGTCAAATTAAAGCAGCAAGTCATCCTGCTTCTGTCTCATAACACTAAATAGATAAAGCCTGTTTCTGTACCATCAGTTAGACGCGCGGCGGAAATACTGTACTCCGTTTTTAACCTTTTAAAGCCTATCGGTAACTTTACTTACCACTAGGTTTAACATTCACAAATTATATGCGGTGCCCACACAGCGTATTTATGTGTTTTGTACGGATCTCAGAACAAACAGCAACTTTTGCCTTATAAAACATTAAGAGACTGGTTTTTATAACCGAAGTGGAGAGTGTTTACAGTGCGGTACGCACTGAGTCCTTATATAAAACAGATACGTTTCGTCCTTAAAGGGTTAATAGAGGTCGAGTTTTCTGCTGAATGTTGCTGTGTCCGTACTGGTTGATTGTTATCAAAATACTGGGATACTCCTCATGAAATTTCGAAATTTTTATGGTGGTGTCTGCATCCTGACCGCAAGGTCATACCCACTATCGAAATGTGGAAGGGTGAAATGTAATGCTGTTCCTGCATACGAACCGAAAGCATATGGGGGGAGTGGCGTTATAGCTCCACTCATTCTCAGCCTCGGCACCGGACGGGGATGAGTGGTTAGCCTCACGGCCCGTAGGTATACCACTTATTATCACTTATTGTGGTTTTTACGCTTGACGCCCGCAAACCAGCCCATAATAACTGTTGTGGCCCTTCCAAAGAAAATGTTGGACACCCTTTTCTTGTCACTTTAGTAACTGAGTTAAGTTTTACACTACAGTCACAGTCCGCGTTCTGATTTTCTCCTGCAGATAGGCGTTAATCTGATGCCAACGTAACTGGCCGCGGTGCTGTTTGGTTTGCCATTCAATTGCAGGGCGTAAACGTAGATTTGATTTCCACTTCTGTAATTAATGTGTTTGTACTGACATATCTGCTCATGACGGATTCAATTTACTTACTGTTAATCACTACTTTTCCGCAAAAAATCGTACGTCAGAACCATTCCCAATTATGAAAATTCTTTGGAAATTACATGTATTTCCGTGTTTTTAGTTTTTCTCTGATTGCACCGCTGAATTTGTTAATTTCGATCTGGTTGCACGTTGGTTTTGTAATCCTTCTTTGGCTATATTGGCCCTCGCGTTATGCTAGCGTTCACTTAGTAATTTTCTTTATAATGATGCAGTAATTTTCTGTGCCTGCATGGGCTGTGCTGTGCTTTATGACACAATATCCCCGAATAACCAGTCCTCGCCTGACTCTGTTGTTAACCAGCTTAACATATTACTGGTATTTATCAATATCTTGAGTCAAGCTATTCATGTTCGTCCGTCAGTCCATATAGTTTTGTCCATACCAGTTTTGTAGTACTATAAAGTATTACAATAATTTTTGTTGTTGAATCTAAGTAGTTTCGTATTTTTTTAAAATGACTCTCGAGTCTAATTGGCAGCATTGGATAACATCTGTCGTTGACAGTTTTTGAATTAGAGCCAAGCGGTTCTGGCACTGTCTCAGCATTTAAAGGGACAGATAAGTGTTTCATACAACTGAAGGTGTGTCGATCACTTTGTTATGGAACAAAACAAATTTGCTTATGCTTCCTCTAAGTCCGATTTTAAAACAGCTTATTAGACTCTCACTCACCGTTATTCTCTTACGTCCAACTCTCAAGCTACGCGTCTTTAGTCACCACTGAAGTCAGCATTGCGCCTTAAACCTTCGATGTAATAGGGTACGTCGTACTTAACAGTATTATTGTATCGTCGTCGTCGTCGTCGTCGTCGTCGTCGTCGTCGTCGTCATGATCTGTGAGGTATTAGGCGTAGTGCCTGTTCTTTATCCCTCGAGATGAAGCTGATCCTTCCATCTTTTCCTTGGGCGTCCTATGCTTCTCTTTCCCTTTGGCCTATATTTCAGTGCCTGTTTGGGTATCCTGTCTCTGTCCATTCTCTCTACATGCTGTAGCCACTCTCGTTGGTACTGTTTTATCTCCAGAACAATGTTCTGCACTCCAAGTTACTCCCTCACTGATTGTTTTCTCTCCCTGTCTAACTTAGTAATTCCTAGCAAATGTCTTAAAAATTCCATTTGTGCTGCTTCCAGTCTTTGTTCAGCTCGTTTCTTCAGCACCCAAACTTCACAACCGAACTTTAAGGCTGCTTTAGCTGTGATATTATGGATTCTTAATTTTGTTTCTTTAGTAATTTGTTTTCCAAAGTGCCTTCGTATGACACCATTTATTTTGTTATATGTTTGTATGTTGTCTTCCAAATTGCTTTTGTAATCCGATATAAGGTACCCTAGGTATTTAAACCCTGATATCTGTTCAATCGGATCGTCGTTTATGACAATTTTTACTCTTTGTATGTGGTTCCCACACATTGCCATTGATTTTGTTTTGATGTTTGATATGTTCATTTTGTACTTCCTTGCTATAAGATGTAGGCGGTATGCCATGGTTTGTAATTCATCTTCAGAGGTTGCAATTAGGATTTGGTCGTCTGCATATAATATCGTGTTAATTATCTTCCTGTTGGTTAGTTCATTTATCACCATCTTAAATTCCTGTAAAATTTTATTGATATATGCGTTAAATAGTATTGGAGAGAGGCCACATCCCTGTCTTACGCCTTTGTTTATTTGAATTGGTTCTGATATCGCATCATCATTGAATTTAATACTGACTTTCGTATTTTTATAAATACATTTTATTGTCTTTAATAGTAAATTTGGAATTTTTTCTTCCATTACTTACCACAACATGTCTCTGTTCACGTTATCCTATGCCTTTTCGTAATCTATAAACAAAAGGAATAGCGGTAAGTTATGTTCTTTCCGTATATATAAGTGAAAAGACAGTCAAACAGCCAACAAGTAACTATTTATTGATAAGTTAAAAAGTTAAAACGAGCGACTAGTTTCGGCATAGTATGACATCTTCAGGCTCGATTTCCAAAAACTAACAAAATTCTACATTGACTGAGATAAAATAGTGATGGCCTTCACTTTACAAAATTGTTAGACTTTTGTATATATAGTACATGTTAAGTTAAAATTGTTAGGATGAGTTCTTGACTAGTAAATCTTGCGTAGTTGGATTATCTTCAATAGTTGCGTAGTACATAGATACTCTGCGAGGAGTGCATAGGTTGATATTCGGTTTTGTATCGAATGGTGTGTTTTTAGTACTCCATGTTATCACATGTGTCTTCACAGCTGAAAGATATTAAATAAATAGTAGTGTTGATATTCTGTATATTTCTTTGACTTACATTAATTCTGTTGTTTGTTGATATTTGGTGCGTACCGATTGTGGTTTTGTAGTGGTCTTGCTTAAGCCGGTGCTCCTTGTTGTGAGTACTTGCTGTCACAGATAGAGGTGACTAACTGGTTGGTATTGATTCGTAAAACCGCCTGCGTAACGGAACTCTCTGTTACTACGTGATTCGGTAGGCTTATTGGTTTACTGTTATGACACTATAAGTCATGTTGTAGAGGACTGTGATGTATCATTCGTTTTGGTATTTTTCTAGTTCCGTGATGTATATATGATTTGTTTACGTTGGAGCTGTTGTTTGGTGATGTTTGGCGCGTGCCGGTTGTTGTTTTATGGTGGTTTTGACTAGGCTGTTATTCTTTGTTGTAAATTTCCTGTCACTTGTAGAGATGGCTGTGTGGTTGGTAATGATTCATTTTAGCCGATTGCGTAGCCGTCTGTTATTGTATGTTTCAGTAGACTTGTTGATTTTCAAGTATGACCTCATATATCTTGTTGTAGGTAACTGTATTTCTGTCGTTTATTTCATTATTTTTCCTCGTTTCGTGGTATATATGGAATTTTTCCATGGTGTCGAGATATTTGCCTTTCTTGCCAATGAATTTGATTTGAAGGATGTCAGGTTCCTTCCCAAATCTATATCCAGATTCAATAACGTGTTGAGCAAACTTAAGAGTTTTGCGGATTGTATTTGTATGCTTGTAGGTGTTCTTTGAATCTTTTATCAAAGTTGCGGCCAGTTTGTCCTGTATAAGTTTTCTTACAGTCGCTGCAGGTTAGTTGATAAATGCCACTTTGTTCGTATATGTTCTTTTTGTCAGTTTTTTGGTTTAGTAGGTGCTGAAGGTTGCTTCTAGTTTTGAATGCTATTTGTATATTTGAGTCTTTGAAAATTTTTTATATACGGTATGTTTCTTTGCCAAAGTATGTTAATGTTGCCCGTCTTCTGTTATTGTTTTTTATTTGTGTGGTGGTGCTTATTGTTTGTGATGGTAGTTTGTTTATAAGTTTATTAATGATACGTGGTGGGAAGCCGTTATTGTGTGCAATGTTTTGGATAGTTGATTTTTCTCTTTCTTTTTCATCTTGTTCTAAAAGGTATGAATTGAGTCGGTTGGAAAAGTATCATAGAGCTGCTAGTTTTTGTTGTGTGGGGTGGCATGAGCTATAGGGGATGATGGTATCTGTGTAAGTTGGTTTTCTGTAGATATTAAATTTAAACTCGTCATTGTTTCTAGATACTGTGATGTCGAGGAAGTTTATTTGTTGGTTGCTTTCTAGTTCTAAGGTATGGGTGAATTTGTTTAAATTCGTTTAAGAGGGTGTTAATATTTGTTATTGTATGATCGTATAAAATGAGTATGTCGTCTACGTAGCGAAAGTAACCCAGGATTTTGTTATTAACAAGAATATCTATAATGTAGTTTCCTTTAACGTATTGCCATCCTATCAGAATTCTTCTTCATCATTCCATGTTCTAAGCCACTTCCCGTTCTTCCGTTTTGTATATCCTATGCTTTCTTCCGCTGCTTCAATAATTGCTTGTTTAATTTTCAATCAGTCTGTATCTATATTTCCTGTTATTGGTGTGAGTTTTTCTTTCAGTCTGTTCCTATACAGCGTTCTTATCGATTCCTGCTCCAGTAAATATGTATTATTGTATCTCTGTTTTATTGACAACTTATATTTCCTTATTATATAATGTATCACGTATTAAGTGTGACAAAAATAGTTTTGTGTCCAATTTAGATTTAGCTTGTTAATATGAAGTATCTTCATCATGCGGCCGTCTTCCGCGGTCTGATACCACAACATGGGTGAGGACAATCTACACGCAGGAGTACCAGGTGTAAAATTAATGGCATACTGTGGCCATTTTCTGTTGTGGAATATATATGTAATATTTGTTTTAAATTAAAATATATTCTGTTTGAACAGTGTGACAAAACTGTATGCAAGGGAAACAAATGCAGATTATGGCAGAATTTTACGTTGAACGAGGGAGAAAATACCCCTTTGCCTGCACCAGTATAAGCTTTAAACTATTAATTGGATCCATATTACCTTCAATTAATTTAATATCGTAGTTTAGTGCTTATGTGGGCGGAAGTATCTTCAAATTTACGAATTGTTATAGAGAAAGTTTAATACTGTGTTCTTTGTCACCTTTTTTTTTCCGTTGTATTGCAACTGTTTTCCACTCAGCGTTGCTACTGGGGTTTATCCCTTCCAATAGCGTAATCCAGGCACGGAGAGGGGCAGTTTTCTGCTTCCACCCCTATATGCTTCTGTGGCCAGTGCAGTCTTCTAGGGGTGGGTCCCGGTAGATGAAGAGTTGTTAAGTTCGCAGGGGTGAACAATTCCCTTATCTTCGGGTCAAGAAATTGCCTGTAATGTTAACACGTACGTGGCATATAAGCCTATCTGTAGGGCTTGCACAATCACGAGGACGACTTCTGCATATTTCAAAACGTACTTGTGATGGCAGTGCACTTTGCTGAGTGCTGTGTTTAAAATATTGTCATAACTGACACATATAATAAAACAAAAGCATAAAGTATCTATGCTTAACACTCTGAAGCACAAATTTCACCTAAATGCTATAATAATTCAGTTCCTACCTCGCAGTAAACACAGTGACTCTCCAGTAAAGAAACTGGTTAATATTTTGTAAAATAGTAGGGCCTACCTGTTTGTTCTGAGAATCATGCACAAGACACAAATGGACTGTGTGTGCAAAATACAGAGATCGGACGTTGAGGAAAGTAATATTACTGCGATTTTAATGTGCTGTTAAGCGGTGCGCCATTGACACTTAACGGTGAACTGGAATTAGAACGTTGGCGGCACATGGAGGAACGTTTTCAATTCCACGCTTCCGCCGCTTTAACTTCACAGAAACAATTTGTGGTTCCAGTTTTGTGGTAGCGCAGTTGGTTGGGGCACTGCGTTACAGTCCCTCAACCAACGGGTTCGATTCCTGGTAGTGTGATTGGGATTTTTCATTTATTTAATCCTCCCGGCCTCAGTATGGCCCTGCGATCGACTCAGCCACTGACAGAAATGAGCACCAGGGGTTTCCGCCTGGGGGGGGGGGGAGGCAAAGGCTTCCGGAGGGTATGGATGACAACATTGCCACCCTAATGTACCGATTTTCTAGAAATTCTGGGAGTCTCAAATTCCTGGAGTCCTAAGGGCCTGTCTTAGGCGTGTGTAGGGATTGCTTTACCCTTAATTTAGCAAACGGCTGAGTCTGCCTGTCATTCACTGTCGACGTGGTGACGAAGACCCAACTCCCCCCTCCGGGAATAGTATTCGTGCTGCCCTGCCCGTGCCTAGTCTCTGTACTGACAGAGCAGTGCTGGGTGACGGCTAAATAAAAGGAAGCAAGACACCGCATCGTAGGTAGGAGACAGGAAGACAGTTATTTAATCGAACAGTAGAAAACATTGTTCAAGCTTAAACTGCCGTTAACTGCATTTACGAATTAATATGTTTATATGAATTACATAATTGACGGTTTGGTATTATGCATTTGTGTGTCATCGCAAGATGGATGTTAATGCTGTGGGAAATTATTTGCAGCTGTAGAAAATTGACATTTAATTCAGCTTTAAGCAGTGGCATAATTTAATTAATTTAGTTTCAAAGCCCTCTACATAAAGAGGCTCTAATGTTCAGGGTTTAATCAATTTTAACTGGCACAGCATTGTATCTTTAGCGTTATGGTGTGAGGAATCCATTTTCAATAAATGCTACACAAAAGGCACAACCTGCCGCACAGGCACTCCCGTTTGCACTCCGAATTAATCAGATAACTCCTGGGCCTAGAGTTTACAGTTCGAACTATCCGCTCTTCGATGGTGAATGCAGCAAAGAGTAAAATAGTTCGATAATAATGGCGATGGTAATGATATTGTTTGTGATAATGATGGTGATAATAGTTTCAAAATATAAAACTTTACAATAGAAATGCGTCTTATGTAGAGTATAAATGTGACACCTGTTACAATAGGGGTAACTGGAGCCCTCTGAAAATCGTTTAGAAGTTTAGCGGACAACATACCTGGGAAACATGACATGGCACTGCAGAAAGAAGCCATGTTAGGCACTGGGCGCATACTTCTGAAAATGATAATGTAAAAGTACACAATATTCATCATGGGAAATAACATTACACGTACCATATATTTTGACTACGGAATAGATGCAACACTGTGTGCACTAGGAGCATTGGTTCAGGTATATAATTGTAAATATTCCGGATAAAGGTGATAAATAATGGAGGCCACATAACGACAAAATGTAACTTTCACTTCTCTGTAGCAACATTTTCTGCGTCGTATGCAGTCCAAAAAAATTAAGGGAATGGACCTATATGTCGGACGTTATCTGTACACCGAGAAGTCAGTTGTCTTGAAAACCTGCCATGTGGTTCAGAGTTTGTGATTAATCAAGTATCGTGTTACTAAGGTGTCATTTGTCTCTAAGTAAGAATAAAATTCTTACTACCAACTTTATAGTAGACTAATAATGATTCAGTTCTGTTCAGGTATCTACTCGCTGACTCAACAAGTTAATGGCCAATTGTAAAGACGGCACACGTATATGGAGACAACTACTACACAAAATCAATAAAAAAAAGAAAAGCTGAAAACGAAACAAAAGCAGTTTAACCTTTTAAAGCCTAGCGGTAACTTTGCATACGACCAGGTTTAACATTAAAAAATTCTACGTGGTGCCCACATTGCGTTTATGTGTTTTGTACGGATCTCAGAACAAACAGCAACTTCTGTCTTATAAAACATTAAGAGACTGGTTTTTATACGCACTGAGTCCTTATATAAAACAGATACGCTTCGTCTTTAAAGGGTTAATTTACCTTCAAATGATAATTAGGCCTTCAATTCGGATGTTATGGATAAGGTAACGTACGTTCGCCTTACATGAAGGGCCAGGGATTTCTTGATTGGCTAAGCGACTGACAGCTTATCAAGAAGTACTCTGCTCGGTGTAGTGGTAGTTGTAGTAACGTCGGAACTAAATGCTAGCTACACGACGATGCTTGAAGTATCGCTGTTCTTATACTAGACAAATTGTGGTATTTTTGACGTTCAGCGCATGTTACAAGACTAGATGGCAACCGATATGGAAATCAGAGAAATAAGCGGTCCAAAGTTTGTCTGTGAAATTGACCCTATATAGAAAGGGCACAAGAAAATAACAGAAGTCACGGACACGAAGATATCTGGACGGCCGAAGTAAGATCTAACAAACAAAAACAGTTTTGCTGTTGGTGACACTGTGTACTGCGAACTTTTCTACTAACTATTGATATTTGTTAGAATAGGTTTCAAATATTAAGGACTTATGTCACTTTTGTAATGGTTGAAAGAAACCATTTATTCTCTCTCGCATGCATGACACTGTGGAATAGTGTTCAGCGTAGTTCACCCCTCCGAAATTCTGTCTGCCACCACAGGCTGACAGTATATCAAATGTATACGTAAATACGACGCTTTTATACATGAATTAAATAAGAAACTTAAATCTGTAAAGTATCATGACAAATCTTGGTAATTTTTGATTGAAAAATAGTATAATTATGTTTTGAATTTTATACTTTATTATTTACCGTGTAGCACGTTTTTGATGGTAACTTCCGTAAACTGTTCCTTCTACAATAGACTTCTCACTACTACATGACTGTGTACTGCACAACTTTATTTAGTAGCAGCGCTCAACACTTCTGTTCAGCAGATGCTGTTTCTAATCTTATTGTTTCAACCGATTATCTTTGGCTTGCATACGGTCCAACTAATCTACCGGACTGTAACCTCGTTTCAGATACGCTACCTTCCCAGATATTTATATAACTTAATAACTGTTCATTATCGCGGCCATGTGATGTTTCTGGCGGTTAGTTGCCAGTTTGTCACCGCCTAGGTCCGGGTTCAGTCTCAGGCCAGTCCATGTGGGATTTATGGTTGACGAACAGTTACTGGGAGAGGTTTCTCTGGGAATACCTCGGTTATCCCTGTCAGTGTCGTACCATCAAAGCTTCATTCTCATTCAGTCATGAATAACCGACGCTATATGAACTTAATAACTGATAGAATTGTCAGGTGACACAATTAAGAACCATTCGTTATCATGTGAGACGTTGAATAAACGGTGACGTAGATAGGGTGTTACTAATACGAGTATCTTATCAACCAAGAAACAAAAATATTGGATGTGGTCGTGGCAGGTTTCAGGGTACTATCCTTCATTCACAAAGGACAAATGGGGCTTGGGGCCATTATTACTCCCTGAGCTAACCTGCTCTTTAGCACAAATTTCGCATGAGATCTGTTAAGCAAGTCTGCAACCAGTGGTGTGCTGTAATTATGGTTGCCTGCTTGCTTATAAACCAGGAATGTTCCGTAATGTACGCGCATCTGAGCACCCCTGTAAGCTGCTGTTGCTGCAAAGAAATACAGCCTCCACTTACAGGACTAGCTAATAGCCGCTGTGCGTGTGTATACACGTGCTTCTATTTCCAGAGCTTTAAAATGACCCCTGTAGGTCTTCTGGAAACCCAAAGTGGTAGTTCTACTGTCCGTAGACTAAAATTAGCACGTACCGTGTGTTCGATGCTTTCCAGCGGAGCCTACACTTAAAGAAATTAAATTAACCAAACCATCAGTTCTGCAGAGTTCTCACCGTGGTCTGTTATGCCTAGGATCACTTGTTTCCTGGACTTTATCTTCCCGTATTCAAAACAGCAACGTTTCGGTATGTGATCTCTTCGCATTATAAGATAAAATGGCGGGGAGAAATTTGTATGTGATAGTCCGTTTTGATAAACATGAATGATGGGGAAGGGAGGGCAGGCGATCACACCTTTATTCGTAACATATTACTGAATGATACAATGCGACATATTATGGCCTTCATAGAAAGCCATCATTAGACATTTTGAAACATGTATGTAAACATTGTTTCTTTAAATGTTTTAAAATTTCTGATGATGGCTTTCTCTGAAGGCCGAAACGTGTCGTATTTTTTCCACTCAGTACTATTTTACAAATGCCGTTGTCATCGACCGCCCTCCTCTCTCCATTATTAAAATTGTATGGAGATATTTAGAAGGGCTAATGTGTGCCGCTGAGATGGTTAATTTAAACATTTATACGTTTAAACATTTAACAGATAGTCCAGTGGGAGAAAAAGTTTGTGATTGACTGCGTCATATTGAAGATACGTTCACACTAGATTAGGCCAGGCGAAACAGAACTGTATTGACTGTAATACTTAAGTCGCCAGTGCATACCAAAACTGACAGAGTTGTGAAAACTTTGTAGTGGCTACAGAATCAAATAACTTAATCGTTCTGAACATGAACGCTCGCCCTTAGGCTCGCGTTTTTGAACATAATTGGCGCTTTTGCATCGTAAGTGTGGAAAATTGTTTGGCGGTTAATATTACAGAGTCGTAAACATTCTGCAGAAAGAGAAAATAAAATGTAGGATATTAAGAAAATTAAAATTGTCCTCCATGTTGTAACAGTTTTATCAGTAGCGCGGTGCCACACGCCTTTCAAATGACCATAAATGTGACGGCGGGTCGACTAAATGTCCAGGCGCAGCCCTAAACATTTGTCTGCATTATGTGCAACTAAAGCGACATATGTCACATTCGCCTGTGACATATGATCGCTCAAAAATGCTTCCAGATAATCATCCACGAGATTTGTTTTATTAATTGTCGTGTTTAATTGTAAGGCCTATCAGCCGTGTTTTGAATACTTAAGTAACTTAAAGCAGCAGTTTAGGTGGACTTGCACCTTGGTCATTCACCTTGAGCGGCGTATTTGGCATGTATGTGAGAATGAAGTGCTGGGGTCAGTATTTGGAATTAAACGAAAGGACTTTACTTGGAGCTGGGGAAAGCATAATAACAAGGCGGTGTTTCATGGTAGTCAATATTTTAGTAATATTCATAATAGAAACTACTTGTATGTGTCATCAAACATTATTCGGGTGACTCGGGTCAAAGGAGATGTACGCGGGAGGTGTACACAGTAACACCACGGAAACAGGACCCATTAATGTGCCTCCTCCATACCTCCTTCGATCCACTAATCTTCTCGCTTCAACATGTTTCGCTCTTTTCCCCTTCAGTCATCTAGGCATTTTGTTCAAACATATATTTGCTAGTCATAACCACGCGATAACCTTCGGTAGCGGCAAGCGCTTTTGGTCGTCTTATGCCAGAGAGGAATGGAGAGAAGTACAACACTTCTGTTGTAATTCTCTAATTCTACGAATGAGGGAGCCTCTAGCACTGTATTAACGCCATCCATGGGATTTCTTTTTGTGGCCTCTGTGTAGTCAATACAGTAAAAACATACCAAATTTAATTTGCAGAACCTGAAGAAAAGTGATCACTTGTGCGACCTAGGCAAAATATGAGGGTAATCTTAAAACAGGTTTTAAAGGCTGTGTGTGTGTGTGTGTGTGTGTGTCTGTGTCTGTGTCTGTGTGTGTGTGTGTCTGTGTGTGTTTGTGTGTGTGTCTGTGTGTGTGTGTGTGTCTGTCTGTCTGTCTGTCTGGACGTGTGGATAATTTCAGATTTATTCCCTTATCTGAAAATACAAATTGTGATAAATTAATTCTGAGTTGTAAATTTTCATACTTGTGTTTGACATTGAGCTATTGCTGTAAGATCTACTCATGTTATGGGTGTGGCAGAGCTACTGTATTTTATAACGTTTAACTGTCTGGAGTACTGAAACTGAAGAATTTTTTAATACAAATTTCATGAAAGTGAAGAACTAATTTTCGACGCACTCTGTGTGTTCAGTCCAGTCATTAAAATCAATCGCCATCCAGTACTGTGGCAGTTACTTCCCGATGCAGAGAGGCACCACACAACTATAATGTTCGGTGGCCCACCGCTGCAACAACAAAAGCAATATGAACGCTGAATAACAAACAGTACGAATTAAACGTATACATTTGGCATCAGTTCCTAACGACTCGCCCCCAATTTGAAATGCGTCGAGTCTAGGGTGAGTATGAGGCTAAGTGTTGGGGGGTGCGTGAGAGAAAATTAAATCCGGGCTCGTACCGACTATTCAGGCTTTATGGGACGTGTAATGGGTCCGTACAAGGCAACGCAAGTTGCTTTCGTGCAAAAGGTGTATATAGCATGAGTTATGCCATAGGTAAAATAGTGAAGTAGAAGTAAAGCAGGAAACAGGTTATAACATATGTAGAAAAATCGTATGTCGTTATATGTCATATTAATAAACCCAGTAACTAACTTTTCAAGTTTTCAAATTAAACTATTTGACAATAACATGGATGCAGTATATCCCTTACGATGGAAAGTTGGAGCTGTCACGTGATACATCCTGTTATGCTATACGTGTACACTGCTACAATAAGAATCAGAGATTTTGTTCGTCTGCATATTTGTTTTGTTCTACAGTTCTGATAGAATTTTGAATAAGCGGGTCAATCAGAAAATAAGTTCATATGGCGCGTAACATCGCTGACTAGGCTGTATGTGTGGGGAGTTCGTAATCTTTATTGGCAACACCGCACGTTCGTTTGACCTGCCGTCAGTCACGTCTGAACTGTTCGTATGAGAACTGAAAATAAATAGCCAAAAATATGTGCTTTGTTAACTTATTTTGTGAGCGATGTAGTGATTTTCATGCAGGTGTAATAAAATCGCTGCTCGTAATAAGTGTTTAAAATGCCTGGTTAAAATAAGCCGTTGCTCCACAAATGTGCCTAAAGGTGACTTTTAGGGAGTCTAAACGTGGACATATCAAACATTCTCTAAGAACTGGGGATAAACTAGTTGTGCAGATGAACAGCACACACTATTTTCATTTTAAGGTAGAGCGTGGCTATTACACTGCTTCTGCATAATTAGGATAGTACGGGGTCTTCAGATTAGAACGTCGCACAAAGGGCTGTAAATGGGAGCAAGCCCTGACTGGTTCAGTATTCAGCCTTACCCAGCGTCATAAAATAGAAACAATGTAAATTCGGAACGAAGTACTGTAGCGACATCGAAGGCAGTTAAAGAGTAAGTACCTGATGAAGCAGATGTACGAACTACAAATGTGCATCATAAGTTAGTTCATCTAATCTAAGGCATCTCAGGAGTTCTGAAAAATATAAAAAAACACTTCTAACATGCACAAGCGAGCTCTATGTACTTGGTAATATGGTTGCGCTTAAGTGTTAGAATTAATTTTTTCTGCAAATATTCTAACATTTTGTGGTCTGGTTGTTAAGCTTTTTTAACTCAAGGAAGTATAATATTTCGTTATAAGCTGACAGTTTCTCAGCTAATGTAGAAATTTTTCTCATGTTAAGGATACTCGGAATTTCACAGCCGTGTTCACGAGAGCGCCCCACTATTTCCCTTTCGGAGTCACATGAATGCAGTCACACCTTCCCCACGTACTCCCGTATGACTGTCGCTACGCAACCATACCGTATTTATAGCAGTGTAAAAGTGATCTGTAGGATACGTCCCGACTCACTTGAGAAGATTTACCGCTTGACCCAGCTTGCTTAGTGTGATTATCTTCCATAAAGCATCTTCTTGACATTTTGCTATATATAATACCCTTCGCGTGAGCGACTGAGTTATTCTGGGTTGCCTTGGCTACCAGCTCTTTCATGGTTATGTGGCTGAGACTGTTTTCTCTGTGACGTACACGCTGAGGCCGAAGAAATAGTGTTTCTACGTGTAACGGAGGTAGCGTATCATATGTTAGGTACGAGCGAAGTTTGCAGAAGGAGTTGAACATTGGGAATATAATACATCACATAACCAAACGACATCGTTCAGACAAAAATAACGCTTGTTTTATTTTAAGACTAAAGGAACGACGATTAAAGTTACCGTGGAGTAGCGCGTGAATATTATACCTTCCCGTAATATGATGGACGCGTAGCTAGTATATATGAGGGTATAATGCATAGCTAGATTTAGCTGGCTCAGGATAGAATCCAGTGACGATGTATGCTTACTGCGGTAACACTGCGTGTTGTACGAGAAGGAAGTTCCTAACCACCTGAACAACACAGCTCCAAAAACTTGAGGAATATTCTAGTATAGTGAAGTTACTATGCGCGCGTGCTGACGCCAGTGAAACTGAACTTATGAAGAACATTGAGTTCGTCTCATTTCCTATACCAGTACAATGCAAAACTTCCATTTACCTTCATGTGCGAACTTCTGGGTAAAAATATCCCGTGTAATGGGAAATTTTAGCTTTTAGTAATAATTACATCTAAGAGAAAACCAAGTCCTTCTTTCTTCAGGAATTCGAAATTGCAAATGTTTTCTTTGCGAATGTTGCTTGTATTTGTTGTTGCTGCACACGACGTTCATTCCCAAAAAGAATATATTTTGACTGTGAGACCTTCTGTGTACTTGTTCATCATACAAGGTACTCCCACATCGTTCTGCATGATATTTTTACAGACTGGTCACAAGCCAGCGTCATCTGAATAAACCTTTTAAAGCCTGGCATTTACTTGATATTCCCTCTGGTTTAACATTAGAAATTCTACATTCTGCCCGTGGAGTGTAAGTGTGTGTGATTTGTATTTATCTCAGAACAGCGACTTTTGCCCTGTATGAAATTAACTGATTGCCCTCATAATCGAGATGGAGAGTGTTTACTGTGCGGTACGAAGTGGATCTTTAAGTAAAACATTACTTTTCGTCCTTAAAGTGTTAAACCAATTAGGCTACGGGCTAGACGGGCTGGGGTTTGAATCCCGGCAGGGGTAGGATATTTTTCTCTTCTACAAAACGCCCAGACCGACACTGCAGCCTATCCGGACTCATATTCATATATATGTTCACAGTTAACACTGTGATTAACATGCTTTAACCGCGGTCAAACCCTAACACCATATGAACTTTAAATATCTAAGGGGATGAGAAGTGCATTGCGTTTGTGTGAATGAATTAAGTCCAAAGTGTCCTGTCTTCCAGGACTCGAAGCCGTGTAGTGTAACCCGCTGCTTCCGTCTTTCATAGGTAGCTGTTACACTTCGATCAGACTGCACGGCGTCACTTCCCAAGAGACAGGAATCTTCATTGTCACTGTCATCACAACCTAAGTCATCAAAACGTGGGCCCCATTTTCACAAAAGTGATGCTTTTGTTGAGTGAAAGTTGGCAGTCTTCGCCTGATATGAGGGCAACGAAGTGTCCAGCACCATCGTGATTGACCGTTAGGAAGCAACACAAAGTATGGGGCTGAACATAATGTAACGCTGCACCTGGTTGTTCGATATCAGTTGTCAGATTCTTCTGTGAAACATTAGGAAACCGTGGTCTGAGGATCACAGTTTGTGAACCACAGCTCCAGTTAGCGCTCTGTATTATCATATCCGTCATTTTTGACGTATAAGTAAAATGTATATGCATCACATGTGCATTTAGTAACACCTTCAGAGCCACAGACTAATGAAATTTGATTCATACAAAGTTAAATACACGGATCATTAGTTTCATGTCATTTCCGCCTTCTCTCCATTTCGGAATAAAGCGCAGATTTTTTTTCATGTGTAGTAATCCAAACTGCAGCTGTGGGTGTATGGGTTTCGCTTTCGCTTTTGTTTTTGTTACTGTGGTTGTTACAACACGGCCGAGAGAGAAACGGAAAAAAGAACACAACTACGTACACAGCATTCCCTCTATAGAATAATATAACAATGAACAGGTCCAGTGCGTTCATGCTTTTGCTCATGTTACCTACCTTTTGGTTTTGTTGTTTAATGGATGAGTAGGGATGTGTCCAGACTTTGTATTATGAATGTAAACAATATACGTAGGCAAACGTTAAACATGAATAGTGTCAAAATGCTTTCTTTTTCTCATTTTGTTAGTTTCTAGCGTATTTAGTCCACTGGATACCTGCGTCTCATAAAATGGTAACGAAGGGTTCTTTAGTAACAGAACCCGCATCTTTTAAGGCAAGGAACAGTGATTGTTTAATATTATTCAACAAATGCACGAATTATTGGCGTTTCATAATAATATACAGTCGAACCCGGTAATAACGAGCTCGGGTTTTACGAGACCTCGCTTACAGCGTCAGATATTCTGTGGTGCCAGTTAACCCTTTAAAGACGAAGCGTATCTGTTTTATGTAAGGACTCAGTGCGTACCGCGCTGTAAACACTCTCCACTTCGGTTATAAAAACCAGTCTCTTAAAGTTTTATAAGGCAAAAGTTGCTGTTTGTTCTGAGATCCGTACAAAACACATAAACGCAATGTGGGCACCACGTAGAATTTTTTAATGTTAAACCGGGTAGTACGTACGTAAAGTTACCGCTAGGCTTTAAAAGGTTAATTCGTCGCTCTTAACTATGACATTACGCTCCTTAGTTAAAACGACACTCGTTTATAACGACACAAAATATTCAGTCCCTTTCGTGACGTTGTATCCGAGTTCGACTGTATTTAAAAATATTCCAGTCCTACATGCTTCGGACCCTTTCTGCCCATCAGCAAGGAAAACATGTAGGAATGGAATGTTTTAAATACATTATTGAGAAACTGTGACAATTAGCACATTTGTTGAACAATATTAAAAATCGAATTTTAATGCACCGCATGGAGAATATAAAAAACGAACAATGAAACAGGTTTATTATGGAACGTTAAGATGTGACAATTAAAGCGGACAACACGATTTGTTTAGTTAAGCTGGAAGGTAATAGACTAATGATATTAATACACCAAACGTATGACGGATTTATTTTGTTTTGTCGTTTTTATTAAACGGAATTACCAGCAATAGGAATTCGTAAAAAATCTAGTTTCATTACAAGATTTAGTTTTCACCGCACACTGAATATAGCCTGTCTCCATTACAGATACCAGTCTATTAATTCTGGGCGTGGAATTAATCTGTTGAGATAATATGAAATCTGGTGGTACACGTACAGTAGTCTGAGCCTTAAAGGGTTACTGATCACCAGACTTAGGATTATATGCATTTTGCACATGGCGTTCGTAAAATAAAACTACATTCAAACGTTCCCTTAGAGCCAGTCCTGTAAGTAAGGAAATATGCACTTCATTATTCATAGCACTGGCTCTAAGTGAAAGTTTAGATGTGGTTTTATTTTACGAATGGCATGTGCAAAATGCACATAACTCTGAGCCAGCCAACCAGCGAAACGGTCTCGTAACTTACACTTTAGATCTGCCAGTCTTTCACATCCTTCATTCAGTAACAATGACAGAAATTCATTGCTAAACCGCATTTAGTCCAGCTTGTCCGGAAATTCGAATCTTACTAATACAGCCTGGACGTATACCTCCACTCCTCCATACGTCTATGTGGCGTGCACAGCGACAGCTTTACTTTTGCCTGTGCCTTGTTTGATTTTTTGGTGGATTTAAAGTCATTCGGCTGCATTGATTATTATGAACATGATGTTCGGGGATATGTCACCTGGTAGGCTGCCAGATAACAGAGTTTCGAAGGACTGTGATGCCTGCAGCTTGAGGGTAGAAGTTTTTCATGTTAAACACAAGGACATGGAGGTTTCTCCTAAATGTCTGTAATAACTGCACGGCGTCACATCTGAGAATATTCATTACCGTAAGAGGTTACGGTCTCATATACTGGTTAATCTAGACTCTAAAACACACTAAGCAGATTAACTATATGAATGTACTAACTCAGTATCTGTCCGAATGGTACGAATAACAGGTGCTGCTCGTCATATAAAATCGTCTAAACACAGCCACTGGGGCATCTTAGGCAGTGGGGTTTCCTTCACTACAGGTGTAATAACATGGCCGTGGTTCGGGAGTCAAGACCACGTATGGGGAAGTATTTTGTGCGTGGAGTGTTGATTGGATTCGCGTTAATATATGATGACGTTATTTCATCACTGACTGCCACACTTGCAAGTGGTTCGTTCTATTGACGACACAAACAACGGTGTATGAAAAATGACAGTTAAGGTAACTTAGCGTCTGTTTTAATGTAGCGTTATTATGACAATCCATTCACAGGTGAAATTATTTCGTAAACATTTTTTGCGAGGTTTGAGATTTAACGGCCGAGTATTTTAGGATTTCTTTCTTGGGAGATGTGACGCTGCTTCACTGGAAGTTCGGTACCCAACATTTCGGAAAAACATAAGGCCTTCAATTCAGAGCGTTCTAGAGAGTTGTCATTTTTATCGTACCTAGTTATTTCAAACACAACTTCTCGTTGACTGGACCTGTTGCTGTCATCACATATCGAGAGTGATAAGGGTGACGTTTTTGTGGGTTCGAAACAGCTGATCTCGATTACTGGTCAGTGGTTGCATTCATTTATTCTTTCAGTAACTTTTCCTTGTATTTGTCTGTTGATCAGGTGCTGTGAGTATGATATGAAGGGAGTTGAAAAACACGCACCTTTTGACGAACACAGCACCTCGCGTCATATGGCAGACTTGTTACACTCTGATGCATATGTGTTAGAACACATATACGTTCACAGAACAAAAGGCCCTGCCTAGCAGATATAACACCATCCCGATTTCATTCACTCCGTCTGTAATAAAGGAGACAGAGGGCACCGATATATGTAGGCAGCAAGAGAGTGAAGGCTCGTAATAATTCATCCGTGATAAATGGCCTGGGATGAAGAGAAACGTTTAGCGAAAAATTTATCTGTGTCACAAAAGTGGAGAAGAAGTGAAGGGAAGTAGGAAAGGTAATAATATGAAAAGAAATGAGAATAAAAATTCAGCAACAAGAACGGTGAAGTAGAGAGAAGCAACAAAAGTGAGACAGGTCTCTCTGTTTTTATATTCATAAGCACGGGTTATGAAGCTATACACGTTCTCTTGTCGTCTTTTATCGGATGAACGAAATGATGAAAGATGTCCTTCCTGTCAGCTTGTACGCTGTTGTATCTTCTTATAACTACTCGCTGTCATAAATAAATAAACAAGTAAGTTAATTGGAAATCTTCTTTTACGATATGTAGAATTAAGTATGTAAGCACGTCAAGAAATTGAAGTCAGCACGAAAATCATACTGTTAGTTAGATAACAAATACATTTATTTTTTGTAAAAATGTCGGTAACTTCAGCAACAAACAGAAGCTCCTGTCGGACTAAGTGTACGTTGTACAGTCCATTTCACATTTTATAATCATCACCAACACAAGTATGAAGCAGATATTGACACATATATCTGAGGAAACAAACGAACGCAAGAAGACTTCGTGCGCGTCTTACCAAAAACGAAGTAGAGTTACCCGCCATCATTCACCCTTGTAATGGCCACATGCTGTGCAGGAGCATTGCAGCTGGGCTGGGTTGGTATTACAAAGCACCTACATTTAAATGCAACCGGACCGAAACATTGAAGCACTTGCGAAAATGATTTCACTGCTTCATCACAAAATTTTACAACCGACAGTGGTTCTCGACACTCTAAAGAGATGTTTTAACCCACTTACGTGTGAAATTCATACCAAAACTGAATGACTATAGAGTGATGGCTGGACCTGCAGATACGAGTATTGTGGTGTGGCTCATGAAGTGCATTTAGATTTAACGAACAGACGAGGGGGAGTGAAATACATACTTGTATATACGTTTCTTTGTATGTGTGTTCGTATCGGTAATATTGCCTTCCTTCCATTGTTGCCCCTAGAAGTTTACTGTCCTGCGTTTCATTGCTTCAATGAAATTTTATTCCGACCCAACTGATGTAAAAGTCTCCAACATTACGGACGTTTGTGATTTCATATTGTTACAGTGGAAATGTGATTCGATACGTCGGCTGAGCAGACCATGGCTCGCTCTGTTCTTCTGTCATCCGTTTTATTGTTCTGTAGTGCAGGTCGTGATCTAGATAACAGTCTACTGAAGCCAAACAGAACGGTTGGTATTCATCAGGGAAACTTAGCGCGTGCGTGAGGTATTCATTGTTCTTATGGCTTGGATCTCGAACAATGTCGCTGTATGCATTTCTTTATTGTGGCGTGCGAGCTACGTGTTTTCTCCAGTCTGTGCTTCTTGATGCACGTCATTGTCATGCATTATTTTATAGAACCTAAAAACGTATACACGTTTTATTTTATGATGCAACTTCAGCGTGTGCAAGCGACAGCTCTGTGAGTTCAAATATTTTCTTTACATAATATATATTGCCATGAAAAATATAAAACATGTATTCAGTGACACGCTATGAATGATGGGTTTTAAAAAGGAACGTTGAAGCATAGGAGATGGTTGTTTTGTTATTTTAGTTTATTTTCTGACAGAATGTAAAAGTTAAGAATTCTCGGAGGGGCTCTAGTGGAACGAAAGATAAAAACATGTCCATTATGTGAATGAGTTTATGAACGCACATGCAGCAGCAGAAGTAATACTTCAGTAATTTTAATAAAAGCGTACAAATAGTAGGATACATAGAAAGTTTGCATCTATCATTTCCTTTCCTCTTGTCTGCGTTACAGAAGACTTTACTGGGTGATGCTTCATCCCTCATTTATTTCATTCCACACAGACATTTTATATAACTGCTGCAGTGGCTTAAGGACACAGTTGGCAACAGGACATACGCTGAATTTAACCCGTCACTTGTACTTTCTTTTGTGTACTGGTGTATTTCTCAAAATTTTTCTGCTGGTAACACGCAAAAATAAAGAGCGGCGTGGAACAGTGTTTTAGAAGACGGTGGTGTGACATCTAATGAAGAACTTCGAACACCCTTCATGAAAATGGAATGCCCACTGTCATATTCACAGTTTGTCGTCACCGGATCCTCAGCTGAGTTAGTTGAATCCAATTCACATCCTCACTCACTCCATTTCAGATCCTCATTAATTTGAGGCTCCTTGCTTGATCTTCCAAGGGTTTTTTTTATTATGGTTTTCCTCACAAAACTGGTGTTAAGCTTGTATCTTCTCATTTCATCTTCTTCATTTGGTCACCTTAAGATTATTTTGTGACTTGAAAGAATTACTAAGCTCGATGAATTATAAAATTGTCTCTCAAGTCGGTGTATGTCCTGTTCATTCTTTTCTACATCTACTGCAGAGGCATTTTGGTTCTCAACGAAAAACACTGTTAGTACCAGTAGGATTAGATTCGTGACTTTTCTCACAATATGGATCCTGTGCTATTCAAATCTTAACACTTATCGGTACGTGTTTTAAACATTAACGTAGGTAAATTTTAACATTTCAGAATTACAGGATCAGTACTGGCAGGATGCTCGTAAGTGTGATACCACTGGCAGTGCGTGATGTTTTCATAAAAATACGGAAGGCGTATACAGAGTGATAAATGGCTTAAGTTGGTATAACTGCATTAAGTTTTATCTTCACAATAAGTTATGTTTTTTTGGACTGCACAGAGACATGTTACACTTTACCTCTGACTAGAATTACAAACGTACCATTTTTACATAGAAATACTGTTCGCTAGGGACTTCGATGTGACGTCGGTATTCTGTTGAGTGTCACTTATTCTCTTTGCCATTAATCACTCCTGCCTCCGCGTGTCGTAGTTTTGTCTGTAGTAAAAGAACATCGGTTACAGTGTTTGGACAGACTGTTTGACTGTGTCAACATTAGCCCACTGGCGACTTCTTCATTCTAGTGTAATGTTATGACGTAACAGTTGGAAATAACAGCGTGTATCGATTAACTGGTAGAGCATAAAAATTAAATTAAATTTCTAACAAAATTAATGCTTTGCGTTAACAGAAGACTGGACTGCAAAGCGTAAAACAGGCGTGGATAAAACTGTAATTGGTAAGCATTATATTAATCTAGTTATATGGTAGAAACGTGGCAGGGAAGCATCACAATACAGGGTGGGGTTTCGGTTGTGGGACCAACCAGAAAGTCTTTCTAGACCTTCTGTAGCTTTTTAAAATTGAATAAAGTAACTTACCACGTTGACAGAAGTACGTGTTCTGTGTTGTCAGCCATCGTGTCCCAAACTGTTTCTATCTCCCGACCATCTTTAAATTTGCAGCCTCAAAGATTTTGCTTAGCGCCGAAAGCGTGTAAGAGGCAGAAACAGAAAGTGTTTTACACGTTACTAACAAGATGCAAAAAAAAAATCGCGGTTTCTGGAACCCATATTACGCTGGAGCATCATACGCAGACATCGCCTGCTCTATATGTTTAGACTACACGGCCGACAGTCAAGTCGGAGAAGTTGCCGGGTCAGCACGGCTCCAACGTTCTGCAGAAGCGAAATATTCCGTTCTGAGAAACTAGGTAAGTTCGTTATATGTCCGATTATTACATTATATAATTTGTTGTTGAATTAAGTAATGAATTCATTTAAAATACTTGTTATGTTCTAGTTTTAAGTGTATTTTATGGTTGTATGAATTATTAAAACTATGATCCCTGGTTAGCTCGGTAGGAATAGCGACTAGACTAAGGACTGGATGTTCTAGGAACCGAAGTTCGATCCCCGGCAGGGAGGAAGGTGTTTCCCCTCTCCAAGGCGTCCAGACCTTCTGTGGGATCCACCAACTTTCTAATCGACGGGCACCTTAGTCTGTCTCCCTAACCACTCACCTCCATCTGCTGCCAACGCAAAGAATGCTTCGAGCCGTTCCTCTGCCCCTCTTATACCTTCATGGCTTGATGCTTAACTGAATACGGAGAAGACTTTATCTCTAGTATAAAATGTTTCATAGTTTCACCCACCACAATGTAACACCCTTCACAAAGGTGCACATTCAGGTGAAACATGTAAGGCTTAAGTGGCATGTTTTATGCTCATATCGGCTGTGTTATCCCTTTGAAGACTGACCACACCACTTATACATTTCTCCTCTGTGCCATGCATGCCTCTTGCCCCACCTACCCACTTCTCCTTGATTGTATTATTCTATTAAAACTACTCTTCACCAGACATCAATCTCGAAGGAAGTAAATAAAATGAAGGGGGTACGTCGTATGTAGTATGAGAGAAGGAGATGGACAAACATACAGAATTTCGGTTCGAAAACCTTTAGGTTCTTCAGCTACTATGATACACTGCCCAAGTTTATATTGTGATCGAGTCTTATGTAGTTCTCCTTTGGTATATTGATATCAGTTGGCTGCTAGGGTTCTTATCGTAATTTCCTTGTTGTGTATGTCGTAATGTAAAATACTTGAGGAGATTACACTGCCATCTGTGGGACAGTATCATTCAGTGCTTCAGCTTGTTTGTATATGAGGAGTACTCTTCTGTGTGCTGCCCAAATACTCTGCCCTAATGTTAAATTTACGCCATCAAAGAAAGTTCTATTCCCGGATTGGACATGTTTGTGTTGCTAATTCAACTGACATTTCAGTGAATGTTTGTTTTTCTAGCCTGCATCTCTCGCAGTTTTAATGATCAAGTCTATTGTGCTCAGCTTTCATTTTCTCCAAATTCCTTATGTTTTGTTCTGATCAGCTTGACCTTTGTCTCCTGTCTTATTGTATTCTTTGTATTTATCGTACCCTGTTTCTTTTCAGAATTTGGTTATGAAGCATTTTTCTGTTGTCAAGTATTGAACGGATTAGTTGAATTCGAATTTTTTGATAAAGTGCCGACGAAGTATAATCGTGCAATTGCGCAGCTTTCCGCACTACTGACAGTACTATTTTGAGACAGTCTGTAGTTGGCACTTGTTTCGTTTCTATCTGTAATCGTGTTTTCCAAAGCCAGTTACAGTTGGCTTTGTTAGATGCTTTGGATTGGAAAGTGCAGGTAGGAGCGCTAGTGTTTTGAGTAACGGTCGACTTTAAGCTCAGTGTTAGTTTTAGAGATTTAGAGCTGTGGAAATTTTAGACCCTCTGGAGATGGGAAGTGGAAATTTCATTAGATCGGTGACTCCCAAAACGTGTTTCGCGGAACCGTGGCGTTCTCTCTGGTTCAGCGGGAAAAATTTCTTGTACTGTTGAGTTTTATTGTGTACTTAATTTGTTGTTAAATTTATAATTGTGAACGGCGACTTCTTTGCCCCCTAAATTATAAGCCGAGATCAGACAGAAACACTTGTGAAGCCGTTCAGATTGTCCGTAATATTTAACCAAGAAAGGATATGAGCTTCACGATTCAAGTCTTACGGGATATAATGCTGTGTCGGTGGTGAGTAGCTACTGGCATTTCGTAGGAGCTTTTTGTCTCCATCTTCAGGGTCGGACCACTACCACCTGGAAGTCAGTAGGTAGTTACCGACGACGTGTGGGATTTTGATCCCTGCATCTTCAGGGTCTGAGCACTACCCCTTGCACATCGGTAATTATTTACCCATCGACACGGCGTCATGTCACGGAAGAACCCTCTGTTCATTAACACTGCTGTGAGAATGTCAAATGACGCGCAGTACATTAACTTACTTAGTCAATGACATACGTGCTTAATAACATAAATGTGCGAGTTACAACCTTTTTAACGTCAGTGAGGCGATGAGGCATTTAAATCCAAAATTGCTACAGTTTGTCTGGCTCTACGTCTCAGTTGACACTGCAGTAATACTGGAATGAACTATTCTGCACTAATTTGTGGAGCGTTTTGTTCCAAGTGTAATCTGAGTTAGACTTAGCAGATGCTAACGTGTCTGGAGTAAATTGGAGCTTCACGCTGTGTTGTTACAAAATAAGATGGCAGAGTGTTTGACTGTGATAAGAATGTAGCTACCCGCTTTAAGGGCTTAACCCGTACCGGTATGATCCTTATCGTTTGGAAGAATGGAGTTCATTTCTGAGTCACACGTGTGAAAATATGTCTCTTAAGTACTTGTATCACATAGATTAATAGGAACTTGCGTAACTACAAATTTCGACTTTATGCACTGTGAGTGCTTTCCAGTTACGTACTTACATTGGACGCCTGTTTAACCTGCAAAAATGGGACAGACTTGTAGTGCTGTTAAAACCGAAAAAATGGGTAAATGAAAATAAATTAATTAAAACGCAGCGTTAATAAGAAATCATCACTGGTAATTACAACGCGCAACATTAAGTCATTTGCCTATACACTGTGTAAAAACAATCCCATTACAGGCCTGGAGAGGCCCTGAGGGCTCTATGAGTTTGAGGCTCCCAGAGCTCAAGACAGTCGGCACATGAGGGTGGGAAGGTTTTCATCCCTATGCCCCGGCCGCCTTTATCCCCCAGGAAATATTCCTGGTATTCATTTCTGTTAGAGGCTGAGTCGACCCAGGGCCACAGTGCGGCCGAAAGGATTATGTCAATGAAAACTTCCAATAACATATACACTGTGTGGTAATATTTAATTATGGACAATAATGCTGTATCATACGAAGGTCATTATTGGGTTTGTTATTTGTGTTTAGAAACAAGACGTTTATGTCGGATATGTGTTTAAGTTGGATAATTTATTTCACCTTGATGAAGAAGATTAGTGTGTGTATGGTATAAATCTCACATGCGAGGCTTTTATGGGTTTGGTAGAAAATGGAATTTACCGTAGACATATAAGGCGTTTTTTTCAAGTTCCACTTCTAATTTGATTTATTATTACATGGAAGACAGACAGGAAGGTGACTGAGAATCTGACCCGTTTCAGTGTTGGAATTTCATATTTCATCACCTGAGAATGGAGTGTGCCTGTTTAATACATCCGGTGTTCTAGCATACGGAAGGTTACAGCTAGACAAGGTAGGACACAGCGATAGAAACTGAGAGGGACACAGGGACACAACTTATATAACACAGGGTAATCTTGCTATCCAGTAATTTTATCGTTATTTATGTTATCTTTACTTCAGTTAAATCCAGGACTAGCAGAAGGCAGCAATAAATGGAAGTAAAGCGTACATGTACTTCAATCAGTATTACATCTCTATCTTTGTGAAGAAATATGTGTTCCCTAAAATTGTAATTTCAGTGTCCCTCAAGGGCTGTAAGGTGGAGTAGTGGATCATTAGATGAGGTTTCCCTGGAAACCCTAACGAGGTAGAATTTTAAAATCGTTACATTGAAATCCCAACATGTTTTGTACTAGTACGAATTATTTTCCCGTGTCCATTTTTAAAGCCTATCTTCCACGTAGATCCAATGAGCATTGTGTGTTTCTTCACTAGTATGTAAGGCCGTTAGGGGAGATGCATCCGCAACACATAACTGTTTTCAGACACTCGGCAACAGCCTCTCTCAATTCTCAAGGCGGGAAGCCATTTAATATTTTTCCCCACTCAAATCCTGCATTGAAACGTGTTCACAAGCCCATGAAGGTAAACCCCGTCCCTTAAATTTGGTTGAATGCCCCTTGTATGCGCGTGTGTGACGCCACTAAGCCAGAGTACGGATCAGTCTTCAAGACAGACTTAGCGTCGGAAAGAAAGAAAACAGTGGTGAGATTTCTCAGAAGAAGCTTATATGTGAAGATGAGCATGCGGTGGGTGCTAGGTTATTCGTTCTGTAGAGCTTCTCAATGGGGGGGGGAGGTGTTTTTTGCGACATATATATGGTCTGGAAAGTAAAGGTAAACTCTTCCGTGTCCAAGCCATAAAGGCATATGTGGAAGTGGAGTTATATCTCCACTAATTCTCAACTTCAGGACTAGGTGGCGGTGAATCGTCGCGTTTCACACCCTGGCCGCTATATTACCATGTAAAGCGTCCCGGTTCCCACTGAACAGGAGGCTACGTGGGCCCCAGAACCACTGTAGACGTTTGAATAAGAGATACGCACCTTGTTCTCGCCCGGGATCGAACCAGGATTCTGGCGGACATCCAGCATGTAGCCTAGTCACTATACTGACTGAGCTATTCTCTTGGTAGGCACCAATTTTGTGCAGAACCTCACCGAAAGATCTGCTGTTAGAGTAGCTGAATAGAATAACGGAAATTAATTACTAACATGCCTTAAAAAGGAACTATAAAAGAAAGTAGAGTGTATAAAAGTGAACCAGAATTAATTTGCGTAAGGCCTGACATATTTCAACCCATTTAGTGGTCATTCTGATGGCCATTTGAGAACAAATGATTCCAGCATAATAATCATTATTTTATGTTACTGTGGTGGAATACAACTTAAAGGAATTAACGTTAAAAAAGGAGTGCAATTTTTTTGCTGTGATAAAACCAGAAGCCGTAACCATGTATTAGGATCATTGCAGCATGATTTTATCCCTGCCTGGTTCCGGAAATGAAGGGAAGTGGTTTAGCCTTTTAAAGCCTAGCGGTAACTTTACATACTACCAGGTTTAACATTAAAAAATTCTACGTGGTGCCCACATTGCGTTTATGTGTTTTGTACGGATCTCAGAACAAACAGCAACTTTTGCCTTATATAACATTAAGAGACTGGTTTTTATAACCGAAGTGGAGAGTGTTTACAGCGCGGTACGCACTGAGTCCTTATATAAAATAGATACGCTTCTTCTTTAAAGGGTTAATGTGCTTCACGCTACGGCTGCTTTGTGCCATTTGGTGTAGGACCTGTATCCGTAGGCAGCCGTTGGATAAGATGTGGCTGTACCTTGCCATCAGAATCTCTATTAACGTTGGCCTCGCCATAACCACCACCACCGCCGCCGCCTCCACCACCACCACCACCACCACCACCACCACCACCACCACCGCCGCCGCCGTCGCCTCCACCACCACCACTGCCGCCGCCGCCGCCTCCACCACCACCACCACCACCACCACCACCAATAAAATTGCTACACTTCGTCGGATATCCCTGCCGTCTTATGCTCTTATTTTGTAGTGAGAGAAGAATTCTGAGCATCAGAAGGCCCCCATTATTTTCTTTGATTGTTTATTTACGGTGGTTTCAATTCGTAAATTATATAGAGTTTGGAGATTCTTGTCTAGAATGTGCTGTTATTTATTGATTGCACGATATAATCTACCAGTTGTGTATGGGCTATAGCTCAGTAACAAACAACGGCAATATAACGAAAGCTCTTGTTAATATTAGGTGTTGTAAGGCTGCGTCGTGAACGGTGAATAAAACGTATGAGCTTTGGCACCGGTACGGATATGTTCTGAGACAAACAGAAGTGTGTTCAGTGTGTAACTGCACGTTTACATACAGATACCAGTAATTGCGGAAGGTGTTTCCGTAAATGTAGTAGCTACACTGACAGGCTTACTTACGAGGTTGATGGAAAATGCAGGTCAGTTGGCACCAGAATTAATCAACAACCGGCCCAACGTTGTGACTTTTGGTACTAATTATTATTATTATTATTATTATTATTATTATTATTGCTATTATTGTTATTATAGTAGCGACAGTATTCTGGATTCTAATATTGAAATTTCAAGTGATAATTCTGTATTACATGTCGGAGTTTTTGGAGCAATGTAATGATATTTACCGAATGATTAGTTTAGGACACGTATATTTATATGTGCATACGAGGCACTCAATAGCATGTGGTTACCACAAGTTATGTTTTAACTTCGTGTAGGTCAGTGATAACTAAATACACCACCTGCTTCCACATTCATGTCTCTACGTATCTGTCAGAAGCAAAAAAAAACATTTTCCTAACATCCAAAAATAGGTTGCGTACGTTCGTGGCAGCAGTCGGTTGTGCTTACTTGGAAGACGGGACCCTCTTTTTAAATAATTTTAGAGGAGTGTGATGTTCTTTAAGGTTAAAATTTTACTCTTTCTTTGTTGCTGTTTCTTTCTTTGTGTAGATTATTTATTTATTTATTATTCTGTATCTCTTTTTCGTTCCCACTGCTCCTTTCTTTATGTGTTTCTTATTTCTCTGTTCTCCTGTGTTTGTCTTATTGTCTGTTTACTTCCTGCATTTTTCCCTCTTAGTTCCTTATTTCCCCCTTTCGTGTTTTATTCGTTTATCCCTGCACGTGTTTGTATCGGAATAGACATTGTTGCCCGTGCAGTGGTGTGTATATCAGGCAGGGATGAGCCCGGCTGACAGGTATTGTCACCAGCGAAGCGGCCACACAGGAAGTACTGCTAAGGGAAATCAGCTGAACAGACCCTTCAGGGCAAATCCACATGAGAGATATATGGCCTGTCTCGACTGCACGGATTCGATAATACGATTTTATATGTGCATATGCTCAAAGGGAGCTGGTAAACACTGATCCTTCATGTAACTCTGCAGATACATGCTTGCGGTTACGTCAGCAGATTTAATAATTGTTGTGTAAGCTGGGCACTATACTGACTGAGGTATTGGCATCGTTGGCAAATAAACCATTTATATAACAAGTACAGTGGAAGTTGCAAGACGTGCAAGGCAGTAGTCAGGTTGTCCTCCAGCTGATTGTTTTACAATTCGTTTGTTCTTCTTGTAACACTCTACCCAAATGCAATCAGAAGAGCCAAAAGACGTGCTCGCCTCAGCTTTTCAGAATTTCAGTATCATTACTATTCGTCATATTAAATCATCACGTCGGTCACTGCAATGATCTTGCATTCTTCACGTCGTCGTCGTCGTCGTCGTCGTCGTCGTCGTCGTCGTCGTCGTCATCATCATCATCATCATCATCATCATCATCATCATCGTCGTCGTCGTCGTCGTCGTCGTTGTGTTTGTCATCGTTTCAAGTACCTTAATCACTTTGTAGCTGTCATATCATTACTTTTCAAAACAGCTGTCCTACTTCTGTGTTCGTCGCCTCTCGAATTACTTGAATCTAGTGACCGTAATAGACATACGAATTTCACCGCGGGGTGAGTATTTGTGGAAGCAGACAAAACACCTGCGTCTAGGAATTGTGTTTAACAATCGATCTGTGTTGCACAGGTTTGCTGCTTCTGTTGGAGAGAATGATTTCAGAACAGAAATGATAATATTTACTTTCGTATTTGCGATATGCATAGTTCTATATTTATATTAATTATCATTGCAATTAACGTATTCGATTTTTGTGACGAGTTTAATAACTTGAAGGAATACAGTTTCTTCCAAAACAGTGCCGTTATTTTACATGGCCGTGCGTGCTAAAATATTTTACTTAGAAGCACTTGTTGTGATGTAATAATGCTAGTAATGCAAGGGAATTGTAGTCACTTGAAACCTTAAACCGGTGCCTGATTCCGTGTGTCATGATTGATGCTTCCTACAGAATGTGTGATTTCTGCCTTCACATTTTCCGAGCTTCTTTGAGTTGGCACTAACTGTTAATAAACCCCCAGGTCTTACGTGTTCTGTGACACTGAATCCATTCAATGACGGTATGTTTTATAAATGCTTATAAAGATGGTACTGGACACTTTAGACTACATGGTGTGTGGAGTTCCTAATTTATTTAGCTCTGAGTACCAGACGACAGGAGAAGTCCAGGAAACAAATAATACTAAATATGTAATACTAAGTACGGCATCTTTTCTGGTTGACCCTGTGTATACAGTATTCTCTTCCTGACGATGTTTGTTGGTTCGTGCATCACAAGTGTGTGAAACTTTAAATTCGGCGACGAAATTTTCTGTGTAGGTAGCAGCAACATCCTATACTGCTTTCGGAAACTTTATCGTCGCTCAGGCACAACAAAGTCTCTTAACAAGTTATCAGATCTAATACAGTTTTCACCTGAATTGAATTTCTAAGAAAACCAATACCATTCCCAGTGCCTTCTGTTATTGAAATGGGAGTCAAATACCCCGGTGAGGTCTGTAATGTTTCAAGTACTTGTAAAAGAAGGGACCATGCGTAAAGAGAAGTGGATTACAGATAAGGGAGCTATAAAGCATGCGTGTACAGCTGCATTGTAACAAAAACTTTACACTTCGGAGGAGAGCGTGTATCAAGTTTTCTGTATCTCTCTCTCGAGTGCTGGAACGGAATGTCGTGTGCAAGTGAATCCGGTTTGCATACTGAGACCACAGCAAGATGCCCCATGGATTGTGAGGATGACAACACACGAGGCTTCCCTTTCCTGTCCTCCCGTTTACTCCGCTTCAAACACCACTGGTTTACATTAACTAACCCAAAGCGCTTGCCGCTAGCGAGGATATCATCACATAGTTAAGTCTGCGAACGTTCGTGTGAACTGAATAGTTACGAAGACACGAGAAGAATACTGGGAAGTACGTGTACACTGGAGCGGGAAGATGTGGTGGGGTTCGATTTGTGAGGCGTCTTTCTGTGCTAACTGTGTAGCATGTCGCTTGCGGTTAGTGTGTTGGAAACAGAAGGGGGGGTTACATTCTACATTTCGTCACATTTACTGTAGGAAATGGGCGAAAAGAACTGGAAAAATCAATTTATAAGAAGGGAATTATCAAATGTGGTAGTTCTTTCATTCATCCGTCCTGTGTTGGGAAGGACCGGGGTTACAGTTTATACCATGTAGCAAAAATTACGACTTCGGACTACCGCGGTTCCTGTTTTAAAATATTAGGATGTGTTCGAAAAGGAATCTAGCCGATATACTTTATGTGATTTGTGTGTGTGTGTGCGTGCGTGCGTAATTCTAAGTGACTGAACGTCATTAGGGTCTCACTTACACCGTAGTGTCTTAAATATAAATCTTAAGTTTCTATAACATGGCTGCGCCCACACATGATGTATGGTAAAGCTTTCCGTATGCGCGCCATGAAGGAATATGGAGGAGTGGAGATATAGCTCCACTCATTCTTAACGTCGACAGGAAATGGGGGTGAGCGTTGAGTTTCACACCACAGCCGCTTTGCCGCCTGGGAAGGCGTTTGTGGTACGCATAGAAAAGGAGACTGGGTGAACTGCGTGTTTTCGTGGAAAGTGGTGTTGCGTCAGTACGTGTTCAAACACAGTGTTTGTTGTGTAGGCTTACTTGCAGGTCGCCGTGGTGTTTTTGACCGGCTTTGCACATGTTAGTACTAACAGCCTTTCTGTTTTATGACTTTCGAAATATTCTAATTACTTTTTACATCAAGTGCAAGTGATGGAAAAATAATTAAAATATTAATTTTATGTGATTTATTTTTTGAACATGCAGGCGTAACGCAATGTCATATTAAAAGGTGAGTTTCGGCACCATATGTCATCGTCGATGTGTTGATACAAATTAATAGACGTAATTCAAGAGGGTATTTTCATATAACGTCTTAAAACCCACATTGTGTGTTGTATTCCTTTGTCAAGCAATTTTATGCTGACAGATTCACAGTTCTATTTGTCGTTGTAGACTCTATAAGGTACATAGTGTTGTGTTTATACACATATTCTCGTTGCGTGCAATATCCATTTCACAAAAATTAATTCGGAACTGTTGGTTAACCGTTCATGAAAGTAATCGTAGGCCTAATGGATATTTAATGCGGACAAATTTATCTTGACTTGTATGAGGTAAGTCGGTGCGAAAATATGCTATACCTCGTACAAAAGATTAAATCAGTATTTGTCCAAACACAACTAAACACAAGAAGTTCAAGAAGAAAAGCTTTGTTCTTCGACTGCTTGACCCTTGAAAATGGGACCCGATACGTTGTCCCGAAACGTCGGTAATGGATTACCACTCGACGCTGCGTAATATCGCAGAAGAGCACAGATCTCATCAGCATCGCGGCGGACGCCTGAAGTCACGGGCTGCTTCCTGTTCAAGGCATTCTAACAAATATCTGCAAGTCCTGCTGGCTACTGGGAGGGTAGGCGGCTTAGGTTGGTAGTTTGTTAACAGAGTTTTGGGACAACCTGTCAGTCACATTTTAAGGGTTAGGCATTCCAAGAAGAAGTGGACTGGTTGACCTTTGAAAATGGAAATGATAGGCTGTGCTGAAAGGTCAGTAACCGACTACTAACCTACGCTGTTTAACATCCCAGAGGAGCAGAGGCCTGATCTATACCGCGGCGGAAGCCTGAAATCTCTCAAGTGTCTACAGAAAGTATTTAGAAACCCGGAAGACGCGAGAGGGCCCTCAGCCGCATTGGTGTTTAGTTCCGCATAGTCGTATCATTTAAACATTACTCCAATTAAGGCATCATTTGGTTTACAACCGTTGTGTACGTGTGACTGTCTGTCTAGTGACAGTAATGACTGTATTACAGCTTGAAACCGGAAACTGTTGTACAGAAGATCCGGTATATACATCGGAGTTCGGTGAAACATATCGAAGTACGTTCTGCTCCTTTCATCACAGGGTAGGAAACAACCCCCTTCAAGCGGAGTCAGTCTCTCATGTTGGGTATTTAGCTGTATGGTTTGTCAGTGAACAAAACAAATGAGGGGTAGGTCTATAGCGCGAGTTGGGGGTGGGTTTCAGAAAGAAATGACCGTAACGAACGTGAATACGGTGTATTAATGGAAGAGAAGGAAACCATGACAACCTTCTGTGTACAGCAGTCTGGTTTTGGATTGCAAACCTTTCATGCTTTTGTGTGCATCTACTGAACGATGTGACTCTGAGGCTTAAACCTCTAATATTTTCAGCTATTCAGGGTTCTGGGTAGGATTTCTAACTCTCATCGTATCTATACTATGCAGACTACAGGCGGGAGAAAAGGAAAAATCAGCGAACTTTTTCATTTTTCAAGTGCTAATAGGATCGTCAGATGTTTCTGCCAATAGGTCTGTCCTTGTTGGAATAGGTAACGAGTAAATGGTGGCGCTGCTGACTTATACATGCGTCCTTAAATATTGCTTGTTGAAGCATGTAAACTGTGTTAATTGAATCAGATATGTACCAAAAATGTACATGGAACACTTACTGTATTACTCACTACTGCAACACCTTTGGCTCCCAAGCCATTCTTATGTTGATTCTTACGAACAAAACTTTGGTTGGCACAGGAAGTTAAGTTTAATTTAAAGTGCATACATGCAAATCTTAATTTTATAATAGCGTGTATATATATATATGCGGGGCACGCGGTGGCGCAGTTGGTTGAGAAACTGCGCTTTAAGCCGGAAGGTCAAGGGTTCGATTCCCGATTATGTCATTTTAATTTTTCATTGGCATAATCCTTCCGGCCGCACTATGTCCCTGGGGTGGTATCAGCCTCTAACAGAAATGGGTAAATGGGAGTAAAGGCGGCCGGTGCCTAGGGTTGACAACCTTGCCACCTTCATGTGCCGATTGGCTTGAACTCTGGGAGCCTTAACCTGCAGGAACTCTCAGGGCCTGTCCAGGCCTGTACAGGCATTGCTTTTTGTATATATGTAGGTTTTATCTTCATATATTTTAGCTTAAATTGAAATTTGTGTAGATGGCTAATAAAAATTGTGTTTTTAAGGATCCCATTGAGAATGGCTTCAAAGCCGAAACGTCTTATGCTAGTTTGTAACGTAGAAAGATGTTCGTGTACTTTGCTGATATATTTGATTCGCCTGTACGGACATATCTGCAAGTTTCCCAGAACTAATCTCGGCAGCAGCAACATCTTTCCTGGCTGAGGTCTCCATGGTTCACATCAGCCGCTCCAGGAAAGTACAAGGGTGATGCCTGCACTTAGGCAAAGCCTCTTTCTCCAAAATTATTGCAGATTCATTCACTATTCATCCCACCATTTTATTCTTCCTATACGGTTTTCAGTTATTGAAAAGGTAATTAAAGAAGCTGTAAAGGAATAAGTAAATATAGTAACTGGGATGCAGGCTGTACTGTCACACCTTTCCTTAATGAGGTAGGAGGCTATGTTTATACGTAACGAATTTTCTGAACTATATGCAAGTATATGTCATTATAATGTCCGACGACAGCTTGGCCTTTGGTCGTTTAAAATTGCCCGAGTTGGTCATCCTTTCATTAAATCAGTGCCAAGTTAGCTAGTAGCTGATACAGTAACTTGAAACAACCCGCAATAAATCCATCCAAGTTGAACTGCATTTTAATTGATATTAGAAAGTTATAGGTGTTCAAAGTATTAAAAGTGAAGATCATTTTCAAACATCCGTGGTGCTTTGCTTTTGGTATCTTTAACATTTATCCTGCTAATAATGCCAGCACCACTAATGTGTAATATTTGGTGACCTACATTTGGCAACGCTGAAAGGAGCCTCTCTGTTTCTCTCTCTCTTCACAATGTCTCTACACTGAATCAATCGTGAAAGACGTCCTATGTCATATCTGTGTGCACACACTTTTTTTATCGTTTTCCTAGTAATGGAGCACCGGTGGAATGAAATTGACAGGGGAAAACCGAAGTACTCGGGGAAAAAGCTGTCCCAGTGCCACTTTATCCACCACAAATCCCACATGGACTGACCCGGGATCGAACCCGGGCCTCCGCGGTGGGAGGCCGGCGGCTAACACACTTATTCGGCTACCAACTAGGCCCTTTCCTAGTTGGTAACCGAGTAAGTGTGTGCACACAGATATGACATAGGACGTCTTTCACGATTGATTCAGTGTTGAGACATTGTGCAGGGAGAGAGAGACAAAGAGGCTCCTTTCAGCGTTGCCAAATGTAGGTCGCCAAATATTACACATTAGTGGTGCTGGAATTATTAGCACCATATATTCCACATTAGCAGGATAAAGGTTAATATTTTAATATCTGTAACTTTTGAAGATTAATTAAAATACAGTTTTAGTATTACAACCACCTTTTTTTATGTTAACGACTCTTATAATGACATTTACCATTGTATTCTTATTACATTATAGTGTGTATGTGTATACAGTCTGCCAGTTATCTATGGCAAGTTTGCCATGTACGCTGTACACGTCGACCAAAGTTGTAGCTCCCTGAAGATGACCAGAATACTGTATATGGCCGAAATATGTACTGGCTTTGTATAATCAGTATACAACTTGCAAGTGGTTGGTGGTGAATGTGTGTCTCTTTGTGTGTGTGTGAGTGTGTGTGTGTGTGTGCGCGCGCGCGCGCGCGCGTGTGTGTGTGTGTGCGCGCGCGCCCCCGCGCGTATCACCGAGTCACAATTTTTCGACACGTCACACGCAGGAGGGATGTGGGATGTTATCATCAGGAGTTCGGAAAGTCTTAAAGACATTTTTTGAGACATTCCTCCTTCATATGCATATTCATCAGGCTGTACCTCTGCTGCTAGGTATAAATTGGTGTTCTATTTAGAAGATGTAAGTTATACATATTTTGGATCTGTCCAAAATATGCAATTTTCTACATTCTTCTATGCATGTAAGTGCTTTATTAAAGTCCCCGAATTATGTCGAACCTCTCTGACCGTCTTTTGTATCAGTACATATAAATTTCCAAATAAGAGGCGAGCCCATAAATTTCGTTTTTCTCGGAACGGCATATGTAGCAGCAAAGTGAAATACTGTGAGACTGTAAAACGGGTTCTGTCGACGTTGCACACGTACTTGGCTATGTTACCACCTCCATTGAAAATTGTAAGGGTGACGTTTTGAACTTAATTGCTACTGTCAGCAAATCCGTCTACAGTTCTCATACTGAACAAAGAGTTTGGCGAGGGAAAGGGTAGAAGACTAATGGTGAGCCAAGTTTATCGTCTCTTTAAGACTTGAAACAAGGAGGGTGGAAAAATAAATTGCTTCCATAAGAGTTATCCACAAAAATCACAAGTCAAAAGCTGGAAGTAACAATAGAAGTCCTTTCTTGGATTTTGTTTCATTGGATGCAAGCCATAAGTTATACAGATAAAATATTAATGCTATAGAAAAACTGAAAGGCCGTATTCATATATTTTAATAATTACCTCACACATTTGTTTTCGCAACAGATAAAAAATAGTAGACTGTAATTATTTGTGGGTATTAACGTTGAATAATTGTTACAAAGCGAACCGCGCTCACAGAAGAATTATACGTATTAAGAGTGTAAGTTTATTTATGACTCCTTAGCTTTCGGAGTTTGTCCGTCATTCAGTATCCGCTGCATATAATGTAGTGCCTTCCTAACGTAACAGAAATGAAGGTCACGTTTGTGTTTGTTGCTGATGTTTGTAATCATCTGGCACCATTATTAGAAAATCATTGGACAAATTATGGGGACGTAATACAGCTCTTGATAGTGACGTAAACTGTAAAGGTAGTGTTGTCCCTGTCTACTCCATGAAGGCAGAAGAGGTGAGGTGGTGGAGGTAAAACCTCCACATATTCTTAATCACGACTCTAAAAGAAGATGAAGCGTCAGCTTCCCGCCCCGGTCGCTGATTGCCGTCCGTAATTTTCATCCTCTAAAGCATTGCACGGTTTCCGGCAAAATTTGATAACAGTATGTATACTAAACGCTGTAGCACGTGCGTACAGCCGGTCTTCGTTGGCTCAGTGCTACTGACGTAGGCGTACACGCGTACGCTTGGAGTCCATAGCCGAGACTTTTCAAACACCCATTGACGCATGATTATTATTGAGTCCGTTCGAAAGCGAAATAAGAAGCAATACAATACACGTATATAAAATTTTTATGGCGAGAAATTGTCAGCGCCTCGCCCAACCCCCAGACTGAAGGGCCACACCGTGTGGGCTGTCTACGACTACTTAATATATTCGCAGCTGCCTTGCATATCTGGAGGCCGTTCCTCCATCCGCAACCTGATGACGCACCATGCTGTGGTGACAGGGACCCACTTATCATGGTTTCGGACACTTATTCTGCCCCCTGATGGACCCCGATGATGGGAACAGATCATGTCTCTGGAACGCCGGTTTTTATCCAGTCACTGACGCGGCTGACCTTCCGAGATCCACCCACAAGACTACACAGTGTCTCAACTCAGAAGACCACAGTGTGGACTTCAGCCGTTGTGAAAACAACCTCCGACGTACTTATTTTCCTTTCAAGGCAAGAAAGGAAATATGTTTTGAACCTTGTGTTGAACTCTTACGTCATCGACAGAGATTAATTTGGAACATGTTTTTGTGACAGTCTGTACCTGCATGTGCCTTCCGTTGTTTGCGATTTTTTTCTTTCCGTTCTGAACGACTTGAGCTGTCTGGCTTTGTTAGGGGGAGTAAGGAGGGAAAATGATTACTTCTATGACAACTGCACGGAAATATAAAAGGCACAGTACATCAGGCACGACTTTATTTTCTCCTCTCATTTTGAACAGAAATTGTGAATGTGATTTTAAAAGAATGTCCTCTGTTCCTTTGTCAGCTGTCAGGAGTTACCAAACCCACCACTTGTTTAAGCGGGACAGAAAAATGAACGCGAAGGATGCTGATCTTTAACTGTACACAGTAATCCTTTTGCGGGCGAAAATAGTCACTGTGCGAGTCAATACGTTGTCTTCTGTGGAATCCCAAAATTTAGTACCATGTTAGAAATATTCCGTCATTATGCTGTCTCCACAGCTAGTCCCAGTTCACTCCACACACTCATATGTCAGTTGTTCGGGATCCATTTTAATTTTACCTTTCCATCCAGCAGTAGTTCTGAGTGGTTTCTTCACAATCTTCGAGTGTAACTTTGTATTCATTTCGTCTTTATTTCATGGTGCTAATACGCCCTGTTCATATCAGGTTCTGCGATTATCCTAACGGTTCACAAATTGCGTCGCGTATACTATTTCTTAATTCTCTCGAACACTTACGTCTGTAAGTTCGAAATGCCTTCCTCAGTACTGTTTTCTTAAAAGGTAGGGATATCCTTGTCTCTTTGGACACTGTGAAGGCATATAGGGGGCTAGAGGTCTAGCTCCAGCCATTCTTAAACTCGGCATTACATTGAGGTATGGTCAGCTTCACCCCGGGACAATTAACCTCACCCACTGGATATGAGGTTGGGTTGGCCGCAGAACCGATGAGCACTTCGGGAGAAAAGTATCTTCTCGCTGCCAAAAATCAGACCTTGAATCCTCCAGGCCATAGGCTAGTCAATATACTGGTTCCACTTGTTCCCAGTCTGTAACTGTGTTCTTTCCTTAGGTTCAGACATTGACCTCCACACCCATTTAAAACAAGGGGTACGATTGTAGTTTTATGTTTTTCATGTACAGGATTGTAGAATGCTGGCAGAACGTACTGAGTTGTGAGCCTCTAAGAAGTTCAGAACTTCTGAATACGTGTATGGAAATGTGATAACCGGGAGAGTGTGAAAAATTTATCGGTACGTTGTAAATCTTGATTGAAATTGGAGAACAGAAACGGACAGTTTACATCAACACTTACGTAAATTTCTGTGCGTTTGATTTACGCGATATTCACTACATGAATGTGTGTGTGTGTGTGTGTGTGTGTGTGTGTGTGTGTGTGTGTGTGTGTTTTGTCGTGCGTGAGAGTGCGCCCAATACAGTGTCCGATGTTTTTATTTGTTTAGCCACAAATCCAGTTAGTAGAAGTTTCTGGTTTCCACACAGTGACGTATGTCGGCCGAATAACAGGTATTCGGCGGGCCGCCATAACTAAGATGGACTCCCCTTGATTCATGTTTCCAGCAGACGAGATAGGCCAGGCCGTGAATGCTAGTAATAAAGTGTGGTGATAGATATTTCTTTTCCTCTCTAAACGGAGTAGTCGGAGTGCTCAAACGCGGCGTGATGGAAGTTCATACGAGTTTGTTGAGGAAATTGGGAGGAACGGTTAATAGACGGGTGAGGAAGACGCTTTGTTTGCAGATTGAAGTGTGTTTCTAAGGTACGTCGGTGTGTAGGCGGGGAACGAAATGGCAGCCTTGGGTATTGTAGTGTTTAAGCACCATTTGATAATGTGTAGAGAAGTAAGAAGCGAAAACTATGTCCATATACTGAAGGGTGTAGACAGGACGTCAGAAGCAGCGATTTTTCCCTTTATCACCGTCTCTATTCGGCTGCAGGGCTCATCCAGTACTCTGTGCGGTGGATACTGGCTGATGTTTGCGCTCGGCCACGGCGTGAAGCTGACCACTGATCTCCATATAGTGCCCAGTTTAACAATGCATGAAACTGTGCACCCACCGTCTTACACACCGTAGAGTATCGCTGAGTGGAGTTTTGTAACGTCTTTACTTTTACCAGTAATTAAATATCAGCTGAAAAGGAAGGTAGGCCTACACACCTTTGATGTTTACTGTATATTTTTGCATTTAGAATTAGAGTAAGGATTAACGCGTAAAGTGAAGTATTTGGTATGCGTTATTAAATGAACATGTACTAAGAAGTAAGAGGGTTATTGGGAATGAGAGCAACAAATCGATCATGGCAACTACAATGGCACGACACATGCCACTCAGCAGCAGCAGCAGCAGCAGCAGCACCCCACCCCCCACCCCCGTGCACGAACGGGCATTTCAAAACTATCGATTGTGCTCCGACCACTAATACGGCTGAGTCTGTTAGCAGACGCAGCCTTCTGTAAAATTTGACTTAACTACTAAACAGTCGAACTCCGTTATAACGTGATGAAATGGAATGAATATTTTGTGTCGTTATAAGCGAGTGTTGTTACAACCGAGGAGTGTAATGTTATGGTTAACAGTGGGGAATTAATTGGTACCACACAATATATGATGGTATAGATGAGGTGTCGCTTGAACCGATGTCGTTATAACCGGGTTCGACTGTGTACTGGATTTGATGATAATGACGAACTCACTTAGCCCATAGGAACAGACCCTTAATGAAATGCCAGTAGTCGCTTAGGTGGCCAAGAAATTGTCCGCCTTGTTTGCAATGCCAGTGCTCGTTGCCGTGCGCCGACTACATACTCACACTGTTTCTTGAAGTTCTATGTGTGTACGGCACCTTTGTGTGTCAATTCCATGGAGCGGAGTCCTCCTTGTGAAGCTGATGGTTGCTTATTTACTAAAAAGTCTCCAGACGTGTATAGATCTTGCAAGTACTGCACTATTTACGCGAAATCCCTCAATGGTCCTTCTGTACAAGATAAATAATCGGACGGCTTGTTGTAGCGGCGGATTTCTAGTATGTATACGAGCGACACCTCGTCTGGGTTGTCGGCTACAGTGAACAAGGTTTTTGGTGATATTACTCAGTTCCTCCAGGAAAATATCTGAATAGTAAATTTTAAGTGATACTTAACCGTGCATGGAACACATAAAAATTTCATTTTATTGAACCTTTATCTTTATTTTAAACTGTAATACGTTCTTTAAATCGTGTAATTTTAATATTTGGTATTTTACATGTGTATTGGTTCACGAACTTTTGTAACATCTCAATGCATTTACGTTTCGTAACACATGTCCCTGAGGATGGCCGCATGGGTGGCCGAAACATGTAGCAGGTATTACTGCGTTTATAATATATTTTCATAAGCTTGTGTGCATATGTTGGTTTTAGTTATCATATCTGGATAATACTTCGTCTAGGCCTGTAACGCTTCTTTCCAAATCCCTTTCGATTCTTCCGTCATGCCACCATTTGATGTTATAGTGCAGGCGTAACTTACTGACTGTGTCGTAATGTCAGCCGCAAGTCCGAAACCAAACTTGTGTAAGGATTCATTATGAACACTTTTTCAAACCTTAAACTTCCAGATTATATATATTTATATTTATATATATTTATTGGACAAGTTAGCTAACAAGTCTTGAAATGAAAGTGTACGTCGCAACCAACAAAATCCACGTATACACATCAGAAACACCCAAGAAGATGAAGGCTCACAGAAAAGCAGTTTTAACATATTCCGTGCAGTAACTTGTGTTAGAGTTGATGGATGGGCTTTCCCAAGTTCAGAAAAAAGAACGAATGAATGAAAAGTTTTCAAATATAGTTGTAAGGAAGGCAAAGTTTGACTGTATGGTGACGTAACCTTAATTTTGCCCTCGGCGATTTCTCCGTCTTTCTCTGTCTCTCTCTCTCTGTCTCTGTCTTTCATATTGCTTGTCATGCAGCTTCTCATTTTGAAGTCACAGGAGTGCTGCCAGACTTTTCTAATGGATCAGTGATTCATACCGATACCTAAATAACTCGTTTCCACGTATCACCACTGTTTCTCGAGTTTCGCACCTTATCTGAGGGGTCTCACGAAATTGGCATTCTTTGGTTTAAACCAAAGTTCGTGACAGCTCTGAAGCCTCGTGTGTTTTTGCCACAGAACTGGCAGTATCGAAATACTATACAAGCCCGAATATAAGGTGAGGCTTGTTTCCACAAATAGCCGCACTGAAGAGCCTTAGGTCGCCTTATAAGCGAGGCCTTACGGCATTTTTCACTGACATGTCAGCGACACGTCTTCTTAGTAAACACTGATTTGTAAGGCATGCTATAGCTCTCTTCTTTCTAGCTCAGTTCTCCAGTGGAAGTTTTAGTAATAGTTGCATTGTAAAATATACGCTTTTGTTACATTTTATAAAGTTGCCGAATTTTTTTGTAAACATCCCAGTGGGAAGGAGAGAGACGCCTTAAATTCGGTGACTCGTTACGTTCGGTCATGTACGGTGACATAATCCCGTCACAATACTGAATGTGAGGCGTAAACATGTTCTCATTTTTGTGTGCCGTTATTGTTAGAACAGCCTCATTAGTTGTGCACCACTTCCTGTATTCATATAATGTAGGGGAAATTAATAAAATGTGAAAGTTATGTAATGAGAATTGCATAAGTGTCAATCAGTAATCAGGAACTAAGGTATTCTGCAAGCAGAAACCATGTTTTGAAGCTGATAGTCTGTCAGTCAATAAATTTGTGCTTCTTGTGATATTACAAAATTTACAATAGTCCACAAAACTCTACTGGGCCCAATAAATCGAGTTCTTTTAATATCAAATTTTTTATTATCGTCATTTTTACACCCACGAATTTCAAAGTTATACCTTCGCTTCAGATTTTCCGACTAAAATTTTTGAATGCATTTCTTTCTACTCCCGTTGGCACTGTATGCCATATTAATTTCATCCTGTGTATAATATTTGGCAAAGAGTACAGATAATGGTTCTTATCGTCTTTCCTTCTCATCAAGTATTTCATCTTCCTAACCTCGTCTCGCTTTATTAATTTCATCCTGTGTATAATATTTGGTAAAGAGTACAGGTAATGATTCTTATCATCTTTGCTTCTCATCAAGTACTTCATCTTCCTGACCTCGTCTCAGACACGCTTAGTCTAAATTCCCTCTTTGTGAGTGACCATGACTCATAAATAATTTTGCACCTTTCGAAGGAGTATGCTGCCTCCATATTCATAGGGTTCTGTCCTGAAGACAGAGGCAGCAGTTAGCTCCGCTATCTTATATAAAATTCCACCAAACTAAATTGTGGCGTTACTTTCCAGGATACTTTAATTTTCGTAACCACTGACGTAACAAAATTCAGTACTCATGTGGAGGCATTTGCTTTGAGACACGACAAAGTTTAACGAAACAGGTCAAGGCTCTATATGTGTTGGTATTAAAGGTGGGTTTTCAGGGAATGAGGGAGGTAGGGTTTGTACGTATTAGGGTGGAATCTGTAGGACAGTTTGTGGTGCAGCGACTTCTTTATGGCCAGTCCAGAGTCACTGAAGGGGTTGTAAGGTTTCTGTGATAGTGTTCTGTGTTACTGATGGTTCGATATTACAGACACCTAGTTCCTGCTGCTGGTGTGTCTGGCCGTGTTTGGGGAGAAGGCGCTTTGTTACGGGAGCATCCGTCAGAAAATAAGTTTATGATGCATGCATATTACAGTCTTTATTTCATGTTTAATTGTACTGCTATTCCTATAATTTTGCACGTAATCCCAGCCACACCGATGGGATTCTTCGTATCGCGGCACGATTTTTTCTATTCCCTGTTGCTGTCAGTCCGTGTCCTGTGTTATCAGCCATCGTGTCATAATTGTTTCCAGCATGTAGCCGTTTTTAAATTTGTGGTCGCCAGGAGTTTGCTTCAGCTTTTGAAACAGACGATAATCGCTTGATGACGATTTCCCCTGATATAATCACAGTTGGTGAACGTTCTTTAACCCTTTAAAGACGACGAAGCGTATCTGTTTTATATAAGGACTCAGTGCGTACCGCGCTGTAAACACTCTGCACTTCGGTTATAAAAACCAGTCTCTTAATGTTTTACAAGGCAAAAGTTGCTGTTTGTTCTGAGATCCGTACAAAACACATAAATGCAATGTGGGCACCACGTAGAATTTTTTAACGTTAAACCTGGTGGTACGTACAGTTACCGCTAGGCTTTAAAAGGTTAATTACGAAATTATGCGCCATGTAAACTTTGTTTCCTGACCGATCCTCTTACGTCCTAAATGTAATGTCGACGTTTCTGACGAACAGAAAGCAAGTACTGTTTTATTACCGCTTATTGTCGCCTGTGTTATTATATTTTAGTTGCAAAGCTCAGTTCTGTCTTCTCGCATCGGCTTTAGGGTCTGCCAAGTCTTCATTCTGATGGTTACTGGGAGGGGGTGTGCTCTCAGTAATTCTAAAGCAGCCGGGACTCGACGCTGGGCCTGACTCCTTGTCTGCATTTGGTTCCGATTTTAAGAATTTCTGCAACTAATGCTTCCACTTTGTTATACACCTTCGTGTTATTTTTGTTAATTAACCACAAAGACAAATTTACCTTTGCTTTGGCCTCCATAGGTTCGGTGTATGAGTTACCGTAGAAACGGTGAAAGTGTCAAGGAATTGTTTGGGAGAAATATAACAAGGAATTAGCTAACGATCTCACACAGAATTCGCATTCAGTAGTAATGTACATACAAACAGCAGGATGTGGGTTATTAATCACCCTCGACCGTGTAACTTCACCCATTGAAGTACACCTGCATGTCAGTGTGTAACCGCACGTTTAGTCTTAGACGAACCGTGTTGCTTGACACCATTGTTTTATTTACCCTGGGCGGGACAGGTTAACCAGCACGATAGGAGCGTTAGCAGGAACGTGACACTCCATAGACACGCACTGTGTTTGTCAGCCCTTAAACATGTGTATATTGCCCTCTAGGACCAGGAATAAACTGAGAAAACTTCGGTGCGCGTTGCCCTCCTCGGGGACTCCAGTACTGTTGTGCAATAAGAAAACTAACGCGTTCTAACTCGTCTTTAAACTAACAGTAAGTCTTCCTTTAGATTACCATTCTGTCGGATGAAACGCCCTGTAGTCTGGTGGAAAGATACCGAGTTACTCGGCGAACTTGCTGCTGTATGTGGAGGCAACAGGTTACTCCGAAAAGTTGGTGCCCGTCTTCCAAACTACAGTAATCTCATCCATTATTTTCACCCTGTTGTGCTATGCCATGAGGTCTAATTGAAAACGTTGTGTTATCTTGTCTGCACAACGATGATGTATTTTGTTATATTGTTATTTGTACAAACATAATAGTAGTAATAATATTAATCTCACTGCGACATGTTTCGACCTGTACAGGTCATCTTCAGGCTTTTATTATAAAACTGAAGGAGGCTTTTTTGGTTACGTCGTGGTATTATTGTTTTATGGTTTTTATTTTCTTTTCTGTTATGTTGTTGGTGTTTGTTTTCGGTAACATCCTTAGTGTTTCCGTTCCTGGCTATTGCTGCTTCGAGTTATTCGTTGACACTTCGTACTTACGTTCTTGTGTAATGCTGTTTAGTTATGTATTTTGATAGTAGATTGTGTGGGTCTTTATAAGTTTGTTTTGTTTTTAGTTTAATTTTAGTTTTAGAACACAAACCTGAAGATTACCTACACACGCCGAGACGTATCGTAGTAAGAATAATGTTACTGTAATTATTGCGTTTATACAAGAAATAATGTAATACAGTACATCTTTGTTGTGCAGACGAATATAAACTAATGTTTTTAAATATGCCGTACAAAAATCTTCATACCCTTAATCGTGAGAATCGAAAATCTCACACGGCGCTTTATACTGTGTCTGTCTTGGTTGCAACATCATGTACTCTCGGAGACCATTTCAAATTTTCGTAGATAATTTCGGCCTCAATCGTCAGGTCCCTCTGCAGGTGGAGGCATCAGGTGCCTCAGACCTTTTCTAACCACCTACAAGAGAACGTCGCCACAACGAGGAAAACTGCAATGTAGATTTTTACCACCTCAGATCTCATATTAATACACCCATATTCATGTCTCAATGGAAAAACACATCTGATTCTGAGAAATCGTTTCGTATTTTACATTTGTCATTGAATTTTGAATTCCACAGTTTTTTAAACGCAGGATGTCCTAAGGGGTTGGAAAGAGAATTGCAACATGAAATAACGAATTTAAAATAACATTTATTTAGGCGTGTTATAGTGCGTTACAGTTTCAAAAAGCCGTTTTCTCTTGTCACATACTTACACGATATTAATGGGATGGAATGCTGGTATTTAAGTATAAATATTTATTTAAATGTTACAGGGTAGAACAGCAGACAAACTGTGATACACAAATTACGGTATATGGCATACACACTTTTATTTATTATTTTATGTGTCTTATTTAGACACGAACTACTGTGCAAGAGCTGATTATGTAGGGGCCTTCACTCTTCTGAGATGTTACGCAGCGTGTGTTGGTGGTTATTCACCGACGTTTCGGGACATCGTGTCAGTCCCATCTGCAAGGGTTAAGAGTCAAGGTGGCACCGATAGGCTGTCCCGAAACGTCGGTTCACAACTAGCAACATACGCTGCGTAACACCTCAGAAGGGTGGAGGCCTCAACTACACCGCAGTGGAAGCCTTCAAATTTCGGATGATTTTGCAGTTTGGTGCGCATCCAACTTGTAATTAAGCTGTTAGTGGGTGCGCGCCGGAATGTGTATGTAATGTTTAACTGTTCCCGTTTCCACAACTTTTCATTAACCTTGGACAGTAATATGTTAATTGTTACAAAGCTTCATGTTTCAACCGGTAAACGGTGATCTTCAGGCCACTCTCCTTTACAAAAGTGTAAGTTAAGGGTATAATTACATACATCAGTGTCATGGTATTGAGATCCCAATCTTAACAGTTAGGGACTACTCAATCAAAATAAATCAATTAAAATAAAAGCTTAGGCCTAGGCAAAAATTCACCAGAAATACCCTCTTAAGGTACGGAGACGCGTGTTGCATGGAAGCGAGGTGCTATTAAGCGTTACGTTTTGAATCTGGAATATGTAAAATATGTGTATCAATACAGGTACCTGTAAGAATACGTACAAATATAAATATTTGTGAAATTTATTTTTCTGTGTTCCTAATTGTAAGTTTATGTTACAGACCTTGAAACGCAGTTTCGTTGAGATTTCCTCATATACTTTAACCTGGGCCACCAGAAATGCTGTGCCATGGCACATTAAAAGTGACACACAGCATTACTGGCCAAACCAAACAGCTCAGAAATAATATCGAAGAAGAATATTATATATATATATGTAATGTTCTGTGAAGGCTGTAAATTGCGTGATATTCGTTCGTCCCGCAAATGCTGTTAGAATAAAAATGTATTAAGAAATCCAAGAAATCTAATTGATACCTAAAGGGATATCAGTGACATAGGTTTTAGGGGAATTTTTCATCCGTTTAATTGGATTTTGTAAAATATCGTTAGAGTGCAATTAGAACATTTCATTTCTTTTCTCTTTCCTGGTCGTGTTATTTCCTTCGCTTCCCTTTCTGCACGTTTCCTCTGTTACTGTGGTAACGCCGTTGATTGGAGCTGCGACTTTGAAGGCCCTGATCAAATCATCTGATGCAGACGTGAATACGGAGTTTTCTGTCTTCTTAGATTACGTAATGAACTCCCTGATAGTAACTTCTGGGGGTATATTTTATTAGAGAATTTACCCCACCAGGCACCAACTTCTGCCCCACAGACGTTCATAATAGAAGGCAAAGTCAACAACTCTACCGTGTCTGATGTTAAACAGTAATAGCACCAATTTGACTCATTTTTAAACGTTGCAGTAGGCTGCTTGACAGAGCGTGTGTTACCGTACCGAGCTATGCTAACACGAAATGTAGATTTTAGCAATACATTGCTTCTGTTTTTCCATATTTTGTAAGTCCCAGTTTTAAAGTCAAAGGCGAAACAACGTGGAAAGTACTGTTCTCTTCAGTGCTGTACGATTCCAGAGATGTCTTTTTTTGAACATCCCCAGCCTTCGCCTGTTTTTACCTTTTGATAACAGTAGTAGTAAAATAAACATAGTATGGAGCATAGGTGGAATGATACTTACAAGCCGAAGTATTCGGAGGAAAATCTCTCCCAGTGCCGCTTTTTTACCATAAATTTCACATAGACTGACCCACAAGTGTACCCTGGCCACCATGGTGCGACGTCGGCGCCAAACTGCCTGATTAACATGAATTCCATTTAAAGATTCATCTCAAACCGTGCAGTAAACACGCTTCCTCTCCATTATAAAACTTAATCAGTAAATGCCCTATAGGGAAGTAATCATTTGTTCTGAGCACCGTACGAAGCACATGAATACACCGTGTGTGCAGAACGTACGATTTTTGTATGTCAGACCCAGTGGTACATAAAGTAACCACTGGGCTTTAAAGGGCTAATCTTGACCCGAATTTAGATTGCCCTGACCGAGCTCGTAGTCTTTCTAGGTCCCTCAAGATGAATGTAAAAGAAAAATCAAAATTAATTTTCTTCCCCTTAACTCTAAATTATCCTTAAATTGTTTTTCATAATCACCCTCTCTTCTTCGGCGCTGAATAAACTCTGCAGCTGGTAAACTATTGCAAAGCAACGCGCAATCGAATTGACTCTAAAAATGTCATCCAATTGAGCGGTCGTATGAGTAGATTTCCGGCCTGTTGTTGAGAGCTGCTAGGTTTAAATCTTCTCCTGCTTACCGGCTACACTGACTGAGTTCCTTTTTATTTTCCTCGTTTCGCCCGGTAAATTTCAGAATAATACATCCGACTAAAACATGACCACTTCCTACCACATCCTTTCCAATGTATTATTCAGTAGTCATGTAACAGTATAGTGAGTCAGTGACAGTCGGCTTGTATAGTTAACACCCAAACTGCGCAGTAACGATTCCGAAAGGGCCAAGATTTTAAGGGAATTCGGCACGGCGTAGTGGGCAACGGGCTGGACGACGGAGGAATCGTGATTCGATTACCGACAGGAACAAGAGAACTTTTCCTAAGCGTCCAAACCAACTGTAGGGGGCCACGACCTTCGTATTCAGTGGGTTTCGGGGGCTCTTTCCCTGGGGTAAAGCAGCCGGAGCCTAAAGCTGACCACCCTCATCTATTGCCGAAGTTACGAATGAATGAAATACCGGCACACCTCCGTACGCCTTCATGACATGCACAGGTATAATTTTACCTTTACCTTTAGCGGGTCGTGAAATAATTTGATGCTGTGTGTGTGTCTGCTGATGGTGCCACTAAGTGACCATCAAATGAGTGAGAACTACAACGCTTGTGTGTGCGTTCTGACGAATACCGTCTTCGAGCTGAGAATTGAACGAGTAACTAACGGCATTAGGTGTTGCCAGTTTCACGCCGTCTCGTAAAATGAATGTCAGCTCTGTATAGTAGAGTTCATCAGCATTGCAGCATGTTTAATCCGTTGCCTTGCGTTATGTGTCTTGTTACCTGGGTCATATTACTGTAATGTGTTTTATGTGTTGCTTCATATTTCATTACGTTGCTGTACTCTTTATTTAATCTCGTTGAAGCTTCGTGGAAATTCGTTCCGTTTCATCAACCTCCATACAAACGCAGTGCGTCGTCCTGAATTTCATTACAGCTGATAAGTGACAGTGAGTTGGACCGATTTATATTGCGTTTCATTTCGTTACTATCAGTTGTATTGAACTGTTTATTTTTATTGCATTTTTTGTGTGTTCGTTGTATTTAGTTGGGTTTAGGAAAGAGAATTTTGTGCTTAAAAAAAGGGGAAAAATTTGGTAATTACGATACCTATATTCCTATGGTATACAAAAAGAACGAGCGTTCTATTTATCTTGCATTAAGCCTCGGTTTGTGGTTCATCAGTTCGTTGATTCAGCTGATCGTATCCTACATGCCTACCCTGTGGCTTATGTAGGCAATTACGTAGGCATGAAGTAGAACGGTAAATATATTGCGACAAAACTGTAATTTATGGCATATTGTAACCTTTACACGTTCAGATAGAAATTGGGAAAGCAATAGATTCTGACCTGAAGAGTACCAAAGAGTCCCCATGTGTAAGGAGTAAAGTAACAAATTTTCCCTTTGCACGCCGTGGAGTGATAGGGTAGAGTGCAGCTGTAGTGCCATCCAGTTGTAACGTCGTTACGAGATGGCGGTGAATGGGTAGTTTCACGCTTCGGCCGCCTTACTCCAGGGAAAGTGCCCCCGGTACATACTGCATGGAAGGTTCAATGGGCCGTAAAAATGTGACGACCAATCTCTTGTCCATGCTCGGAGTCGAGTCGCGATCTGTAGGTTGTCTAGTCAGCGCAGTCGACACGCCGACTACGCTATCCCGGCTCGTCACGCAAAGTAATTTTATTTTCATTTCCTCCTAAATGCAATTTTATCTGTCACTGTCGCTTCGAAATATATGAAATTTGCTACAGTTTAGAAAAAATGTATTATCTGTGTTTACGTTATTACAGTTGTGTCCTGGACCTGGTAATTAGACACGGATATGTACAAAGTTTCCTCTGCATTTCTGCCAGACATCCCTACTAAGGTTTAATAGAACCTTTGTCTTCGTGTTTTTCTTCGTCTTGTTCTTCTTCTTCCAGTTCTCCTCTTCTTGTCCCTTCTGCTCCGTCTTCTGTCATCCTTTCTGTTTCACATGGTTGGATGGGTGAAAATTTAAACTTCTTGTATGTACCCATGCTAATAAAATAAGTATTTGTGTTTAGACAATGGACGTAAGGAACCAAGACATCGTTTGGTTCCTTAGGTCACTCTTGCTGGTGCCTGAGTTCAGGAAGTTAATAATAATATTATTATTCGCTGGCGTGCTGTCGCGGCGCTGCTCGCCCTGCCTACTGCAGACGCTGTTGTTTGCTGGGTTTTCCAAACGACTGCCTGCAAGCAGATGTTGTTGGGCGCCGGCGTCGCATTGTGCTTTCTGCGAAATAGCAGCTACCTTGAAGAGGAGAAGGAGACTAAAACGACAAGACGTAGCAGGGGCCAGTAAGGAAATAGTTTGGCTGTGGATGTAGTGATTGAGTGTCGGGTTATTGTAGAAATGTTTCACTTATGATCAGAAAGTAAGGAACAAACCAGCACAGTAAGAAATAGAGCAAGAATTGAGGAAAAGGCGCATTGGATTATGACAAGATATTCATGAACTTGAAGTAGTTCCTGGGATAGAAATGTTAAAGGTTTCCATAAAAGTGGTACCTATTAATTTACCTGAGTATTTAGAGCAGAGCTACCAACATCATTTATTCTTAAAAAGCCAGACATTTTAATTACCGCCGCTGTAATTTTTTTACTTTTTCCCCTTGTTATGAATGCGGACAGTGCTGTACTTGTATAGAACAACAGTAGTGCATTTTTGTGTTTCCTTGTTACTTTTTGAGACTTACTAAGATAGAAGGCTTCCGGCACATGGCGACAAGTTCATTGATGTATGCAGACCGACGTTTCGGAGGTTGGAGGAACTTGCTGCCCCCATCTTCAGGGCCCAAGAATACGCTCTTCTTGGACTTCCTGGACTGCGAAAATGGATGCAGCCAGCTGCTCCTACATGTCTGTAACTGTGTGGGTTCCCAATTTACACCACGTCATATCTCCGAATACTAGAACCTTCATCAGCACTGCTGTGAGAACCTGAAATCTCGCACAGAAGTTACTGGCTTATATGGAACATATTAATACAAGGAAAAGACCCAGCTCGGATGATGAATAAATGGCATCTGTGACATGTTTCAGTTACTTGCATTGCGTGTATTCTATCAGGCTGTATCATAGTTTGGGCGCTATAACTAAGATGGTGAGTTGCCAGGGGCATGCATCATGCGTGATAGAGATTGGTAATATTTATAAAATTTGTGTCCAAATCTTAAAGGAGGAGACTACCTGGGGAACGTATCTGTACATAAGACTTCAGTATTTAAAAGAGACTTAAAAAATGTTGTGCGAAGGTGTGAACTGGATTCAGCTGGCTCGTGATATGATCGGTTGTAATCTGTTGGGAACACTGCTAACGAAACATAGTGAGAGGAGAGGTTTTTGACAGCCGAACGGCAGCAAAATTCTGAAGTAAGGGTCTGTTCTGTGGATATACAATTATGTTTCTCAAACTTGCTGGTACTGCGGGCCCGTAATGAAGTCTCACTATTTTATTTTATTTTATTTTATTTTATTTTATTTTATTTATTTTACTTATTTCATTTTATTTTGCTTGTTTTAGTTTATTTTATTTTATCAGTGGCAGACCTCTTAAACTTGTGGTAACGCTTCAAGTTGGAATATTTACAGATAAGAAAACTCTTGAATTATGAAAGGTATTTTTTCAAGTTAAAATCAATCTATTACCAAAAACTCCCGGACGCCAGGTCGCCTGGACGAATAAATTTTGTGTCGTAGCGCTTATTGCTTTATGCCATTTTCTGGTGCCTAGAATTTTGAGATCGCCGCTAGGTATTTGGAACATTTGTTTACTCCTGCCAAAAAAATCTTAGCAATAATGACAGTAAAACTAATGTTGCGGGAAATGTAAAGCAAACAAGAAATGTTATGTTCTGCGGTGGGGTATGTAGTCAGTTCGATCCCCTCCCGCCTCCTGGGTTGAGAAACACTGACGTACAGAGCACTGCAAGGGCTGACAGGGCAGTTTGTCACGGCTTGTTACGCAGCACCCTTCCGCAGCTACCGAATGTCCGACCGCAGACAAGAGCGTGCGTGTGTTACATGCCCGATGAAGGCCACCTCATTTTAACATAGCTGTTAGGACACGTTTAAATGACAAATATCCGGGACGATCGGTAGGCCGAGGCTAGCCAGTTGGAAAACAGGGCAAAAAGAAACACCAACGGAGCAACGGTAAGTGCTTTATATATTATTGTTCTTTGTGAAGACTAATTAGGTGGTACAACTGCAATATTAGCAAGTCAGTACACTTGTGAGTGTCCATCCCTGTTTGTCCTGAAGCCTCTTCCTCCTCCTCCTCGAAGGTGTGTTCGATTTTCTTCGCTTGGTTTTCCCATGTACATTTTGTCCTATATAAGAATTTTCTAAGTTTTCTAATTCTTCGCTCTTGTTTCAACCGGTTACTTCCTGATACGCTATTTTATCATTGATATTTAATTATTTGATGTTCATTCATGCGCATGGACCTATAATGTCACCGATGTATAAATACGGAGCTTTAAGAAATTTGCCTTCTCTACCCCACCTGAATTTGACTGGTTCGAATCGATTATATGGATAAAGGGAATATGCCCGCCTGTCAGCTGCTAGACATATACTCCTTTCCAACTAACCGACTCAATTGCCTGACGTTATTTCACCCATTCAGAATCGACAGCCATTTCCAAGTCACCCTCCAAGTATTACACTTTCTTTTGGATTGCATTTAGCCTTCGTACCACGTCAAAGTAGGAGTCTGTGAGGGGGGATTGCTCCCCACCCACACAGAGGTAGTGTTCCGCGGCTACTTGATCGCCCAGACCGAAAACTTGTCGTCTCAGCCCACCCACCAGCCTACCAGTGAGATTAAGAGTAGGCAATCGGCACCGATACGTTTCGAATGGCTTGTAATGAATCGTGACTCCGTGATACGTACCAGTGTGGAGACGTTCGACGGTTCTTGAGAAGTGGTGCTGCTAATGTGTTTCTTGTTTCTTTTGTCAGTCCGTGCGAGAATGTCAAAGTCAATACAAATTAACTAACACATCAATTTGACATACTACCGGGCACAGGGAACGAAGATGTTAGACCATTTGATTCTGATACAAAAAATTTGGGGTGGCCAAAAATTCCAGAGCGTACCCCCTTCCTATTATTGCTCAAATCTTATGTCAGTATTTGCGGTGTATCTGTGTGAGGATTTGAGTCGAATCGTTTAGGCAACCTGCGATGCAGATAACATGAATGTTTGTATTTTTTAAGTTAGAGGCATCAGAATTCTACGAAACATTAGGAACTGTTTACCAATCGATACGACGTCATATGCCAGAAGACTTGACTCTTCAGATTCAAACTCCTTACTGTGCTTTATTTTATGCACTTCATGAAAGTCACAGACGCAAGTTTCATCGAAATCCTTCAGCACTTTCAGCAACGAAAAATTCAAAGAGACGGGCAAGTAGCCACATCGTCGTTTGTTCATGTTGTACAGTGCGTGGAAAGAACTTCTGAAGAATGAAGACGTTAAGACCATGGAAAAACATGATTTATTGTAATTGTTCTGCTGCCTGTGCTCCGTGTTCTGTGCTTCCAGCAAGACAGTTGAATGTAGTACGTCTGAAACACGTAAAAGAGAGATGTAGACGTCAGTCAGAAGAAAATGCACTGACCATTAATCAGTGAAACAGACAGATGACCTCTTCTTTAATACCGTCACCCCTAAATCACTTGGGGTGTCAAGGCTGGCTTAGAAAGCTTCTGGAGTTACGGCGTCCTACTACTGAGATTATGAAATGTAGCAATTGCAGAAGGCGAAACCGTTTCTAAGAATGCATTAGAAAGATTTGAGAGAAAGTATGGTTAGAAGTTTGTTTTTGTTCTGACGCAGTTCTTAAGCAGAATTATGTACAGTTTTTTATTCAGGGATCTGCATGACATGAATGTGGCAATGCGGCACGAAACTATCACCGTCTTTCATGAACAACGTGTGACTATAACTGTGTACTTAGAAGAGTGTCTTCTGGTATGTGACACCGTGTATTTCGGTGGGTAGGTACCAGCGTTTCGGATGATCCTGCTGTCTTCATCACCGGCACACCGTAACGATGGACATAAGCATTTCCTTCGAAACGCTGTTGGTACCTCTCCACCTAACTGCACGATGTCACAACCGAAAAGCCCACACTCATTACAATGGCCGCCACGAGAACCGCAGATCGCATGTGTGTGTGTGTGCGTGCACATGTGATTATCTCAGTATCGTTTCCCTTTGGATAACTTTTTTTGAAAACAAGCAATGTTGTGGGCGTAAAAACATCTAGATCTGTGTAGTTACCGACATTTTATAAAAGGTTGCTGCCTCCGTCTTAAGGGTTAATTCTTCTTTCACTTTTGTGGGCCTGAAGATGGAGGCAACAAGTCCCTCCGAAACGTCAGGGCCTAGGTACCAGTTTGCACAGTGTCATAACCCAAACGACTTGAACCTTCACGTTTGTAGATGGTTAATAGTTACAGTTGCGTATTGAAATGACACATCTTTATCTGTGCAATGTCTGAAGTGCAGTAAATTATAAGATACAAATAAGAATGCAGTTGCACAGTATATTTATCCGGAATTTGAGTAAATGTATTTCATTCTTGTACGGTGTTATCGCCTTCGCAGTTCATTACAATTCCCACTTCGCTTGCAGGATCTGTATATGGCATCTCGCCTGGAACACTTTCTTCCCTTCAGCACTTAATTTATTCATTTCTAATTCCCTTCTTCTTCTCAGTCTACAGACTCTTCTTAATACCGACTAACTACGTCCTTTATCCCCACCCTTTCCCTTACATCGTCTTATTATTTCCACTAGGCTTAATACTGAATATAAAACAGAACGTTTTTTAGGCGATCATTTATAAATTCGTAATCCTCACAGAAATTTTATCCATCTAACAGGTGTGAGCTTGTATTAAAATAAAACCACATTTATCTCTGTGTCTTCCATTCTTCTTGAAATCACCTTTTGTTTACACGTTTTCACTGGGGTCCAGGTAACGAATAAATAAAAAGACGCGAAAATCTTAATGAAATTATTCTGGGTTATTTACAGGATATTTGGATTTAAAGGGCTACGTTAATGAAGGTAGAATAGTTTTAAAATAAGTTTAGAATTTAATAACCTCTTTGGCAACCATCAGCACACTTCGAAGCAGGCTTTCTACTCGTTTCAGTCGGTGCTCTCAAGAAACAACGAGTATGTGATGGAGACCATTGCTTACGCAGATCGTCATGCTGTGGTAAAGCGAGTCACTCATATTCCACTTTCACTCTGAGATTACATGTAGGACGAGGTAAGAGAAGGGGGTGAATACAAAGACCATAAATGTAAGACGAGATGCCATCTATGGAGGTTGACGAGGGAGAGAAACTCAAGCAACGCCATAACTCTATCTACAGGCTTGGCAGTTTGCTTGGTTGTGGGAGTTTACTGCCCTTTTAGGTTTGGAAAAAGGTTTTAAAAATGCTCTAAAAGAAAATTGCAGTAGATTTCTTAGGAGGACGGGGTGGGGTGTGGAAGGATACGTTTTTGGACTCATGTCTCCTAGCTGCATGTTATCCAAGGACAACATGCGCGGCATACAGACGCATCATCTCAGACAAATACATTTTTAAGCAGGCAACATAAAGGCATCCACCTATAATTTAGTTACTCACTTCCCGTCGGAACTGTGGATCAGCAATGGTGGAAGCCCACTTACATACTTTAAACTTGGCATGAAGCCACATCGATATACGTGGACTGGAAATGATGCTCTGACAACTTTGGAATAGCAAAGGAAGTAAAATTGGTAAACAGTATTTGTAACAGTTGTGACAGAACCTCTATCCACACGTGTTCGTCTTGTTTGTGGCCATAACAATTTTAACAATATCAGTAATTTTAATTGCGTTTAACGGGCTTGCATAATATATGTTTCTTCCTCAGTATGTTTCAAAGACCAGTTGTGAACCTGAGGATGGCCTGAGGTGGGTCGAAACGTGTGGTTCTAGATAATAAAAAAAATTTAGTTGTGTTCGGACAGATACTGATATAATTTTTTTGTAATCAAATCTTTTGTTATAAAAACACGTTTTCTGTGAGCGATTGCTTTGCGGCCCGCACAGACTTTGGAGGGTTTCACGTGGCCCTTGTACAATAGAAGGTTGCGTGGCATTGCTTTACGGCAAGAGTATTTGAACTGGATGTGAAGGCAGTGGTTCCTTGTCTGCTGAATCGACAAAATTCAACTTTATTTTACGACGGTGCCAAACCGTGCTCCGTTATGTTCTCACTTTCCAGTAATTATTTTTATGTGGCTTTGTAACTTTCCTTGATCATGCGTGGTAAGAATTTGGGAAAAAAATTAAACATCAGATTTATTGTAAAACTGAAGAAACCTGCCACCGAAACGTACAATTTTCTTACTTGAGCTGCTTGGAGAAGGCGGTGGAGGTGAATAGGTTACTGTCAGTCTGACTTCGGGGACGCTTCGAGCCTGGTCGTCTCGTATGGAACGGTGTGCAGCTTCCGATAGAAATGACTTCGAACGGCATGCAGTGTAATGCAATAAGTCCATTAACAACGTACTTCTTTGTAACTAGCCTTGTTACTGAAGAGCCAGGCCTCATAATTCGAAATGTGCTGTAATTACTGTATTTGCAGTGCACATTGCGAGAGGGATAGGATACCAGCCCTCATGAAACCTGCTGCTTTTTCACTCATCCGTGAATTGGCAAACGTCGGTACCTCTTGATCAGGACAGTGTATCCTGCTAACATGCACACGGTCAAAGATCGGAATGTCTTTTGCAACGTCACTCCGGATATGAACTGCGGGCGCCATTTGTCACAGTAATTATGTACTCTCGTCATTAACTATGCTATCAACTATACTTGTTATGGGCCCAGGATAAGAGCTCGAATCGTATTAACAAAAGAGCATGAGAAGGACAAAAGCAATGATTATTCGGATTTAATATGCTCCTTAACAAGGAGGCAGAGATTAGGGTCGTGGTCACTGATAACGTCAAACCACAATGGATAATACAATCATAATCACGCAAAGGAATTTGTCCTGTGAAGGGTGAGCAGTTCGTGCAGTTTGCTGTGTTTAAAGAAAAGAGATTTCTAGATAGAAGTAAAACAGCTGTGCCACAGATTGTAGTTAGCCTCTGACATGTAAAATGAGCAAGCTGGCTGAAGGACTGACGTTTCTGTCTTGTAACTGGGAGGGATCCAATTCGAAACTCTGCTGGGACACCGAAATGTCTGATGCAGTAGGTATCCTATGCATATCCAGCCGAAGTGCCGGGATATTACCAGTTAGGCCATGACCATTTCCTCTCACACCTATATCAGTTCCTTAGAAAGTGGCAAATTAAACCGTAATTAATCAGTTAATCAAATAATGCCCACTGCTGGGCTCTTATCGAAACTGTAAGAACTTGCAGTTTCCGTAAAAAATGCAGGTAATTGCTTCACGAACTGCGAGGCTGTCAGCTACTCAAGAAGGACTCTGCTTTTTGGGGGAGCAAGTGGAACTGTTTTATTTATGGCCTCTGTAAATTGCGAAGATTATACAGTGTCAGTTGTTTCTTTTCTTGGCGCGACAGCCCCTAGTGGGCGAGGCCTTCCTCATTGTTGAAGCTTCGCGATCACATTCAGACACACCACACGCGGTAGGACTCCTCTGGACGAGTGATCAGCCCGACGCAGAAGCCTGATCATACACGACACTCTCAAAAGACAGACATCCATGCCCTTGGCGGGATTGGAACCCACAATCCCAGCAAGCGAACGGCCGCAGACCCACACCTTAGGCCTCGCGGCATAGTGTCAGTTGTAGACAAGTAAAATATGAGTATGGAGAGTTAGTGGAATGTTACTTATAGGCGAAGACCGAAGTATTCGGAGTAAAACCTGTTCCGTTACTACTTCGTTCAACACGTATCTCAGACAGACTGACCTGGAATCGAACACGGGCCTTGTTTGTTAAATAAATATTATCTGCCTTTATACGAGTGATGTGTGTCGATGTGGCTTTTGTTGTGCCGTGCCCAGAAGCAAAGGTGTGGCACTGAACAGCATCAGTTGTTGCCGCAGCCCACCTGTACTTTCACGTACGGTCTCAGTCACAGTGCACTCTGAACTCCACCAAATGTAAGTCTGAATATAAACAACAAAGTCGAAAGTAATAAAAACTATGAAAGTACAGTTTAGAAGAGAATTCGTCAGAAATGATAGCTTACGGAATTGCATTTGGAGGGCATATTCATATCAGAAACTTTTCCATATCTTTCCATCATTATATGTTGCTGTTGTTCATGTACGATTTCTTTAGATGTGTGTTGGTGGGAAACCCATTCCACTGTCATTCCCTACACCCTTTCAGTCCTCCAGTAATTCAAGAATTTCTACAACGCCTTCAAACCATCTTATTTCTTATCGTTTTCTCGTCTCTGCCTGAGAAAATTTCCATCCTGTTTTTCGTTTTTCATACATGCTTCATCTTTCTCTTTACATTTTGATATTTCCCACGGCCACCTCGAAATAAGGCGAAATGAAAAGGAAGAACATTACGCGACAGTGTTTTATGTGACTTGTCACAATTAATAATTGAATAATTGTTAATAATTGTTAATAATGTTAATAGTACTAACGTTCTTGCAGTCCAGTAGATAATGCGTTTTCTTTAAACACTGATCATAAAAGACATTGTGTCTATTTCCGGGCACTAATACTCCAACTGAATTCTTTAATTTTTTGACTTTTTATTTTCTCAAAATCCTTGAAAATCTTGAACGGCATTCGGAATGCAGTTGCAGCTATATTTGAATAGCATGTCACTGCTTTTGCAGTGTTGTTATGTTTTTAGATCGTTATTGGTGAGTATCAGTAAATTAAATGTGACCATGCTCTTCGAAAGACACAGACGAACGTAAAGATGGCAAGTTTCAGCGTGTTTTTCTAACACAATCTGTGAGCGAACTTTGCAGGCCTCAGTAGTCACGTGGTACGACTGTTTGGATAAAATGGCTAATTACGCGTCTCGTAGACGATGTCGGTTCGCGTCCAGTAATTTGTTGCGCGACCACCAGATAGTTTTATGACAAGTAAGTGTTTTTATTTAAATGCTTGTCCACAAGTATTTAAGGACTCGTCTGTTGTTCCCTCTTGACAAGAATTAGTTTTGTTCACCCCTGTGGAATGCGTACATGTATTCTACAATACACTTTATTTGTGTTTCTAATGCAAAAATGTTCCACCACAGTTTCTGCGTTAAACGTGACCGTTAAGTCCAAAGTGTTAAGTCAGAGGTACACAAACCTAGGGCGTATGGTCGCCCGGGGGACTAAATTTTGTACTGTGGCACCTGATATTTTCGGCATAATTACTGCAGTGTTTCCCCTCACGTACAAAAATGTGTGCCAGTTCACATGCACTGAAAATAATGCCCCAGATGACAGTGAGGTTTATAGGTCATTCCAGAACTGTGGGTCCCAGCATAGCACTTGGTTTATTTCACCCTTCTGGTGCCAAGAATTCAGAAGTGGCACCAAAGTTTTCGAAAATTTGTGCACTCATGCTTTAAGCAATGTTGGTGATTCTGACAGTCCTGGTTATGTTGAAGTGAAGTGATAGAAATGACAAGAGAGATTGTTCAACTACATTACTTATTACCGTGTCTTCACGCAGTACTACCAACTCCATGTTGATGTTGTTAGTTTCTCGGTACAGAACATCGGCTCTGTTGACCTTTCAGACTACCGTGACATAAATCGCTAGGCGTAAGGTGTGACGCACGGTCAACAACATCCTCGCCCGCTCTGCACGTCGCTTGGTAAGCACAAACATAGCTGTCACAGCTGACCAAACAAGTCACTCGAGATACCTTACCCTACAACTGTGTGAAACATGGGACTCATGCACGATAAGCAGAAACGCAGTGTCCAGGTTTCGGTTGCAGACGTAACAAATCGCACACCGCTGAGTAAGATGTATATCGGTCTGTTAAGGTGCCGTGGTCCAAGGGTCGAAAGGCCATAGTACCTTCATCTTCAGGGTCAAGCAGGCCCTTCTTCACGGACTGCTTGACCGTGAAGATGAAGGTACTACGATCCTTCGAAAGGATGGTAGCGTCACCAATGGACACGGCGTGCTTGTGTCAGAAAACTTGAATCTTCATCAGTGCTGCTGTGAGAACCTCAAATATCGCAACGACAAATTAAATGCTGTCAAAATAGTCACTTAGTCTATGTGACGCAAGAGCCGACAGGTTTTGTGATTCCATCATGACAGAATATTTTTCTGGTATAGGACATCCCCGCTGGTGTGTCTGATCGCAAAGTATTTGCTTATTTAACTATCGGTCACACACAAGAAGCTATTTTGCACAGGTTATCTTAGCGTCTAGTTGCGCTCCGAAACTAGACGCCAAGACAACGTGTACAAAACAACTTGTTGTGTGTGATCGATATTTAACCCTTTAAAGACGAAGCGTATCTGTTTTATATAAGGACTCAGTGCGTACCGCGCTGTAAACACTCTCCACTTCGGTTATAAAAACCAGTCTCTTAATGTTTTATAAGGTAAAAGTTGCTGTTTGTTCTGAGATCCGTACAAAACACATAAACGCAATGTGGGCACCACGTAGAATTTTTTAATGTTAAACCTGGTCGTATGTAAAGTTACCGCTAGGCTTTAAAAGGTTAAATAAACATGCATGTTGTGAGAATACTTTATGTTCGGCTTTGAGTGGTAATCTCTTGTTTCCCTTCATGGTGCTCGTATGGGATGAAGTTTTATCGATTCTTATCATTCGTTTATGCCGGCTACACCTATTCATCTGCTCTTTAACGTAACACATGTTGCAGCCCATGGCTGTCCACATTGCCCACTATCAACAGCAGAAATCAGTTCATCCGTCTGCCTTTCCACTCAGTTATTGACTTTCCTTTGTTTCCTTAATTATTCATGTAATAAATTTTCATCGTTCCGTTAAAGCTCAGACGTCTTAACCATAGACAACCACAAAGTATTGCGAAGAATCGTAGTCGTTCTTCGGTGCATTTCGTAAACGGATCAGCCAAGTTAACTCCTTGATCAGAATATGAATTATATTTGAAGATTTAATTCGTACCTGTCAGTGAAACACACTCAGGCTGGATTATAAAACCTGGTAACTTAATGCCTGATGTGGAAATAATCTCTGTTTGATGTTTGGCGTACGGAACACGCAGATGCACTGTGTGGTCAGAATGTAGATTTGTTGAATATTAATCCCCGTATTTCATATAGTAACCACTGGACTATGGAGGGTTAATCAACGAAGTCACCTCCAGTCAGAACCCAATGGAAAACAGATTGTCAATGAAGTGAGAGGCATATGAATTGTATTCGTCATGTTTTCCTGTGGCGACAATGCACATAAAATTTACCATAGCATTATGGTGTGGAAATCTTTTAAAAGAAACTTCGTGGAAGACCTTAAGTTATACTCGAGTATAAACGTGTAATCTGGAATACTGTGTGGTTACGTAGATGACAGGTTGAAGAGACAGGCTCAGAATTGTGACGTTTGTGGTGTTCTGCTATAGGCTGTATTAGTTAGGTGCTATTCACTTCGCATTTCGGTAACTGTCCCGTGATGTAACTGTAAAAGATATCTGCCTTAATACGAAATTAAGTTGATTTAATTTCTGTACCAAACGCATTGTTACTTCCCGTATCTGAATACTGTTCCTTTGAGTGGTACACATATATGCACGTATGTCGGATTTATAAATTTCACTGGGTTTGTTGCGTGGAATGTTGTTTTGATTTCGTGCCACATTCTGCAAAAACCATTTGGAAATTAATGCACCTACCGAGTGATGATTTGTGGATCTGTTTACCGGTCAAGGGGTGGAATCTCGCCCCTCTTCCCTGTATAACACTTCACACCACTTCACCGATGCATTAACGTACCGACGGTTACACACTGATTTTCTAATGGAAACTGGGACACCACACATACAGCCACGTAACTTGATTATTCAACCGCATAACTTGTCAACCCGCATGAAATAAGCCCACAGGGGTTGCTGGTTACCGATTCAAAAAAACAGGGAATAAGTTCACGCTCTGCTATACGTTGCGGGTAAATTTTAATGAGAGCTGTCCGTATATTGAGTAGAAGGTTGTTTATAAAATACAGTTACATCGAGACAGCAAAGTATGCTGGAATTTCCAAGCCATCATTTTGATGCTGCTGTGATACAAAAAAGAAACAGCAAACTTCGTGATCATCATGTGTACGTTGTACAGTCAGAGATACTGAAAATCTTAAGTAAACCACAGACCACAGAGTAAAATAATAAATGCATATTAAAAAGAGAGACTGAATTATTTAGACAGTATATCCTATTTTGCCTCTCCCCTCATACACGCATGTATTTTCTCTTCTACTTTTTTACAACAAGGCTTGTGCTAAGATCCTTTCATTTATTTACTGTAAACATATTCCGTCTCTGGAGACTGAAGTGTGCTGAATATTCAAGTGGCCGCTTTTATGTTCCATTGGGAACCGCAAACCAATATGGTGTTTGTAGTTAAAAATAACATGTAGTACTGTATAAACGAAGTATATCGGCCCAAGTAAGCACAAGGGCACGACTCAGAAAGCGAGTGCCATTTCACTTAATTGGCTTTGAAAGGGCGTCTGATGCGTAGAAATATTTCAACGTCAGTGAAACCTCCGTCTCTTAGTGTATTGAAAGGGGCTGTATCGTGCTAAAGTGACCTATAGTCCACTAAGTGGACGACGTAAAATATTGAACGTTCTGGCTTCATGTCTCGTATTTTCTTAATAAAAGATAATTTCAAAGCAAATAGGACTCTAAAAACAATTTATCATTACAAAGTATCTAGTAAGGTCGTCGTGTAAAAGGCGCCCGTCTGCACGTCAGAACGGATTTACAGAATAAAAATACTCAGTTCTGTTTGTAGGAAGTTATTTCATAAACATCGTGTAGTTCAATTTTGTGTCATCTGCATGTACATTATGGAACGTAACGATATCTGCCCATTATTTTATAATTAATTTAGGATGAATAGTTCACGGCACGAAGGATGATGAGGTAGTAGGCAACCAGTTGCTTACTATTTCGACACAGGACAACAGAACAACAGGGGTAGGTGTACAAGTATGTTGTTCATAACAGCTTTGTTGAACCTCTTCCATCTAGCGCCCCTTTCTAATATTCGGGATTTTCTAAGTCCCTTCTCTCCCACTCAAAACTGCCTGTATGCTTAAAGGCGTTTTATTAAAAAAGGTATCACCACCTCTTGGCATTTCATATAGCTTCATTCCGTTATATTCTAGAACTGCTAGGGTTGAAGATAAGGTGCTGTCTTTTAGGACGTGACGCGTTATTATGTGGTAGACAGGTGCCATATTTCAAAGGAGCATCCTACTAGCATCTTCGTGGTTACGTACCCTGAAAATAAAGGCAGCAGTTTCCATCGAAATGTTTATACCTATAGAGGGCCTTACACCCCAGAAGACAATAGCTTTAACATTCAGTGAGTTGAGAAGATCAGATTACACATAATTAGTTCTATCGTCGTATGGAAATACACGAACCTAAGGAAAGTAACGCACGATAAATCTAATTTTCCCAGTTATTCTCTTCACGATTCTGTTCTTAATTTTGCCTTGTTTGCCTGTCCATTATTGCCCCCTTTCATAATATTTCCGTCCTTTAATTCCTTCTGTAATACCAGTTTCCCGTTTATTTCGAATACAGTTTTGTATACAGTCTATTCCTCACCTCTTCCATACCTGCTACATACACCTTCAACCTAATCCTTTACTTATCACCCTGCTATCTATAATAATGAAGCTCTTTATTATGTGATTTTCTTCAGTTTCTTGCTACTTGTCTTTGGTTCAAGTAACTCCCTCAGAACTGTCTTCCCAAACACCCTGTATTTATACTCTTTTGTTACAGAATGGGCGGGATAACATTGAAGGGAAATAATTTTAGCGGTTTATCACTGTTTCAGAGATTTAGATGTAGGAGGTGCAGTGTCCCGGTTCATTGACCCTACGAAAGACATGTTCTACTTTCAGTCTATTTGTAGAAAGGCAATCGATAAACCACTAGTAATATCGACACTAGCCACCAAGTAAACTTGTATTATAAGTCATGGTGTGCTGCATAAACATGTTTTCTGTATGGAGTTTCACTTCTTGTTGTGTTATTTCTATACCGGTTTGAGAGTTTAGTTTCCTTCTGCTACACACCGTAACTGTAGATGTACTGTGTGACGCAACACAAAAAGGAAGGTTTATATTTTTGATGAACGGAAGCAGTGACCGCGTGGTATAAGGACGGAAGCGGGGAGAGATGTGGGCATAATCGTTGACTTGGAAACTGTTGGACGTCGCAGCATGAATACGTCTGCTCATGTGTACATACAGTTGTAGTAAACTTACATTCGATCTTTTCAGTTCGTGATTTACCAGTGATATCTACTGATAATACGTACAAGAATATAGGACCGTCGGTCACAAAATAAGTTTAAAATGCATACATTTTGGACCTTTATTTTCATGTCTATTATGGACAGTTCATATGCATTTTTATCACCAACCACTGCGCAGTTTTTTTTACCCCTGCATGTTTCGGCTACCCGTCGTAGCTATCATCAGGGAGTCACATTCACAATTGTGCAAGTGACTCACTGGTGATGGCTACGACTGGTAGCCGAAACATGTAGCAGTAAAAAATTGTTGTGCAGTGGTTGAACATAAGAACGTATATGTGGCAACTGCAGGGAGTATGTATAACATCAAGTACGGACATTTCAGTTTTAGCCGTACTGCTATGCCATCAATTTCCACACACTTCCCGCCACTGCCGAGGCTTTTAGCATACCCTGGGACACGTTTTTCTATTCACAGTTGATATCAGTCAGTGTCCTTTGCTATCAGTCATCGTGTCACAACTGTTTCAGGCTGGCGATCATATCAAATTTCTGGCCATTTTCCTGATATAACCACAGTCACACACGACATTATGCGCCATATAAACTTATTTTCTAATCGACAGTCATACTAAGGGTATGTGACATTATGTGTGAGTACCATGGATAATGTAATAATCCTATTTAACATAGCCTAATCTTGGTTCGTCGTCACTCTGTGATGAACGACGGTACTTCGATCATAAACTTATTAACACCAACAAATTCACGTAGTGAACACATATGCAGCGTGTATTAGAAACCACTACATAAGTTTCGACAGGTCTTTGTCAATATCAGGGGTTCAAGCAAAGGTGTTTTGACTTTCTGGTGTATGATGTTTTTAACATGTGGATGGATGAGAAGTTCTTGTGCACCTTTGCTTGAACCCCCGATGGTGATAAAGACCTATCGAAACGTGTGTAGGAGTTACTGATACACGCTGTATATGTATTCACTGTGTGCATTTGTTGGTGTTAGTAAGTTTATGACAATGCTCACGATTTGTATAATATAAAATACTTCCATCATGTCTTCAGCAAAGCAAAACGACGTAATAATAAATGGAACTGAATTCGCTATTTAGAAACGTATAAAATCGTAACAGTAGTCCTAATAGAAACGTCCAGACGTGCAGGAAAGTGAGCACATCTGGTGGCACGCACCCCAATAAAGCTGTGCTTACTGGCTATACAGACGGCACAAATATGTTAAAATTTACAGCAAAATATGCTATTAGAATCCATCAAATCTTGTGCATGTAACGTAGGTCTGTCGTCACAGTAAGACTGACAGGAGAGGAGGCACGTGCTGACAAGGATGGTACCTGCAAATATATTCAGTAGACAGTGTCAAGACAGCTGAAAAGTGTGGTTGCCTACCTCGTCGGTTGCATATGGGACTAGAATCCATCACCATAAGAAACTGCCTACCTTACACAAGACCTGTCACCGGCAAAGATCCTTTGGCGCGCGCGCGCGCGCGCGCGTGTGTGTGTGTGTGTGTGTGCGCGCGCGCGCGTGTGTGTGAAAGGGATTTGTATTTAAAGCTTAGTAGTACTAGTAGGTTTTACAATAAAACACCTGCATGTTCCCCACACAGTGTATTTATGTGTTCCTTATGATTCTCGCATTAAACGACCATTGTTCCTCTTCACAGCATCGATAGATCTGTCTTTCTAATTGGAAAATGCTGCGTTCTCTGTGATGTAACCCTCAATGTTTGTACATAATTTACATACATTTCAGTCTCTAATTGCGGGGGCGCGGCTTTTATCCCGGGCTAGTCCGTGTAAGATTTTCGGCGAACAAAGTGGCAGTGGGGCAGGTTTCCTTCCAGTACTTCGGTTTTCCCTGTCAGTGTAATTGTGTCAGTGCTGGTTCTCATCTTCATCGCAGTATCTACTATTCTTATGACAAGGACAAGCTGGTGTAACCTTGGAACCTTCAAACAAAGTAGTGCTTCTTCTGATGTCACGAAGCATTGGACATAAAAGTATTTTGCATTGTTTTATGCAGTCTTCATAAGGTGAACTGGGCTGCGAATAGGGTCCAGTAGTGCGGTTTTGTGAACACGGTACAATATTTTAGATTATTCCGAATGGCGAGAATTTTCTTTACCATCTAGGCCTGTAGCAGCTTACTGTACAGGATTCTGTTCCAGGAGCAAATATGAAGAGCACAGAGTCCGCAAAAACATAACACAGAGCCGTTACAAGTGCTCACAGTCCACAGAGATGGGAAAGAGAATCGCAAATGTAACATTTACTACATGACACCCGGTCCGGCTGCGTGCTCAGTAGGTAATGAAGGTAATTGACAGTACAACCGGTCACTGGCTTGTCGATACGGGACGCCGCGCCGAGCACTCGGACGTGAAGATGGATAGTCTCAGAGGCACGTAAAAACTCGCTCCGTATTGAGTGATCGTGACAGACTGTCTCTACCTATTTTAAAGACAGACATTTCAGGCTTTTCCAGTCACAAATATTAAATTTTTTTCGAGAGAGAAAAAATATCCACTCTTTTTTTTTTTTTTTGCCTCTAGCTTTTGTGGTTTTCTTCAGCACCTCTGTGTTTGACATCAGTTACACATCTGTAAATGTTTCCGGACCACTACCCTACATATACAGAACACAGCATTTGTGCATGGGCATTGGGCTGTCTTCAGCCACAAGGAAAATGCCGCCAACAGTAAGAGAATTTTCTTATTGCAGGGCCAAGAAAGCTTCTTCTAACGTGGCCACTTTGAAGTCCAAGGAAGAGACATCATTATGAAATATTGACGAGAGAGAGAGATTGTGTGGATGTGAGGTTTGCAGAAGTGTTGCAGGAGCGTATTCATGTTTGAGTTTCGGTACTGGGCATTTGAACGTTCATGTTTTGCTATAACATTGTTAATTAGTTATACTAATGTCACCTGTCTCTGCGTCGGGCTGATCACTCGCCCAGAGAAATCCTACCGATTGTGATGTGTCTAAATTAATGTGATCGTGAAGCGTCGATAATGAAGAGGCCCTGGCCTACGAAGGGCTGTTGCGCCATGGAAAAAAAATAACCTGTGTGCTGGTCTTGTGGGTTCGAATCCCGCCAGGGGCATGGATGTATGTCTCCTTGTGAGTGTTGCGTGTTGTCAGGTAGAGGTCTCTTCGTCGGGCTGATCCCTCATCCAGGGGAATCCTACCGAGTGTGGTGTGTCTAGCTGAGTGTGATCGTGAAGCCTCGATAATGAGGATGCCCTGCCCACTAGGGGCTGTTGCGGCATGGGAATGTCACTTATGTACGCCATCTAACACTGTTAGTTAGTGGTACTAATGTCACCTGTGTAGGCCATGTAACACTGTTAATTCTGTTTCATGATTTCTCTTCTTAAATGATTTGTTTAATTGACTGTACTTCTCTGACGCCCGTGGAAAAAACCGCTTAGCATGTTGAGGGCCACAGTAACTGTTTGGGCGTTCCCGTGTTCAAATACAGCGTGGTGATTATTTATTCTAAATACGTGTTTTCATTATGTTCCACGAATATCTTGGACCTTGCCCATCGTATTGCGTTTGTTATACAACAACGCTTCGAGGACTTGATCTGTGTTCACCTTCAGCACTGAGAACTGAGTTCAGTGGCGGAGACTGGACATTTCAAACGGGTCCATCTCTATAGGTTTCCTCTGCCCCGTTTCATACCGAAGACGAAAACAGACCAAGTTTTCGAAAGTTGTCATAAAATAAACCCAAACGACAGAGAGTGTCCAAAATACTGTTCAATCGTGTTGTAATATACCCCCTTCATGATCGTCTAAAGTTGCCTTATTGTTTTCATACACGTACTCAGTTTCTCCAGGAAATATATGTAAAATAACCTAAATCAACCCTTTAAGAACGAAATATAATGTGTTTTGTTTAAAGATCCAGTTCATACCGCACATTAAACACTCTACACCGAGATTATAAAAACCAGTCAGTTAAATTTGAGTAGCTCAAAGTCGCTGTTTGTTCCGAAACTTATCTAACACACGTAAATACACTCTGCGGGCAGAATGCAGAAATTCTGGAAGTTAAATCTTGTAGTATATACGGTAACTGCTAGGCTTTGGAAGTTTAAGCTACGGCGCTTTCGTCCTCACCTATTCAGTTTCATTGCCGTACATTAATTGCCCTATCGTTCGGCGCTATGTAACTACAGAATAGTTATTTTACGAACCAAAACTACAGAACGAATGGGCAGTCCTCACAAACACTTCGCGTTTCTCTTCCGCTCTTCTGTTACCTTTAAGGATACAATCACGTAGTGCGGCCTGGATTACAACATGAAAAGAGTCGCTGAAAGAAAAGATAATTCCAGCAGCACAATTTCCTTTCGTTCTTGAACTGCGGGGATTGTTCCTCATGCTCAGTATTATTTTCCCTATTTCCATAACACGATGACTCTGACCATCTTGTAACAATCACGTGATTTTATTTCCTTGCCTCCCCCATTTTCCTGACTTATTTTGCTCCCTCGGACTGGAATACCCGATATTCCACCCCACCGTCCGTAGTATGGTCGGCTAGTCTGGGAGATTAAGACGAATGATGGCCAGTTAGTGTCAGATTAGTGTGATTTGCCATGTGATTTACTCGCCTTCAGCTCCTTAGCGACCGGCTGGCCAAGGGGAGAAAGCGGTGAGTTACGTGAGGTACCACGAAAGTAATATAGATATCGAAACAGGGATGTACATACTTGACAACTATGTAACAGGGGTGTCCAAATATGAAATGCTATGTTTTGGATCCTTAAAGGATTCCACGCGTACCTTATTTATTTATTGGTGAAAGACCTCCTTTTCCCTCTGTTTTGTTCTATATAAACTATTCTTGAGGTAGAGTCACTTTTGTAGTATTACGGACTTAGAAAATGCAGTCCCGCTGATAAATTTTGGGTTACAATGAGACTTTCCATCGTGTGTACTCTTTACCACGCGTTATTAGAACCGAGCTCCTCTAAACTGTTGGAACTTATATGCACATTTTTAGTGCGTTGTGTCTTAGAAAGTTGGAGTCTTCATTAACACAGCTTGAGAACCTCTAATCTATAAACCTACACTGTATCTGAGGGTGAGATGTGGAATGCTCTTGATTTGTATTGAAAGGGCGGAGAAAAAAATATTTGAAGTCTTTAACATTTTACCTGAAACTTGGTTTTTAATATGACATTATTATTAACAATATGTTTGATACACCCTTTGGTAGTGTTACTAATTCAAGAATTATCTTGTATATTAGTGGCACGTAAGGTGCGTAATTTCTTTTTATTTTTCTGTCCGCCTTGCGTTTTTAGAATGCATATTTATCCCCAACGTTCTTGTCTTCCTGTGGCAAGTATCATAAGCCGTGTGACAGGCTCGTAAAAGGCATTCTGTTTTGTATTTTGCATTTTTCTTGCTCGACTTTACTTCAGGAGTGCGTCAAACCAAAACAAACACGAAATTTGAAAGCTTGTGTTAGGTGTTTTCCTGTTTTGAAACACGCTTAGGTCATAGAGTGTTTGTTGTGAACAAGACTGTTTCGTGCATGGTGCCCGCTACCCAGGAATTCAATGTACCATGCCCACCGTGTACCCATTAACACTAATAGTCCATTCTGATAACACAGTAGATGATCCTGTGTGCGGTGAACGTTATTACATGAAAACTGAATGGCCGCCTAATCAGGCCAGGCCCTGATAACAGTAAGAGTACACATTAAGTGAAGTACGAACCTCATGCCTTAATATCTGTGAGGTGTCAGTGTTCGTTTGTGATTGGGTGTCCGAAAACTGCAGGGTGTCGCGATTGTTTCGGTCGCGTCCCTTATGTTCTAACTTTTAGTGATTCATTATGTTTATACATTCCATTGTGAATTTATATAAAAAGGAAAATAATATAAAATTCGGCCTTCACAGCCCAATCTTTGTAATTAATTTTTTCCTTCATTAAGAAGATTGAGTTTTGAACGACGAGTTTTGTGTTATTTTCCCTCTTAGTGTTTCCGTTCTTTCCTTTGCTATCAGCGTGACAGAAGCGAAATAACTTCACTAGCTGGGAACAGCTTCTGTTTGTATTTTAAACAAAAAGGTAACATATTTATGGAGAAATGGACTATAAAGTGTCCTTGTAATGTACTATAAAATGTACGTACGTCGTATGTACTGTATTTACTACAAGAAGTTTGTATCCAATCTTAACTTACAAACAACAAAACAAAGCGAACATCCTTGACGACGGAGTAATGTATTTTACCGTAGATGGGTAGTTATACGGATGTAGTTAAAGATTAATATGATCTATGATCCGTGCATTGATCGAATATATATATTCAGTAATGGTGCCAACAGATGCACACAACTATACTAAAATTAGTTTTATAAATGCATGAATTCCTACATGTTTCAGCCAACCTTGTGATCTTCTTCAGAGATGTTAAAATACAAAGGTTAGGTACAACAAAAGTATAAAACGAAATTACAAAATATAAAAATCAGCGTTTCGTTTATATTCTGATTACTACTTTACAATGGTTCTGGTATTTTTATATTCTTATAATTTCATTTTATACTTTTAATGTATCTGTCTTTTGTATTTTAATATCTCTGAAGATGTCCACATAGTTGGCCGAAACATATAGAAAGTCATTGTTATTAGTATAAAACTAATTTTATTATAATTTTGTGCATTTTTGGTGCCATTATCGTGTACAGTTAAAGATATTTACACACGTGCATGCACACCGATGAGCAGACACATATTTACACACAGTCATACGCACCCATGGGCCAGCACACATTTACACACATTCATACGCACGCATGAACCAACACGTATTTAGGCCCACGTACGTGCATAGACGCTTGTGGGCCAGCACATATTCTTCTATTAATCAGCAGTTGTGTTTAAGTGCTTTGCATTCCTGCTTCGTATAAGAGACGTCTTTGAGGCCATGCTGTGCGCTTAGGCACGCTATGCTGAGAGCTGTTTCCTTGTTCTCCTCAGTTGGTGCGGGAAACCTGAGGTAATATTTTATATTCAAGAAGGCCACCATGCATCCCACTCAGTTTTTCATTCAAATCGTCATCTCATTCGATATTCCGCAACCTATAACGAATTCGATAAATGCGTCGAATGAGTCGTGATAAGCTGACAGTAGCAAGGTTTCGAAGTTGGACCCTGTCTTGAACTGTGTGTCTCCAGTTCACACGCTTGTGTGCAGTTTGCTAAAGGCATGAAGTATATTGTAATATTGCCCTCCTACTTACGCGTTGGTTTCACATGTCACGTCTTCCCTTCAGAATTTTCGACTAAGGATTTGTATGTTTTTTTTTTGCCCCACACCTCATTTTCCTTGATTTGTTTACCCCAGTAGCTATGAGGCGTGAAGAGCACAAATCATGACTCTTCTCATTATGCGGTTCAGTCCGAAGTCATGCTGGTTCCCTCCCTCTGGTCCAAATATTATCATCGCCTCATTGACAAATTCCCTGAATCATTCTTCACAGCGTACGTTAGTCGATCGCAAAAGTTGGTGGAGCATGACGTGATCAGTATCAAGTTGTTGGGCTTAACACGGTAGCCTAATTGAGAACCTTGTACTGTATGTGATCCCCTGGGGAACAAATCCCATGAGAGATTGAGCAGGCTAGGATGTTACCAGTAATCGGCATGGGGATGAGGGAGACTCAAAGCCGGAAAACTAACCGAGACCAGTGCTCGCCCGGGCGTGACCTATCAGTGGGGCAGCCGAGGGACTGGGGGTGTTTCACGTCTCTTTCTGACTGCGGCTACAGCACATATCGCTACTAACGGAATGTATACAGACGTACCAAACCGCTGAATAGATATTTGATAGGCCTAACGTTTCTGTCACACTCTACACATGCCTCGTTTCATTAGAATATTCGAAATCAACCAGTAACTTTGGAGACAGGCGTATACGGGGACGTGTGGGCACTACAGGAAAGAACCAGGACGAGGTCCTTAGGGAAGAGATAAAGAGCTGTGACAGATAATTTAATAATATTTGGTGAGTAGTAAATGCGTGAAATACCTCCTTCATTTTGCCGCAGCCCCCTGCTCCTTCCACCGTCCTGTGTCCAAATGTTGTTGTTGGCAACATGTTCTAGAACACCGTCGGTACTTTTGATATTGTACATTTTCCGTGCAGTAGTTTAATATTTTTATGCAGATCTGTTAATCACGAGCTACTGCACAATTATTTTTCTCTCTCCAGCATGTTTCGGCTGCAATCATTCAGCCACCATCAGGGAGCACATTTTTTCAGACAGCAAGCAGCATATGGCAAACTGATGAATTGTAGATTGTTTTTACATCTATTATGGTAATCACCATTATATGGTAAAATATACTAAAAATATGAGCACATGCTAGAAATAGTGTTGATATATTAAAATTAGTGTTATGTAAAATTGTTGAGTATAAACATCGGTTAACATCTGTTTCCAAACGTCTGGGTCATTCTTGATTCCAATATGTGGGAAGCAACCCCTGGTTATAATCCCGGCGTGCAGTTCACAAGTGCCAGCACTGTACTCTGTTCTGTCGGTACATTTTCTTTCGCTGATGCAAAGTCTCCAAAGCGGGGTTTTGCGGAACCGTAGGGTTCCCCAGAAAATCTTTAGGGTCTCCGCGAGGAATCCTGTTATAAATACGTAACATTTTTGCAATTTTTAAATTCCGCGAAAGGTTCCAAATATCACTCGAAACACAGGAAAAATATTTCCTTTTCTTACAATGTAAGGATCATTATATATAGTAACTCTTTACAAATAAATTTTCTTGACAATAATTTAGCAGTGGCTATATTGCGTTCCCATATATCAACTTTTTTCTGACCTGTAAAAGTTTTCGTAAGTCGGGGTTCCTCGGGATGTGAAAAGTTACGTGGTTACATGCGCAGGGCGCATTTTGTTCTGTGTAAGGACTTGACAGATTGATATATAGCTATGAGAAGTGTCTAAAGAGACTTCGTGACCGTGTAGAGAAGTAAAGTTAATATGAGACTGTATCGAAGTCTTATGAGTTATTTTGTATGTTGCTTTATGTAAATAAAAATAGGGACCCTTACTTTTTCAAGTACCTACGCATCTTATGGGTTCCCTCACAGAAGAAATTTTGGGAAACACCACTTTAATGTAACAGAAATTTTCACACCCATGTAGAATGTTGCTGTGTGCGCTACGCATAGAGGTTTACAATTACCCATGCTCTTCACAGTCGTCCAGTATCTGAAATAGGGAACTCCAGCTTTCAACTGCTGCGTGGCATCAAAAACTTATAATAAAGTGTCTGAAGTTTTCACTTACTATGCTGTGTACGTAGAGCGGGTGAGGGTACTTGATTCTTGACTGTGAATAGTTCCCTGTGTACATCCTAATGTGACGCTGCGAGACGCTGTAGAGGATGGCGTAGTGTCTCATGGTTACACACTTTGAGATCCTTTGTGAAACACATCGACGAGGCGGGGTCTTGTATAAAATGGGAGAGTTGCTGACAACGCAGTAAGGGCCCCTCAAAAGAGAGATGCTTGGTGTTAGATTCCTCCCTTGTCCTTTGCTTATTTTCCCTTCCCGTCCACAGTAATTCCACCCTACATGCATGAGTGGATCATTCAAACCGCTGACCCTGCCTTTGTGGCGTACCTCGTTGTGACTGAAGTGTCGCCCTATCCTTCTAGAGCAAACAGTTCGGCTGGCATTTCAGCTCCGGTGAGTTCTCAAAAATGAATGCTTCCTTTTTAGTTTATTTTCCTTTAGAGCGTAATCTTATGTCTTTTAAGTTATCATGTGCATGTGCACCAACAAATGTATTCCCAATTGGCAACTCTTTTGTAAAACTGTGTAAAACTTTACAGTTCGTAAACTTTATATTGTCCATTCCGTGCACATAATATCACAATACTGTGTATCACACACCGGCTCGTGCACAAATTAAAATACATAAAATAAAATAACCTTTGTAGAAGGCTTTAATCACATCCAAACATGTTTCGGTGCGTCGACAGCGCCATCATCAGGGGAACGCAGAACACTAAGCAATAAAGGACACAGTTCAGATTAAAATAGTTACCACAACACTTCAGACGCCGTGTGGCGAAGTGATGTTCTGTCCTTGGTGCCTTAAAAATTGTTTCAGATAGAAACAGCACCGTAAAAGATTCAGTTTCAGTTGTTAGAGTTGTTAGCGTCACTCACTAGCACAAGATGCTGAAGCATTGAAACACATTTAAAGGTTAAAATGTAGTTATGGAGTACAAGCATCACGTACTCAGTGTTGGTCTGTATTGGCCTTTTACAAGGTTATCGTGTTTTACGTATTAATTTTTGTGCACGAGTGGATGTGTGATACATAGTATTCACAGTTCGTATTTAAAATTGTATTATTATTATTATTATTATTATTATTATAACTCAGTGGAGTAGAACGCTTATTGAGAAGCCAATATTTTCTCCGCTGGAAGAAATTTCCAGCATTTTATGGAACCCCGAATGTTTGTTACCCTGTTCACAACAGCCCGTATCTTGTCCGGATCCTCAGCCAGATCAAGCCAGCCTGCGCCTTCCAACCGATTTATTTAAGGTCCATTTTAATATTACCCTTGTGGTTACGCCTATTTCTTCCAAGTGGCCTCTTTCGCTGAAGTTTCTGCACCAATATTAGTAGTAGCAGTAATAACAATAAATGTATGAGTTTGGCTAAGGAGTGATATTGCCCCAAAAATTCCTCTAGTTGTAAGGGTATATGTGTATAATCTCAATGGAGGCTAAAGTCAGGTACAAGTGTCTCTTGTTTTCTCCGTCGATGTTTAGATCATCAACTGTTTCTCCGGTCTCCCTGGCTTCTATTTATCTCGTACGTCGATGTCTTGTACTCGTACCCCTCTTAAACGGCGAGGTGAGGTGCTCAATTCAGAAGAAAAAGGTAGAAAATATGAGCAAAATGTCGTTTAGCTTTTTAAAGTGTGGCCTTCACTGTACAGATTTTTACGAACTCAGAGCCACTCAACGGGATTGCGTGGCGATTTGTGCCGAATTTGAACCAAGCCGGTCTAGAAGTGTGGGAAGTACTGGTATAAATTTATTTACTCCCTCAAGTAAAGTGTGATTGTCGTTGCGCCGACTTTCACAAAGCTGTGGGCCTATCTTCTCGACAAACCGTTTGGCCGCTGGGTCATTGACGGACGGACGGACGGATATGTTCTCTGCGTATGCAGAACTGCTGTAAATCAGAATTATAAAAATTCACGAAATTGGACCCGGTGGGAATCTCCCTCTTTCAAGCGGACAGACACGACGAGCCCAATAGCTTGTTTCGCACCTGCTACATTTACTAATTCTTGTATTAACGGTTTCAGGGGTCCCGTTCTAAATATATACATGCCCTTGTATAAGTGTAGATCATTGTGTTCCGCGATTTATAAATATATCTTACGTAGTTTGGATGCTTTTCTGTGGGGACACTTGTGACTGTGTTGTTTCCGCCTGCTGTCCCGTCAAGTGACTATGTCTGTATGACATGTGTAACACACTTCCGGACGTGTTGGTGTCTCGCCTCAGACCTGGCTACGGGATCCGCTAAATATCATATCTCCCCCATCTGTGCCACTTTTGTTACCTGCTATCTCTTTTGTGTATGAAATTCGTCTTTCAAAACGGCCACGGCCGAGTAATAGGCCTTCTTTTGTCATCTCAAATAAAAGAGTATATCATGGATAAGGAAGGAAGCGGTAATTCAGGGTAATCGTACCTGAGAGGCCAGCTGAATCTCTGTAATCTGTAGTTGCATGCTTTATAAGGCTCCTGTACAGAATGTTACCCTTTAAACAAAGCAAAGGATCCTCAGATGAATAAAGCACATGACGTACGCTCGAAATGGTGAACCGCCCGGACACACCCACACACCCACCCACACACACACACCCACACACAGACACACACAAATAAAATGAAAAAAACATTGCAGAATCCCGCTGCCTATTGACGGAATAATTAAGTTTCTCTGGATTATGAGCAGATATATCTGTTGATCTGTCCATTCGGTGTGTCATTTTTGCGCGGCCTGCCATGTTGTTCTCTCATCTCTCTGAAGTACTGTGTATATTTCGTGTCATATGAACGTGAAATACTTATGTAGCATTTTGCAGCAAAAAGCAAGTAGGGGAAAGATAAAGAGAAAGGAGAAGATAAGTGCTCAGTAAAAAGAAATAAGTAAAGAATAAAAGTATGGAAACCAGTGGAGAAAGAAAGAAAGAAAGAACGAAAGAAAGAAAGAAAGAAAGAAAGAAAGAAAGAAAGAAAGGAAGAAAGGAAGAAAGACTAGAAGTGACGGAAGAATTAGTTGATATTTCTAAATTCCTCGGCCGTACTTCTTATTTTCCTCCAACTTAACCCAGAAGTACAGGAAACAGCAGTGTCATCGTGTGAATAATGTTGAGTCAGTGGAGTTTGAAGTTTCTTCCTCGTTTTGTTTACACATGTAGGCGCTAAGTATCCGTTACATTTGTGGAAATGGATCTTAATGACTGAGGGTTCGTCGATGTGTAGTGAATTCAGCTGTCTCAGTATAACGTGATCTTCTGGCAAAGAATTTACACATAGACACTTATTTTAGCATTAACCTTAATTATTCTGTGAAGTTAGCCCGGTTTTAAATTTTACTTGCTCCCTATTCTCGCAGCAGAGTCTCTTAAGGAGTTGCACTTATGCAGACGATAAATGATGCCCCGGCTTATGGAATTGGAAGTTTCTTTGCCTGCTATACGAGAGCTAGCCTGAGCCAGGTAAAATCGGTCAACTCCTCGACCCCAGTTTATAAAATTCAACTTAATATTATCTTACCACCTACATATATTCTCCGCAAGTAATTTCTACCTTGCAGGACTTAATCTAAAAAATATTAACTTCTTTTCTTATTCATACGTGCTCGATACACTAACCGTATCATTTCTACGTGTTTTAATAACCACAGTAGAATTTTGAATGCGTACTGATGGTTTTGAGTACAAACTATGAAGCCAAATTTGAGAAATTCCTATATAGTATCGTCGATTATGTTATGTGTGGAATTTTAAGCAGCACTCTTGTGTCCGTAAGCTTGTTGATGTAGTAAATAATACTGTTAACACAATAATCTGATATTACTTTCTTTTTTATAGAACCTACAGCAGCTTTGGTGTGTTGATAAGGGGAAAGGATGCCTGATGTCTCTGTCGTGTTGCAACATGTTAAACGGTGCAAATAATTGGAGGGTTTCAACGAAATTTACGAGTCTGTCCCATAGACAGGTACAGGGCGTATCGGAGATGACCCCCGGCTGTTACAAACGCGCAGTCTCACGGGATTCCACCGGACGTTAAAAAAGTATTTCCTTCTCAGTTCTGTGCTCTGTGTGTACGTGATACAAACACTAGAGATGATGTAAAATGTTACTAAAAGAGCTGGCGTCGATATAATGGGGAAGAGGACAGGTGGGGTATATGGGAATAGATGGGAGTATAATATTAAAATATAGCCTAACCCTTCAGTGCAGGCCTCGGTGCAGTGTACGAATCTTGAATGCTTTATATGCTGCTGGACTCGGTGCACCGTAGGTCGTGAGTGTATTTAGAGATACTGCAAATTTAAAATTCCCCTGTCGTAGGCAGTAGTTATAATTTAAACTGCAGTGAGATTTAAGGGTTATAGAAATAGGATGTGCTGCGTGGAGTGGATTAATCTAGCTGACAATAGGAACCAGTGAAAGTTTTCTACGGACAAGAAAATGCTCCTTCGGGTACCATAAAATGCGTTGATCTGCTCAGCAGCTCTCGGCTTCTGAAGACGTAGGCTGCTCCGTGCGGTTTCTTGGTTAAACTTTACATAACTCAGAGAGGTTCAATGGTTTCGAATTGCATGGTAAGCAAATGCAGGTTTATAGACGCCAAACATTAAATGTTTCAAGTCCAGTGGTAGCTGTGTGTACCGCCCGCATTATACATTTAGAAAACACTTTATTTTTCCCAGAGCGCGTTTGTTTCGTATTATTCTTGTAATGAAAGCCGATTATGTTCCTGCTGAGCATAACAGTCTGGTTATTGTACTGAAGAGTGCCAGTGTTTACTGTGTGGTACGAACTGAATTTTTATATATTTGGTCGCACTCATCGGTTAATAAGCTCTAGCTATGAGGCTCAGTTGGTTCTCGAAGCTGAGACGGACGGAGTGACTGATTGTCTGTTGCATAGTGACTTGGACTTAGACAGGCAGTAATCTGTTATTCGGACTACGAGCAGTAACTGGTGGACTTTACGTTCCATAAGAACAATATTCTATCAGCCGTTTGTTCCTTCTGCTGTTATTCTCATTCCATAAGCATTTCTTTTCCTTGGTATCAGTTACCAATAATACATAGCGTTTTGTTCAAATTCCGTTCAGCCAAGGCTCCAATTATCAAAAATAAATTACATTCCACTCATGTTTTGAAACGTTCCATTTCCAATAACCGCAGCATTTATCCACCTGGCGCTCGCTACAGGTTTTTTCAGTTTCATTTTACTTCTTCTCAAGTGCCAGTGGGAAGGATACGTTCCCATTGTTAATAAATTAGGCCTACTGTGTCTGTTTGGGGCCGCGGTGGCGCAGTTGGTTGAGGCACTGCGCTACAAACCGGCAGGTCGCGGGTTCCATTCCCGATGGTGCCCTTGGATTTTTTCATTGGAATAATCCTGTCTCTAACAGCCTCTAACAGAAATGAGTACCAGGAATATTTCCTGGGGGGTAAAGGCGGCCGGTGCGTAGGGCTGACAACCTAACCACCTTCATGTGCCGATTGTCTAGAAATGTGGGAGCCTCAACCTCCTGGAACCGTGTGGGCCTGTCCAGACCTGTAGTGGGATAGCTTACTGTGTCCGTTCATGTATAGTGCCTTCCTGGAAACTACTTTGTAAATTTTATTTTATGCAGATTAAAATAATATATATATATTTGTTTATTTAAAAAATGAGACGAAGTTACTAACCGTATTTGTTACTTAAGGAGATAAAAAGTAGGAGCGCTCTTGCTAAATAATTTTAAGCGTCTTGTCACTTTTTATTCTTAAATACACTAATTCTGTGAACGTGAAAGTTGATCTGTCATGCTAGGCGGAATAGGCATACTGCTACCCACAAAACAGGAATAAAGAGGAAGACATAAATATTTCACAACGAGGAGCTTCAGAACTTGTACCTCGTGTGTGTATGGTGGGAACAATCAAATCAAGGAGTATGTATTGGGCGGGTCATGTAGTACGCATGGAGCAAGAGAAAAATTTGTGCGAAATCTCAGACTCAAATTCTAAAAGTTTGATTTAGGTGGAGATCGATGGATAATATTAAAATGGATCTTACACAAACGTGTTGCGAAGGTCTCGATTGAATTGGCCTGTCTCATGATACGGTCCGGTGGACGACTCTTGTGAACACCACAATACAACTTTTTTGTCTTCTGTACAAGGTAAGATACTTCTTGAATAAGTGGGCGCTTGTCTTTACTTGATGTTGTTGGTTGGTTAGTAATACGGTGGTGGAATTACCCGACGTAATGACACGTATACTGCTGCGACCTAACAAACAGTGATGAACTCATCTATAATCCACGCTAATGCTACCCCTCTGTAGTTCTACCTGTGTATATTATAATGTGCATGACGGCCCCATTAGTTCAAATTAATATGGAAGTGCGCAGTGACCGTGTAGTCGTACAATAATTCACGAGATCAGGTGGACGGTATCGATATATATCGAATTAGAATGCGTTAAGGGATGACGGGATGTGCGCCTCTAGGATACTGCTATTGGAGGGGCAGGCATTTACGTTCGCACTGTAATTCAGAGAGCTTTATTAAATAATAGCATTCCTCTTTATATTTTTTTATGAATGGTTCGTTGTTAAATTCCTATTTTTTTTATTTGGAATGATTACGAGTGATAGTTTTTGGGGTCATTTGGTTTGTCTTTGAATATTTATATTTTCAGCTATGGGATTTGAAAACGACTTTTACATTATTGAACACTGCATTGTATAATTTATCTTTGCATTGACATAAAGTCAGACAGGTCTAGAAGATGTTAGCACTTACTTTATGTCAGATCTTAATCCCCAGGAGAAAAAATCTTATCAGACTTCTGAATAAAATGTCTCTTTATACATTTTTGCTTATCTTTATATATTTATATAGAGAGGGAGAGAAAGTATGTATATACATTCTGGATCTCTGAAACGAATGGTAAGAGCAGATATGCGTAAGCATGTGAGTTTGTGTTTTGGGAAGGAAAATTAGGAAAGGAAGTTTCTTATTTTGCCGCCTACACGAATTCGTCGCAGGCAAAATCAATTTATTTTCACTTTACATTTCACATTTCCTGTTACACTCAAGCAAAATACATGTGATATTTATAATTCTTGATTTTTTCTTATCTGCAATTGGATATTTATTTTGTTTGTGTTAGATTTACCTGCGAATGTGGGTTTAAAATATTCTTGTGCAGAGAAAGATACTGTCACGGCCAGCTATCACAAGTGTAGGATTCTGTTCATTTTCATCGTAATATAATTTAGCCTGCTTGCTTTAATTTTAAAGTTATGCCCATTTCAAATTACTCTTTTATTATTTCACCGAAAGTATGCAAATTTTGTCTGAATTAGCAGTGTAGAAAACGTCGTTAAAATAATGCTGTAAGAATGGTGGTAAATTTTGGCAGAAGCTGGCCCCATATAATAGATCTGACGAGTGTGGTGTTGTGTTCTTCGTTCACTTTTTTAAAACTACGCATCATACGCATATCACCTGTTAAAGTCCCAATATTTGAGCCGCGTGGCTAACATTATTTTCAAGCCCTTGTACCACCTTTCAATGAAAATATGTGTCTTGTTTACCGACATGATCAGTTGCTAAGGTTATAGGCCTGCAGGTCTTCAGTAGGTGAGTGAATAAGCATAGATTGATTAATGGTGGATTGATACGGAACAACCAAAGCAGTGGAATAAACATCTGTTTTATTTCCACTTTGTACACCAAAAATCCCACGTGTCAGCCTGGTATCATAACCGGGCCTCCGTTACCAGAATTCGATGAGGTACCGCCTAAGCTATAGCACAGGCCCCTCTGGTGATCGTAAATTAAGAGTCGCAGCTTTCTTCGGGCGTCGTAGATTCATATGTGTTTAGTTAAATGATGCTTCACCAAATTCAACACGTAAGTTTAAAATCTTCTTGGGCTGTTTGCTTTCAGCTTACACAGTTCTTGATTAAATTTCTCCGTCCTAAAACAACCAACTTTTCAACCCACTTTGAACGGCGTTTGGTTGTGGGGCTGCAGTTATTAATGACACGTCATTGAAGTACCGTATGACGTAACTTCACTAATGCAGTAGAACTGCAAGTCATGTGCAAATTAAGTCCTAAAACTTGCCCGACATTTTTCACCCAGTGATTCAGGTTTCAACGCCAGCGTTTTAAGTATAAGGGCCTTGACCCGGGCTCCTTAAAGCTCGTTAGAAACAGAAATATTCTCAATCCATTACTATTCATCGTGGACGTGTGCAGTACAGTTGAACTGCGGTAGCAGGGTCGTGTTTGTACGGCTGGCCAGTCGTTTCTACAGCACAAAGTTGTTTCATCCAGTATGCGTTATAAATGTGCCAGATTAAGCAAGTGTGTTATCGTTATGACCACGTTAAATATACACGTTTCGTAATTTTGATTGCATATTTCTCAGTTAGTGGGGTAGAAAGTGTTGATATTTAAACCTATTAATATCAGAGGAATTAAAAACGCACACGTCCTTATTGTTGCTAGAAATTTTGTGTTCATTTTGGCAGAAAGATTTCAGATAGATGAACGTTTAAAATTTCAGGAATAGGGTAATTTCCCTTGGGAGTCTAAAATATAGGCCTGTGAAAAATGGAGCATCCCAGAAATGCATATGTTTGTAACAAGGACATATTTCTGCTGAAGTTCTGTATATTAAAATTCGCCGAGCTTCTGACATTTCAGGACTTGGAAGCCAAATTGAGTTATTGAAACAGTCTCCTTTGATCGCTATATTTTTACCAGGCTCGCATTTCTTTGTCCATTACTGACATCACCCTTACAAGCAGGAGTATTAAATAACCGAATTTCATCAAACCCTGTGAGCAACACTGTATCCGATGTAAATATGTTTTGCTGCTTTCTCCTCTTGTCGAGAATATCAACATGTTGGCAGTGAGAACGTGTGCTGGGAACAAAACGTTATTTTCTATGGTGACAAGTCTTTGGAAAGTATTATAGGCCAAATTTTACAAAGGAGACTTTGTAGCGAGTTGGAGACACCCAGGCTTAAGAAGGAGAATAGTATCCATGTAGACGTTAAGGCAATATGGCATGAAGGTGTGACCGGATCTGCCGCGCTCAGAATACGGTCCAGTTGCAGCTCTTCGTGGCGGTGACTGACATTCTGGTTCCATGAATAGTGGGATATTGACCGCTCTTCTCAAGTATGGCTGTGTTCCATGACGTCAGACATACGCGTACAGCGTATGCTGGATTTTGTTACTTAATTAATTTTGAATTAATGGAAGGCAGGAGGTGTTTCACGGATTTTTTTCATACTGTAAAACTTCAGTACATGTATACCGTGAATATGGAATGGCCTTGGGCACCATGCGACACATTGGTTTTCAGATAGATTATAGGCTACTACAGGCACTGAAAAATGGTTACGTCCTTACGTGTGGGTTATATGTTTGTTTTTGGTTGGTGCAGAAGCTAGCAGCTATGAAGGAAAGGCCTGTTCTGCACATGTGAGCTGACAAGGGCAGGGTACTGGTTCTGTTTTTTTCCGTCAGTCTGCTGTACGAGCTGGCCTTACACTTGAAAATTTCGCGGCGTGAAACACAACAAATTACCTGCAACTGTTAACAGCACTGAGTCGGTAGGCCTGAATAGGAGAAGAGTAATGTTATGAGACGGCAGCTGTCTGCTGTAGACATGTAATGATGTAACCATTGAACTGAACGCAACGATCGGCCGAAGGTACTAAATCTTATGCGTAGAGCATGTAGAGACAGTGTGTGGACACGAATAAAGATGTAGCCTACAGGAGGATACTGTATTAAAGTCAAAGTAATGTAAAGGGGAATAATACAATCTTAATATGATATTATACTACCAGCAGTTAACACAGAAGGGACTGTTACTGTGGTAGTGCTGTGTTAATTGGTTGGAAGTCCGTAGAGGCTTTTACAACGCCCGAAACCAGTGTATTATTATTATTATTATTATTATTATTATTATTATTATTATTATTATTATTNTATTATTATTATTATTATTATTATTATTATTATTATTATTATTATTATTATTATTATTTTACAGCGCATTAATAAAGAAGAAGTCAGTTCGATTATTTTATGCGTAGGAGTATACATTTGAAACCCTTTCGTGTTATTGTTTTTTCTTGTGATCTGCAGGCTAGGCAGCTATATCTGGTGTACAGTGCTAAAGTGATCTCTTGTTGTTTCACTGCTAGCAAACTGTGTAATGCATAAAGCGATTACTGTATGACACAAAGATTGTAAATAACGTAACACTGATCACTGCGGTCATATATATATATATATGTCTAATTATAAAACTGCTGTAATATGTAAGCTGTATAGATTATTTTAAGAAAAAAACAGCAAAGAAGTGGTGGTTCCTGAAAATCGTCATATTATATAGATCTGCGTATGGGAAGCTGTAATTGCAGTTCATTACTATGAGTGCGTGGTTTGCTTCCTTTTGAAAATGAGTCAATATATTTTTGTGGGAATAAATGTCAGTAACTACTCGTGCAAAAGAAGGAGAAGGAACGTTTTTTGTCCATATGTCGACGATTACTTCTCAAAAGATTAACGAATGAAGCTCAGGCTACATTATATTTTTGCTATCGCTGTGTACGTTATGACCTTTCAACTGGGATGTTTGTATAGGCATCACAAATACATACACTGCATGCAGGGTTGGTGACGCGCGGCGACAAGTCGATGTTGCCCGACGTTGAAGTCCGTTCCTTCTATTGCTACTGACGCGGTTTGTAAGTACGTGTTTTTGTGTTCTGTTATTTTTCTAGAAGTGAATGCAGGAACCGTGTTCGTCCGGTCAACAATTTAAAAGGAAGAGAATAAGACCAGAAGCTGTGGATACTGTGGCTTTTAATTTGCTCAAACTTCCTAACATTTGCTTCTCTATCCTGCTACGTGACTGGGTGACGAACCAAGCGTTTCCTTATGACAGATTCATTTCTCATTTGCCGTTCTCGTCAGCTACTAAGTGACCTTCTCGACTTGACAATCTGATCAGAAGTTCCGTACATTTGTTTCGTGCAGTTTGTGAGAACTTACAACTCCACTCCACTTCCTCTTGACAGCTGATGCTTGATCATGTGGCAAAGATATACCGGCCTTCTATAGACCATGAACTTCCATTTCCGCCTTTATTCGATCCACCTATCACGTTATGATCTGCAGACTCTCACAGTCCTTATCCTTAAGACCCATTTGAATGTCGTCGTTTGACATGAACCGACTTCTTAAGCATTTTATTCTCCGCAAATTTTAGAATTACGATTTTTGTGGCCCATAATTTTTTTATATTTCTATGCTGCATATCGCATCCATTACTCCCTGAATTTCGTACCCGTAAGGGTATTGAAGATATTATAACAATGACCCCCGTCATGTAATTGTCTTCTTCCTTCTTTTACTTTCTCCGGTTCAGTGTTTCCTCCGTAAATGCGTTACGAAAGGGAATTTATGAAAGTATGAATTTTAAAGGACGTTTATCTTTGGTAATGGAGAATTAAATTCGTGTTACGCCTCCGTGATGAATTCTTCTTATTAGAATTTTAGCTCGTTATTTCTAGAGGCCGTACCGTTAAAGTAAAAAGGCCGTGAATTCCCGCATCAGTTATCCGAAGATATGCGGTAGGCAGCTTTGTTGCAAATTTTTGTATTAGTTACTGTATCCCTTAATCGAATTTATGCTTATGTTATGTTATGCTGTTTTACGTTATGTCCGCTGAAACAAGTCAATTTTAGTTTTCCTTACTCTGTGTCACTGGAATGTGATATTCTGTACAGTCGGGCTGGGAGACTGCATTTCATCACATTTAGCTGGGAGAATTTTAAAGTGAAGGCCGTAGTTGCCATGACGATATTAGGAACGCGTCACACCTACACATTTAATTGATTTATAAATTCCATGCATTCTTTCTGCTGTAGAGCGAGTTTTTAAATACAGAACCAATAACACATTCCTAAGCTGATCTGTCATCCCTCCACCAAAATGATTTAATGAAGTGTCGTCTCATCAGAATTGATACCAGTGAACGGTATTTCTTCATGGACAAGAATTACGTATCCCAAACCGACATTACCCTGGGTTTCAGCGTTGTCTTTATGCGAAATATCACGTCACCACAAATAGAGCCTCGTAGCAGAGCCGTCATGTCTGCGGTGAAGACAGTTCCATTACTAAATTTTGGTTTTAATTTAAATGACTTCTTTATTTTTGGTCAAATTTGTATATTCGAATTTGCTATAAACAAGTTGATCTAATTAAGGTTACTGTATTTTGAGATATGACACCGTGTGACTTGGTAGCTTGTTACGTTACTAATGTTGCGGATGAATATACCAGGCTGTACGGAGTGACATTTTGGAGGAGAATGATGTTAGTGTTTACTGCTGTGAGAAGTCTGAAGTGCAGTTCAGTGTACTTTGCTTACATTTCCATTCTTTTTGCTGTATCTTCCCGTCTGGAAAAAAAAACTTTTCCACGAAGGAACATAGAAATACGTAATTACAGAGAAGAAGCTAATTTTACGGTATTAGAGAACACCAACTGCTGTCCCTTTGCATGAACTGGATGTATTTCGGATTATATCGTGAATTTAATCTTACGATGAATCCTATGGTATTTAAATGTGCTTGTGTTCTTCCTTACCGTGAACGTTGCATTGTCTCTCGTAGACACATTTAATATTTACAAATGCAACTACATGTATTTTAGTATGGATATTGAGGGCTTTTTACTCAGCCTCATTTTCTTAACCTCCATCCGTTCCTGTTCAAGACTGATTGGGGTTAAAGCAGTTTTACCCACAGTTGGTTATATCACCGTTTTGTTTCGTTAAAAGAATGGATGATCGATTGACAGCATCAAAATATGACGTTCCTAATGAAACGGAAGTTGCTGGGAATTAAAGTGTCTATCAAAGTGGGATCTTCAGACATTAATGCATGTGTGTTCCCCTGTACTGTACTGTTGTAACGCAAAGGATATAGACTGTTACGTCACAAGATCCCGTAGGGTTTATATTAGCATATATCGATTACTCTAAACTTTCATGCCTTACTTTTTTCTCTGTTACAATATAAAATTCAAATTAAATTGTGTTTTTAAGACATAGAGTAGGAGCGGGTGAATTGGAATTGTTTCAGGGACAGATGAGTGCCGTCTGTGAACACGGTAAAAAGCCTTCGAATTCCATAAAATGCGGGAAATGCCTGGACTGGCTCAGAAACCGTTAGCCCCTTAAGAATAAATGTGCTCTGTGGCGTTAGTTGTGCTGCTGTCGACACATATTAGGATTGTGAGTGGGCAGTTTAGTGTTCATCGTAATTGTCTTATGATAGCTTCCAGTCGCGGCAATTTAGGTGCGCCACAGCAGTCTGCAATGAAGAGAGGAATACGTCTCGAAACTAATGAAGTAATTTAACACTGCACTGAGTAGAATGGTGTAATGATTATCCGATATACTGACAATGGTTACCTCAGTTTCTACAGCCATACTCCAGGACAGATCCTTAAATACGACATGGCTGAAAATCTCTACACACTAACCGTTTATTCTCACATCCCCATCTCATATGTTAACCCTTTAAAGACGAAGCGTATCTGTTTTATATAAGGACTCAGTGCGTACCGCGCTGTAAACACTCTTCACTTCGGTTATAAAAACCAGTCGCTTAACCCTTTAAAGACGAAGCGTATCTGTTTTATATTAGCACTCAGTGCGTACCGCGCTGTAAAGACTCTCCACTTCGGTTATAAAAACCAGTCTCTTAATGTTTTATAAGGCAAAAGTTGCTGTTTGTTCTGAGATCCGTACAAAACGTATAAACGCAATGTGGGCACCACGTATAATTTTTTAATGTTAAACCTGGTGGTATGTAAAGTTACCGCTAGGCTTTAAAAGGTTAATATACTGTATAAATCACACAATTCAATCAGCGTCCTGCGCTGTTCGAGCTGAATCCGTAAACATAATTCAGCTTAACTTCACTCTGGAAAGGGCTGACTTACAAGCCACGAAGAAGGACCAGTATTGGTGGACAGATTCTGACGTATGTTGGACCGGTCTTCCTATTGAGTTTCAGCTGTATTTGATTTAGTGGAAAGAGGATTGTTTTTGTGCATTTTGTGCAAACGTTGTGAAGATTTGATGTGGTAGGCCTACGTAATTGGAAACAGCAAAATTTATTGTAATGCGTGATGGCATGCAGAAACCGACAAATATATTTCGAATATAAAGCTTATTAGATGGTGTAAACTTCCACCTTATCGATGTATTTTGATGGGTGTTTGGACTTGCATATTGTATCTTTTAGGACTGGTCTTCGTTTCGCGAAAAATAGTTAGATCACCCGCTATGGCTTCCTTCAGTCCCTCAGGACAAATTCCGAGAGAGTGCCTGTGGTTGACTGAAGACCGCTTCCTTCCATATCTCTTGCTGCTCATGTTATCCAATGATTGTACTTTATAAAGTCTTAGACACCGACAGCACAACTAAGTAAACCATAAAAGTATAAACAACAAGAAATATCAGAGCAAATTTCCTGAGTGGTGAAGCAAAACTGGACAGAAGCATTATCCTGGGAGCGATCTGGAATCAAACTGTTGACCTTATGCCGTGTTTAGTGTTCAGGGTTCCATAGTATGGGCAGGGACAAGTGCATCAATAGTTGTGTATATCGCCACGGGGTGCACTGCTGACCGACTGACTGGTTTTCCACCAAACAATACGCAACATGTGTGTTTTGCAGGGAAACCTACTGTGCATTGTGTGTATGTCTATATGCTTGTGTACAGCCCGATTACAATGCAGTGCTTTGTCGCTATTCAATTCATTGCTCTTTCACGGCTAGCGTGCGGTATTTGATTTCTGCTGCCCCGATCTTTATCCCTTGCTCCATCACGTTAATGGTTTTAGTGGTGTACAGGATGTAGCAATTTTCAGTCTCATATTTCTATCACGTATTGCGTAAATAATTCAGAACGCCCGTAGGAGACGCACTGGAAGTGTCCGCAGGATACAGTACACTGTCCATTAAATCGAAGTCTAAATAACGACTTCATTAATCCGTAACCGGCCAAGTGTTGGGTCATAAATGAAACATCCTCCTGGTAAATCCGAGGAAGTCAGAGTTTGTACCGCGGTCAGGACGTTAGCACGACGCAGTGGATGGTGACAGTTAAGAATGGAGCAGTGGTGGCATGGCGATTACTGGGGTAATACGCGAAGAAACTTGGAGAAAGTCATGCATCAGTGCAGAGTTTTTGATCACGCATATTACGTGGTTACTGGGTATTGAATCTGAGACTAGACGGTGACAAGGCGGGCTGTAGACGCCTGAGCCATGGCGCGTTCTTTGTTAAAGTTTTATTACGAAAAAGATTCGGTTCATTGAGTGTACAATTAGACGACGCAGTAGCTTGGTGTACACTGTAAAACAGATGTATCCTGTAGAATGTTTTTATGATGTGATTTAACTAAGCTATTCGAGTGTCTGCATCTGTAATGTGCTGCGAGATATCTCTGATTATTTATTTGCGTGTCATTTAAAGGTAACGAATGGTATATGTCGACAGGAAGTAGCCTGTACTCACGTCACTGAGTCCAATTTTATATTTGCATATTTAACGGGTTATTGACATGAAGGAACGTTGCATATTGCAGTTTAAACCGTGTTATATGACTAACTACGACGCTCAGCTACTCAAGAATTTCTCAATCATTTATCAATACCGACGGTTCATCACAATACTCAGAATACTCCCTCAATCTCTATAATTAGTCATAAGAATTGAGTCGAAAATTTCTCTCCGTTGTCACCATACTTGATTTTATCACTGTAATAGTGTTTATATAAGAAGACAAATTATGATGCTTGCTGTATGATAATCGTATTATGCATTCATTTATGCATAGTTATGATAAAAATGTACAATTAGCGTGCTGTGACGACAACTGTAATGTGGCCACCCGGTTGTGTCTGTTCTGGGACCATGCACATATACTACATAGAACTGTTCGCTGGAGGCTTGCTTCGTGTTGTAACCACGACAAGGGGTTGAATGTGAGATGCATTCAATTTCCGGACAGTGGTCATCCTGTACTCACCCTGGAGGCCGTTTGTACAAACCTCATTCCCATCCAGCAGTTGTTCAAACATTCAAGTTCGGAGCGATTCGTTATGAATCGATCGTTTATGATCCTCTAATCGATTTTGCGAGTAAACACCTACCGTCCTTATTTATTTATAGCAAACAATTTCTAAATCCAATATCACATTTTTTTCTCAGTGTGACATGGACACGTACAAAACTACAGGTAATGTAGATAACGTAGGTGGTCGGTCAGGAAATAAATTTACGTGGAGTGCAACTTTGTAACTAAAGAACTAGCACTGACTGAGTTATATGAGGGTAATATGCCGTGGAATGTTCATCGCCTGTTGCCAGTGCTGAAGTAAAATCTGGAGGGCCGTAGATTTAATGATGACTGCGATGCTGAAACAGTTCTCACGCGATCGCTGATAACACAGGACACGGACTGATATCTTCAGGAAAACGACGCACTTCGTACTGTATGATAATTGCTTATATTGTGGTCGGGTCTGCTTAGAAATATAGTTGGATGGCACATATTTGGAAATAAAAGTATCATAATATTTTAAACTTATTTTCTTACGGAAAATCTTTATTGAAAACTAACTGAAGTATCTGACTGACTGACAGAGTGACTGACTGACTGACTGACACCACACAGCAGAACTCTTCTTCAGAAGCTAATATTTCCCCGGCTAGCTAAGAAATTGCCCACGCTTTTTGCAACCGTATGGTTCATTGCCGCCTTCAGAATACCGCTCCACTTTGCCCTAACCTGAACCATGCCAGCCCAGTTTGCGCTGTCCCAACAGATTTGTTTATCCTCCCATCTACGTAAAAGTCTTCGAGGTGTGCCTAGGTCGTTGCAAAGTATCAGTCGAAGTCCGAGACATTGCGAAGTATTTCGTAACGCGCTAAGTTTTTAAGGCGAGGAGTTGTTAGCACCTGGCCCAACACTCAGTCTGGAGAACCACCCCATGCCTGCTGTCCTCAACTTCAACAGACATTATCTTCCATCAGCAGCCTGAGGGTGCGCCATGTTATGGTGAGAGGACCTGCTTGTCATGGACTCGTTAAGAGCAGTTATATTTTGTGATGTATTTATTTAGTTCTGGTTTGGTGTCGCTGTCAGTAGGTAGGGCCGTATAGTGGCGAATGGTGCGGCGATTAATAAGCCTGGATTTGGAAGGATGTGGAATGAAACGGTCGGGTCCCAAGTGATACATTATCTTGACGTTTGCTTGGGGAGACAGGAGAGCGATCAGAAGCCTTGTGTGGGATAGATGGTGTTTCAGCCGAGGTTTAAACCTGGACACATTTTCGCTTAACCGCTTCAGCCAGCGTCCTTGGTGCCATGAGATTAAATCAACTTGAATTGGATACATAACGTATATCTGTCAAAGGAAGTAATATTAGAGCACTGATAGGACGTATCTCAACAACTAATCTAGATAACGGTTTGCCTTATACTACTTTGTTTTGAATAACTCCCTGATCATGGCACCCCGGTGCCGAAACATGTAGGAGTTTTATACTCGGTTCTAATTATTTTGTTGAGTACATAAGTTGGTTGATATGTTAATTATAAGAATACGCACGGTATGAATAACTTAAAAATGAGATCAAGTCATGTTAAACGGGGGATTTCGAAACCGGCTGAGCAATGATCGTCTGGTGAAGAAGAATCCTCTTTCTAGTAGGTTTGTATTCTACAACATTTTTCGCCACGTCTCCATGCATTCTATCTACATGTCTTCGCAGCTATTCCGATACGTAGTAATTTATTGTTCCAGCGCTTGAAAATTTAATAAGTTTGCTGCTGCTGCTGCTACCAGCACCACCACCGCCGCCGCCGCCGCCGCCGCCGCCGCCGCCGCCGCCGCCGCCGCCGCCGCCGCCGCCATCGCCACCGCACTCTAAATGAACTTCATCTCTTGTGTGATTGCAAGGAACAACCTGTGAACAAGACGTTCTTTTCGGGATGGCTGTGAGGTAAAGACGAGTAGAACAAACCCAGTCATTGAGACCTAATAAAGCCAATTGATCAGGAGGTGCGGAAGCAACCCAAGTCGCTGAAGAAGGTGTATAAATAATAAGAGCAAACACTGCTGTCTGAGCAGTGTGTACGCGCTGTGTGTGGCGCGAAAATACACTAATCAACAGGATGGAGTGGAATTTCGAGGCTTGGTGGTGGACTTCGTAACAGGGGGAAGGGGAAGAAGGGAGGATAATATTAAAATGGATCTTAATAAAAAACTTGTGAGGGCATGGACTCAAATTATCAGGCTCAGGAGAGTGGCAAGTAGAGGGCTGTTGTGAACACGGCAGTGAATGTTCGGATTTAATAAAAAGCGGGGGATTTCTTGACTGATGGCTTTTCAAGACCTACTCTGCCCAGTGGGGTTATTTAGCTTAGATACAGTGGCGTAACAACAATTACTTTGCAGGGAACCACGGTTATTCGATAAATACAGAAATAATCGAGTCCAAATGTCATTTAAAACACCGAAAAGTTGAAAAATGATATGCAGTCAGCTTAATGGTCGAGATCTTAAGGTTGGTTTCTGTCTAGAATTACACGGCACGCCAATTTTCGTATCCACCCAATGGTATTTAAAGAATAATTTGATTTTGACAAAATCGTTTACTATGTTCACATGGCCGTCTTATAGGCCTCAGCTTCTTTCGAGGGTTGCATAACCGACTGTATGCTATCCATCCTGAAGGTGGCCAACTGAAAGCACTTCGAAAATTTTAAATAACTTCAGCACGTGAAGCTGCATAATAACGAAAGACGAAATTACCAGTTATATACCCGGCCGAAAACCTGAGGATAAGAATGGATAAGAGCCAGTACCTGCTGCATGGAAAGAAAGATGTGTACTCCAACTGAATAAAGATGGCTGTGGTTCCCAGTCTAGATGATGGAAGCAAAATAAAGGGATTTGTTCCCAATTGGTTGAGCTACTTCCACTGATTTCATCTAAAATTCTTATCTTATTTCTCGATTGCTTGCCTGTCTGTCTCCTAACAAATAGTTTCATCTCTGCAAAAGCGATCTAACTCAATAACAGCTGACTGACTAACTCTTAATAAGTAAATTGCAAATTCAAGTGTCTTGGCGTGGTACCGTATCGACTGCTGAATGGTAACCAACATTTTGAATGACCGTAGTGCTTTCATCTTCATGGTGACAGAGTGAAGCACTTCAAAAAATTTCCAGGACTGCTTAACCAGTCGCCATGAGTTAAGTTCCCAGAAGACTTGTACCTACAGTAATACCGCTGTGAGAACCTGAAATTTCGCATAGCACTGTGACTAAATACGTCATGCGCCCACACACGTTTATGTATAACGTATTATGACAAACCCGATTTCACTTTATCTGTGTTTTAAAATAGTCTTATCCATTTAAAGACCTCACTGTTGGTCACGTTAATTCGTTACGACCACGGTTCCTGTACTAAAATTGGACCAAGTCCTGCAACTACCTGCGTTAAACAGTTTTGTAAGCGAAAAATACGATTGACAGTCATGATCAAAAGTATCAGAAGTTTAATCGTAACGTTTAGGAGACCTCTGATTGTGAAGGTCACTGTTTTTGTCTTGATATCTAACACAGTTTTATTTGGTGCATACCTATCTAACACTTTGTAATTTGGTACGTAGCTAACACCGTGTAATTTGGCACATAGGTTTCTTAACTCTGTGTAATTTTGTACATAGCTATCTAACATCATGTAATGTGATACATACCTGTCAACGTTTCGTAGGAAAATGTTGACTGCATCTTCACAGTAAAACAGCGAATAGGTCGTACTCTTCTGCTCTTAATGACAAGGCAGAACGTCGGTAGGCCTACACATACAGGGAACTACATGGCGTAATAATCTTCGAGACCTTAAACATGCACTCGCTACGGAAGCAATGTCTTACTCGGAACTGCTTTAATGAACATGCTAGTGAGTCGTATAAAGTGGAAAAATATCTTGGCAAAACGCGTAACAATCAGTTTTTCGAGAGACCGCGCTTCGTGGGGTCAGTGGCGGGAGCAGAAATGAATGCGGATCGTATTAAATTCTGCCAACAGTCACTGTGTGGCACCTTGAAGAGTCGTTTTAAAATTTATAATTAATTAATTAATTAATACAAAAATAACTAACAACGCTGACGTATACAGGAACTGGTCCATAATATTTGTCCATTGTGATGTCAGTTTCAGTATCCAAATCAAAACCGAAAAACAAATTTTCTCCTTTGCAAGGTACAAATTTTCAATTCCTCAGAGAGGAAATCAGTCACGGCCAACCAAAAAAAAAAGTGCTGGTCGTGACTGATTTCCTCTCTGAGGAATTGAAAATTTGTACCTTGTATACATACGCCAACTGGGATATTAAACTTCAATATTCAATATTCAGTATTCCAATTTTCTCCTTTAACTAAACTCGTGCTTAGAATACCACCCAGAAGGAAACTGAGAGTATACGGTGTTGTTAAATTCGTAAGGCATGTTATTAACGACTGGCAGGGACTGGAGAAGACTACATAACGAGGAGCCTCATTATCTATACTCCGCATCAAATGTTATTCGGGTAATCGAAGCAAGAAGAATGAGACGGATGGGGCAAGTGCCAGGTATGGGCCAGAGGATTTAATAGCAAAACCTGAGGGCAAGACGTTACTTGAAAGACTTAGACATAGACGGAAGGATCATATTAAAATTTATGTTCAAGAAATAGGGTGGGGTGGCGTGGACTGGTTTGGTCTGGCTGAGGATAGGGGAAGGTTGCGGGCGCTTGTGATTGCGGTAATGAAATTCGGGTTCCATAAAATGGGGAGAATTTCTTGGCTAACCGAGGGAATGTAGGTGCTCAAGAAGGACTCTGTTTCATGCATTTAGTTACTTAGTTGTTACTAACGACACCCTGCACTCGAGTACGAGTAATATCGCCAGTCGATATCAAAGCAGGAATGTTCATAGAAAGCAGCAGCTAGTTGACATTTGTCCAATAATTTTGATCTCTTCCCATATCAGTACAACCAAGAGATATATATTCCATCCAGAAATATCAGTACTATTTACAGTAGTGTTCGCATGATAACGATTAATAGATACTTTTCGACCAGCAGAAGAAAGGCAGGTCGACCAAGAAGATGGAGAGGCGAAAGGCGCCTGGCATGGTATTACGTTGCTGCTGATGACGAACAGTTGAAACAGGGTACTCCGACGTACAACGACGCGCAATAATGTGTTCGTGCAGCGGTCTCTTGTCATACGCCTCCCGTTGCGCCTTCGGCACAGTATAGAAGAACAAGTGTTCGTTTAGGAGACACATTTTATGCCTTCCACACTACATGGTCCTACACCAAGAATATTAGCCCCAAAATTGATGCTTTGGCTTGAATTTCAGAGGTTATTCTTTTGAATCTGGATTGGGGCCTCGAATGTTTAGACTTTTGTTTGTCGGGGTCTTCCTCATTTTTGCCAGGAAAATGCCGGAATAGTATATCAAAAAGGGACGCGACTGCTTCTTTCCACATCCTTGGCATTCATTATTCGTCATTCTACCCTTCGAAATAAATAATCCGAGCTACTGAAGATATAGTGAATACAGCATTGCTGAATGAATACGCATACAAAGCGTATCAGGTGTCATGTTCCAGTATGTTGTCATTGGCAGTATTACATTTAGTTACACATTTTTTCTACATGGCTAAACGCAAAAGTGCTCCAATAAATATCGCCATAAGGGCGCTACGTACGCCGTTTTTGCAGTTACAAGAACGAAATAGAAATCGCGAGAGTTTCATGAGGAAAGAAGTTGGATGACATTCGTTAGTTACAGGGAAATTGGCCTATGGATTACGCTCCAAGTACCTTCTTTCAGAAAGACAAGACAGAACTTTTATATATAGACCTTCGCGTGTGTGCGTGTGCGTGTGCGTGTGTGTGTGTGTGTGTGTGTACGGCACAAGTGTATAACGAAATCAATCCTATTGGTAAGTTAATCTCCAACTTTTCGCTGAATTTCTTCCTTTCTTTTCCCAATTTACTCCCTCGCCCCATCATTTTCTCTTTTACTTCCTCATCCTTCTTTCCATACACTATAGGGTGCCCCAATACTTTATCTCCCTTATCAGAATACGTGCAGTCGGGATAATGACTAGGCTGCGGGCTGAACAGTCCGGGGTTCGAATCCCTGAAGAAGCAAAGAACTTTTCTCCATAATGTCCAAACTGGCTTTGGGTGCATCCCAACCTCATGTTCAATGGGTACTGGGAATTTTTTCCGGGGGTAAAACGATATACGCGTAACGTTGCCCACAAACCTCCATCTGGGGTTATGAATGAGTGGAGCTTTAGGATACTTATATTCCCCTTGTACACTTTCATGGCATGTACAGGGGCAACTTTAGCTTTGCCGCTTATGATAAAAGTGTAATTCTTAATTGCAGCATATAACTATGTGTCGACTGTATGCTTCGTAACGGGCATTTGTATTGCAACTTAAGAGGCTGTCGTTTCAACTGACAAATCGCGTCTGTTTTGCTCTGTAGAGTGCCGGCTGATAGGTTGTGTCTTCCGCACATCGAACGACGGCGAGGTACACTCGACAGATGGAGCCAAATTTTATGTAACACAGGTGTGACGTTCTAACTACCTGATTAGATTCGTAGAATAATGTTGCTTGCACTGGTACGGAACAACTAAGTTAAGAATTCTCCGATTATTCCGAAGATGGGCGCAGAAAATTCCTCAGAAACTTCCGTAACAAATTACCAATAAACACAGCGTCATATCCGAGAATGCTTTAATTTTCATTGTGACGTAACTCTGTAATATTTGTGGTCAGTGGTCTGCAGGTGCTACCGCATCGTTAAGGAGTCGAGAGGTTAAGAACAGGTGTAGAATTTCGTACAAATCGTAACAGAAATCCTTCTTTTGATTTTCGGCCAGTTGTATGCTTTTAACTGCACAACCTTGTGTACTGGGTTTGGAAATGCGTCACACTTGCAATATTGAGCCTGGTTTACATCTACGTGTTCGAAATTCAAACATTCTACTTGTTCACCCCCTTACTCCACGCCCCTCTGCCCTCTCCTTTGCATTTGTTGAAATGCTTGACGCTGATTGGATCACGAAAATTTCGCTGTAGTATATACTTCTTCTTTCTAACTTTGTTCGAAAATGTGTTGATTGAAAATGGCCCCAAGGTTCTCTGTCCCTCGTATCACAAATATACTTCTCAGTTCATTGCCACAAGCCTTGCTCCTCCCTCGTGCTCTCCCCTCCCTATCATCCTTAATGATGTTGCAGAGGAACTTGAAGATAATAGAAACAAAGGAGATGAGGGGGGAAGTACAAGTGGCAACGAACAAAACAAGCCAAGCGAAAAGAAAGACAGGATGTAAAATTGACAATGCTGAATGCGACGAGTTCTGAATGCGAATGAGCAGTAGAGAACCATAGTTATCGTAAAATTATGGGATGTGCCACTTGGCTTTTCATGTCTGTTCTTAATTCCTCTTTGTTCCTGGTCTCACACTCTGAGTGTATTTTTGTCTGGAAACCATGTCTAAACAATCAGCATTGTGACCGCATTAGAATCTATTTCTTTTAGCGAATATTTGAGGAATTCAACGAGTGCCTAGTGCCATTCAGTCTAGAAACTTTTTGTTGTCCCGTTTGCTATCTAAAAACCTTAAGATTAAAATATATATGACTGTAATTTTGTATATGGTTTTGTGTTGGGGTGAAACGATGTCCATCGAATTGGGGGGGGGGGGGATAGGATGCTGCGGAAGATAATGTGGATCTAAGACGGTTAAAGTAACTGGAGGCTTTAGCAAATGCTCTTCAGTGACAAATGCATAAAGATTTGCAGTTAATTTTTAAAAGTGATATAGATTAAATTAATTGCTGTAGAGTCGAAATATTTTGTCCGATTAAATTGTAATCTTCCAGTTTTCCACAGCGATTCACACAAACTTGGGTCTGCAAGAATGTTCAACCTCATAAATAACGAAGCCTGTTCTCAGGATGCACGTCTTGAGCATGTTAATCCCCATCATCATTATAGTGCTTCGGAAATCAAGTATCTTTCTCCTTGGATAAGAATCAATGAGTTACGTACTGAACCTTCAAGTGCCTTCGTCGTCTGTGTCATTATAGTACAAGCAGTAATGAGCACAGACGCTCTGTTATGTTACAGTTACAGAGGCGTCTGTATGGTATGATCTGCCTGAAATATCTTTTGCCTCATTACTTACACCAAACTGAGAAAAAAAAAGGTACCGAATTCGGAACACATTCCTATTGCTAATTTACGTATTTTTTTTAGAAGTTTACTTAAGGGCTGTGTCAGTGAATTAGACTACAGTCGAACCCGGTTATAACGACATCGGTTTATACGACACCTCGCCTATAGCGTCAGATATTCTGTGGTACCAGTTAATTTCTCATTTTTAACCATAACATTATACTCTGCTGATATAACAACACTCGTTTATAACGACACAAAATATTCTGCCCCTTTCGTGACGTTATAACCGAGTTCGACTCTATAGAGCGTACAGTGTTATGACGGTAGTGCATAACGAATTGGTAAGGCAGCAGTGTCGCTATAACGTAACGTACTGTTCCGACAGTGGCCTGGACAGTCGGAGGAAAACCACAAATATATCGCAGTGAGAATGTACGGTGTCAGGCCGAGATTCGAGCCGTTAGCTCGTCGCTTTTAGACAGCGTTTTCAGGTTCTTCAAAGAATAAATGCTGTAATCACGAACTACCAGTGCTGTAAATCACAGTGACTGAATGTTAAGCACCACCTGCTTTAACATAAAGTGCCATTTTGCCCGCATAGCGTAGCTATGTCCTTTGTATGATTATCACAATATAACGGCCTTTATTTTACTTTGAAACGGTTATCAATTGGTCCTATATTAGAAAATCAGGTGCCTTCCGGTAACTTGTCTTGAAAGTCATGCCTCAAAGTGCTGACACAGATTAAATTTTCAGCTCCTAAATGCCCAGCTTATAAACGTACGTAGAATTGTATTAAAATTGCATGCTGAAATTATTCTCATACTCCATTTTATGCTAGTGAGGAGCTGATAAGAATAAAATACGGAGAAATGTAAGTACATAGTTCTGTCCGCGGTCAGGATGCAGGTCGAAGCAAAACTTTAAACATACGTGTAACTTGTAAATCTTTGGGAAATACGGCAGAGTTTAGATACATGACAGGGGCAATAACAAACCAAACGTACCCATGAGGAAATTAACGAGGATTTTAAATTAGGAGAATGGTATTCAGCCCACAATATTTTGTTTTCCCATCTCCTATCCAATAATTTAAAAGTTAAATTAAATTTAACCGTTGTTTTGTATTTGTATGAAATACCGTCTGTCGTCGTAAGACTTCAGGTTGAGGTTGTGTTTGAGCAAAGCTTTGAGCAGGATATTAAGACCGGAGAGACAGGGAGTAACAGGAGGAACGAGGAAGGTAATGAATTCAGCGGTTTTTAATACATGCGTTGTAGCGAAAGTGTTGTGGTTAATAATGAATCTTTACGTCCTTTAGTTACGGTGCTATGTGAGCTACAGTGGTTACATATTGATGTGCTACTGCGATAGTTTTGACTAACGAAGTGAAAGTGTATGCCTGAGATATTTCAAAGTACTATCCCAGAGTAGTGGTTCAGAAGCTGAAGATAACTATTTAAACTCTCAGTCATCATAGACGGTTACTGGTGGTGGTTAGAAACAAGTGCCTCATGAATGGAACTCAGATGCATTACTGTTGAGGTAACCCGCTAGGTGACTCGCTTGTCAGTCATTTATAAAGCAGCTGTGTCTGTGTGTATTAAGGTGAGATAATAAATGATTTGCCTAACTTGGTACGTAGTATATGTGCGGGTTCAGGTGCATGCCTTTGTGACCTGCTGAGTGGTCTAACTACCACTGTAATGATGATTAAGTTAGCAGGAACTGATCTGTCACAGTGATTTCATTACATTGCGTCCATGGTCCTGCCCTCCACATAGGCACAAAATAATATTTTGTACATCAAAAGCCTGGTCACATGAAGGTTGATCTCTATATTGTAACGTTTCTACTGCCATCGTAATAAGTACAAGCAACCCACGTTATCTTGAACAGTTGCTGATGCCAGTGGTAGCGCGGTCTAAGGCGTGGGTCTGCGACCGCTCGCTTGCTGGGATTGTGGGTTCGAATCCCACCGTAAGGCAAGGATATCTGTCTCTTGTGAGTGTTGTGTGTTGTCAGGTAGAGGTATCTGCGATGGGCCGATCACTCGTCCAGAGGAGTCCTACCGAGCGAGGTGTGTCTGAGTGTGATCGTGAAGCCTCGATAATGAGGAGGCCCTGGAGCACTAGGGGCTGTTGTGGCATGCAAAAAAGATCATGAACAGTTAAGATTTAGGTGAATTAACCCTTTAAAGACGAAGCGTATCTGTTTTATATAAGGACTCAGTGCGTACCGCGCTGTAAACACTCTCCACTTCGGTTATAAAAACCAGTCTCTTAATGTTTTATAAGGCAAAAGTTGCTGTTTGTTCTGAGATCCGTACAAAACACATAAATGCAATGTGGGAACTACGTATAATTTTTTAATGTTAAACCTTGTCGTATGCAAAGTTACCGCTAGGCTTTAAAAGGTTAAGACCTGTTCTTGTTGATTTTGAAGGTAGTGTTGGTCTTTTCGTCTTTCTTTTGTCTCTCCATATCACGGCGTTCGCTCGGATGATAGAGGAAAGACAATAGTGGAAGGCAGTGTTCCATTCTTGCCAAACGTTTCCTCCGTTTCCGTTTGTATTGGATGATGTCTTCAACCATGTAGGGTCCTTGTAATTTGTCGAGGATGCGTGTGTTCCTTTGTTTGTCAAGACAAGTTAAACCTAAATGTGGTGTTAGAAATATACGTGCTGCTTCTAATGCCTTTGCGTATACATTAGACTGTTTCATATCCTTACTTCGGAACCATATCTAATTGCTGTCTTTGATGCCATGTAACGCAGGCGTAATTTTGTTTGTGTAGTCTTGGTTTGCCAAAGTGTCTCTTTAATTGCTGCATTCATTTAATTTTTCTTATGGATTTTTGAGGCGGCGTTCTTTTTAGTTTTCGACATCACGTCTCCAAATTAAAGCAGAATACATGGTCAATATTGTTTCTTTAATATTTTACAATCCTTATATTTTTCCCGTATGTGCCTATTGCTCCTGTGAATGCGGTAATGAACAGCCGGCTTCCATAAAATGCGGGGAACTTCTTGACTAGCTGAGAAACTGGTAGCTTCTCAAGAAGGCCTCTCCTCCATGGAGTTAGTTAGTTAGTTAGTTAGTTAGTTAGTTAGTTAGTTAGTTAGTTAGTTAGTTAGTTAGTTAGTGCCCATTGCCATAGTTGTAGCAACTGAAATTCTCGTGTCAGTTTTTTGCTATCAGATTCACCTGAAATGCTGCAGTACGACCCAAATTTGCCTTGTAGTCTTATGATGCTATGATTCAACGTAATTGACTCAATGCAGCACCGTCTTTTTTGGTTACTTAATGGTCTCTCACCTGGTCAATGTATTCTTACTTACATGTAATTATCACTGTATTCTACACAATTTTTGCATCAATATGGCTATCATTTAATAAAAAATGCGAAACATGTAGCTGTTCTATGCGCTAGTAAGCAGTACTGTACTGACTGAAATGCTTCGCTACTGGTCATTTGAGTATCGGTACACTGGGGGCAAAGAATTAAAGTAACAATTGATTTATGTTAGAAGAACATTATAATTGAGGTTGACTGCATTAACCTTTTAAAGCCTAGCGGTAACTTTACGTACCACCAGGTTTAACATTAAAAAATTCTACGTGGTGCCCACATTGCGTTTATGTGTTTTGTACGGATCTCAGAACAAACAGCAACTTTTGCCTTATAAAACATTAACAGACTGGATTTATAACCGAAGTGGAGAGTGTTTACAGCGCGGTACGCACTGAGTCCTTATATAAAACAGATACGCTTCGTCGCTTCTTGCTCACGATATCCTTGTGGGTCTAGAATTATCGTTGGCTCTGTTCAGTTGTACGTATTTGCTGTTGTATTTCTTACACTGACGCTAGACAGGTGAAGTTAAGATTTGTGATATGCTGGGTGAAGACAGAGTGCTGTATATTTCAAAGATTATTCAGCTCTTGTTAGGCTCTGACTTTTGTGCAGTGTATAACGAGAAGACATTAGCTTGAAATTAGATAAGAATGTTACCAACCGACTGGAACGAGAGACGTGAAATTTATTTGGTCCCTAAATCATAAACGTCCCTAAATTTTGCGCGAGATATTTTTTGTATGTTAAGAATATATTTCAAACATGTCTCCGTTGCGAAACTTTGAGATTTTATGACAACGTATGTGGCTTATTTTATTTATTTATCTTTGCAGTTTATTTATCAGTGCTATAATTATGAGTCTGTTAATCCCTAACAAGGTAGTCTGTAAGGGTTTATCAATTAGAAAGGTGCTGGAAGGGTGCGATCATAACTTAAAATTTAATTAGGGCCCCTGTCCTGCAGTTTACGTAGAGCGTCTGAGAAAAACGAAGGTAGGCTTTTGGATAGCCAGTATTCAGGCCAAGATTAGAACCACGGAGATTCCCAAGCGAGAAGCAAGACTGTTACCTCTCCCTGGTAGTTGACCCTCAAGGTACGAAGTGCCCACGGAAATATGTGACTAATATTTGTAAGTACGGGCGTCCGTTTTATCGTGACCGTGGCCAAGAGAACTTCATCATATAGGATGCGTACATCCTCGACGGATTTAGAGCACTACGAGGCTCTTCTGTGACATACGGTAAGTTGAACAAGGGAAAAGTACTCCAAATTCTCGGCGGATGCGGCCTTTCCATGTGATACACCTCCCGTGGCAGCTGCCGTGTAAAGGGACGCGATAAATTGTGCATTCTGCTCTAAATGACTTCATAATTTTTTATACTTCCTGTTTGCATACCGGTAGAAAAGTTTTTGAGGTAGAATAGACTCAATACAGGCTTTACAGAAGTCGTTTCACGATTTGTTATTGTGTTCCACTAAGAGTTTCCGTCAGTAGCCTACTGTCAGTACGTCGCCAGCAGCAGCAGAGAAGTCAAAACGACTGGTGCTGGCCGCACACGTTCGTCTGATCCGTGTCTCCAGTCTCTCCTTTTTGAACCCAGGCACGTGCAAACCCAAATCTTAATACCACGTTGCTCACAGAGGTTGGCCCGACAACTTCTCTTGAATCATCCACTTATTGTGCTGTCAGCAAATTCACTATTTCTCTGGGCACCAAGTTGCATGTTAATAGTCCTTTCGAAATTTAACGCTTCTCCTTTGGCACTCATGCAAGAGAAGTATAAGGCGCCGCCATGTTACACTTGGTCACTGCAAAGGTATTCAATCAAGATAGTATGTGAATTTTTGGGTTCTTGTAGCTGCGACTCTGACAGTGTCTTCTAAGATATGACATGTCTTCTGTTATCTGATTGACAAGGTTTTCGGGGCTTTCGCTACGTCCTTGTTCAGGGTGGATGGAGACACATGGTTCCTTTGAAACGTTCTTAACTAGCAACAAGACTGCTCGGCGTCTCTCTCAGTCATATACCAGAACACAGTATCTTCAGTCGCGCTAGAATATTTAAGTTGGAGTCGTGTTTTTACACCTGCATAAGGTCAAGGGACAGCATTTAAAAGGATGTGTTTTTTCCACAAAATCCACAAGGTGAACTTGTAATGTGAATATTGTCTGCCCTTCCGTCCCTCCCCTAGCGTTTCAGCTTCAAACGTAGTCGATAGATTTCGTTGAAATTTTGATTAGGAATTGTTGGCAACAGTGTTGGAGCCCCAGTATATAAAGTATCACGGTAGTAACTGAAGCCCAGGGTTCAACATTGCTGTTACTAATATCCGCCACTGGACAAGACCCTGATCCTGTTTCATCCACATCTCATCCTTCTGTATTTCCTAATACCCCATCTTAGCACTATTTTACCATCGTAACTGTCTTTGAAGTCGACGTTCACCTACATATTTACAAATATAAACTAACTATCCTTTTTTATCTCCACCATTATAATCACACGAATGCATCATTGTAGCATTCTCGATTTATGTATCCCGACGGTGCTGAATGACTGTAAATTACGAACTGCCTCTTACGTAATGCCTAAAATAGTAGAAATATGTACATGTGAAATCATACTTAATGTTTCCACATCGTCGTGTGTTTCATAGATTATGTATTGTTCGCTAATGGAATTGTTTTATTGAAAGCAGTTGAAGTTTGATATTTGTGTTCAATAAAACGCTTGTATTTCTGACAGAGCAGTGCTTCCCAAACTGGAAGTTATGCTTCTCTCTATGGAATACCGCGAAAGTATTGCTTTTGTGTCATCAATGTAACTAGGAATACCGTAGCCTAATTTGTGATGTGATATTGTGTACCCAGTGTCAGGGATAGCTTTTATATTAGATACTAGGAGAAAAGTATAGAATGTAGAATATTATATCAATACATTTTTTTCTCTTATGAATCAGAAAAATCGGTCTGTACTTTGCAGCAGTGTCGGGAACACCTTTCAGGACACCAGTCTTCAGCAGGTTCATAGTTTGGAAAGCACCATAATACATAAAGGCGATCCCTTGTTTTTGAGCAGGCCTATTTAAAAATAATGTAATTCTTTTAACACATGCTAATGATTATGCATTATGCATTAATTACGCAGTGCAATCAGCCTGTCAGACATGCACGAAGGCAGTCATCCGATGGATGATCAGGCATTAAAATGAACTGTTTTGCCCATAACCTCCTCGTCTGTCCGTATATTTGATTCGCTGCATGCGTAACGGTAGCAAAAGCGATTCACGTCTCTCTATTGCATTTATCTGCTGTTAAGTTATAAGGTAAAGCTGTCCCTATACAGGCCTGGACAGGCCCTTAAGGCTTCAGGGGGGTGAGGCTTCCAAAATTTCTAGACAGTCGGTGACAGTGATCAGGTTGTCAGTTCTACGCATCGGCCATCTTTACCCTCCAGCAGGTACTCTTGGTACTCATTTCTGTTAGAGTTTGAGTCGACCTCAGGAATGATTAAATGAACCAAAAATCCCAGTAATCCCATGCAGAATTGAACCCGCGACCTCCCGCAGTACCTCAGGCAACTGCGCCACCACGTGCCCTTCCCATTAAGGCAGAGACACCAAAACTTCGTCATCCTCTTGTGCTGTTTGTTTTTAAAATACGCTTTTCGTTATAAATCATGATGTGTAACATTTCTGTGAGTTCTAATATAAGACTTGTAACCAACGACATAGAGCCTGACACAATGTATTTCAGTAAAACAATTTGTTTTACAAGCATAGATACGTGTTTCGGCTCTGGATTAAGAAATCATCAGGCAATACTTACGTATATTTGCCTTCCCTGTGGCGCAACAGCCAAACTCGGGCCTAGTCCGCCTCACTGTAGAGGTTTCTAGATCACACACAATTAGACAGCCGGTGGGACTCCTCTGGACGAGTGATCAGCCCGTCGCAGAGACCTCCACCTGACAACTCACAACACTCACAAGAGACAGACAGCTATGCCCCCGGCGGGATTGGAACCGGCAATCGCAGCAAGCGAGCGGCCGCAGACCCACTTCTTAGACCACGCGGCCACTGGGATCGGCATTTACATGTATATGTGTGGAGGTATTTACTTAATAAATATAAAATAGCACTGCATGAAATTGGAACTGAGGTCTCAACCTTCCATTTGTGTCAATGTTTAAGAAACCTGTGTCAACCAAATAACCACACACACACACACACACACACACACACACACACACACACACACAC
>BLKM01000389.1:3505942-3552819 GCA_013340265.1 Coptotermes formosanus | reverse complement strand
ACACACACACACACACACACACACACACACACACACACACACACACACACACACACACACACACACACACAAACAAACGGACAGATAGACAGACAGACAGACAGACAGACAGAAGGCTCTGTCAGTGATGAATCTTAAAGATATTTACACGAATTCCGAGCTTCAAAGAAATGAACAGCGCATGTCACATGCTTGGATATGTGCCCGTTTTAGTGTCTTATAGAGCGCTGTTGCACGCAGCTGTCATGGGGACTGAAACAGAACAATACAAGGATGAATGCTGTGTTAATTAGCGTAATCAGTATATTGATCCTGGCGGTGGGTCATACACCTGCAGTCACTCAATTATGACAAGTGTGTCGTAACCCGTGGACCACGTTACGAGCCTGTATACCGCAAATATTTGTTTAATGATGTACTATTATGCAGTAGAAAAGAATGTGCAGAATGTCCGCTTTGTCAGTTAATTTAATTAGTATATTGATACTGTGACGTCTGATGACGGTACGTGCAACACATTATGGCTGACGTCCAACTGATGCTAATCAACTGTAACGTAATTTCCCAAAATACTGCTGCCTGCATCAGTAGCTGGCTGGCTGGCTGTTTTCAGCATATTCCACAAACCTGCCTGCTTGTGACGTTAAGCCGCGTGTGCACATTATTGTGCACAGTGTACTGATGTTGCATATGTAGATCTGTGTACGGATAATGTGCAGGTTTATGGGGGTCTGTCTTTCGTAAATACTTAATGTTACATTGCCTTAATTTACTGTTATCATTATTCTTTTCGATCGCACGACAGCCCTAGTGAGCCAGGGCTTCTCCATTATCGAGGCTTCACGATCACACTCAGACACACCACATTTGGTAGGACTCCTCTGGACGAGTGATCAGCTGGTCGCAGAGACCTGTACCTGACAACACACAACACTCTCACGAGGCAGACATCCATGCCTCCGGCGGGATTCGAACCAGCAATCCCAGCAAATGAGCGGCCACAGACCCACGCCTTAGACCGCGCGGCCACTCGAGTCGGCCTTCAGTATATTATTATCTGCGAAGAATTGAAGATTGCCCTCTTATGAAACAGGGTACTGTGCGTATTTGCGTGTAGACACCAACATTCAAAGGTAGCATACTGTTCTAGCAGAAGGTCCCTCGAAACGTTGGAACCTACATGTGTGTGTGTGTGTGTGTGTGTGTGTGTGTGTGTGTGTGTGTGTGTGTGTGTGCGCGCGCGCCATATTCCGCATGCAAGAAGACAGATCTTCATGAACACCGCTAGTTGAATCTCAAACTTTAGTGTACTGCGCTGTGCCCTAGCATATGTTAGCCAGCAGCTTCATTTTCCTCCCGTGTAACTTTGACGTTAAAGAAAGGAATTTTTAAAGGCTGTGTCAGAACTATAAGTTTGCCTCTTGTGTGGGTGCTGTAAAAACTGAAGTAGCAGGAGGGTATTCGAGAATAGGGTGATGAGGAAGATGTTGTTACCTAAGAGGCAGGAAGATAGAGAAAACTGCTAAATGAGGCCTTTCATGATCTGTACTCGTTGCGAAATATTCGGGCGATCAAATCCGGTAGGATGAAATGGACGGGGCATGTGGCACGTCTGGGGGAAATTGAAAGTGCATGCAGAATTTTGGGGGCGGAGAACGTGAAGGAAGGATATCACTTTGAAGACCTGGTCGTACATTGGAAAACAATATAAAAATGGATTTTAAAGGAGCAGAATTTAAACGCTTAGGCTGGATGTACGTGTCTTAGGATGTGGACAAGTAGCGGGCTTTTGTGAACGTGGTAATAAAACTTCGGGTTCCATAAAAGATGGGAACTATGGCCTACCTGCGGACTTACCAGTCTCTGAAGAAGGGCTCTGTCCCATGCAGTTAGAGATTTGCTAAGCGTAAACTTGAATTCCTTCGACAAGCTAGAAAGAGCTTGAACAAAATGTCGTCCCCCTATCCCCTGCTGCAGGACTGGTTTTATCTCAAAGTTTTATGCCACATAATTCATCCTCTGTTTTATAAATTATTCTCATAAGGCTGTACCTGCTTCCTGTAAATTCTTTTCTAGGCCTATTGAGTTTATCTTTATATACTTCTCCAGTTAAATACACATTGTATTGTGAAATTAGCATACATTTTGTTAGCTTGGTTAAGCATAGCTATGGCTGTATATTTCCAGCTATTTTCCATACGCGAGGGAGAAAGCTACATGCTGACGAGAAAAGCTGTATTAAATTTGTAGGTTGATTCCTTCATGTCTACACAACTCGGCATACTGGCACATGAAGGAATATCATCACAGATCAGACTTTTAATCTTGTTATGTTATGCGTGCCACATATCGGTAGTTAGGTGTACTACAGAGTCGCCATCTTGTTGCGTTCAACTGTTGAAATATGATACATCGAAAGGGTTATTAAATATTCACTCGTATTGTCTTTATGGTGTCTCAATATTTTGCGCATGATGGTCTTTTATAGAAAAGCCAATAAATATATCCTTCGAAAAAAACTTATATTTGTCATAGAACCACAAGTTGTATGTTTGGCTTTTGAACCAAGCCACCATCACAATGTGCAAAATGTTTAGAAAGGTAAAATATGTAACAGTGTAATCGGTAATATAATTAATCATAATTGTAATATAATAATTATTGTAATTATTACGATTGTATTATAATTTTAATTGAAATTTTGTACCTTACAGCCTTCTATAATTTTTTGTACAGCGTGATGATGATTTGATTAAAAAGCTGAAACCTGCAGCTGTTGGTTCTCTAACGAACTTTAACTGTGTGCGGCAGACATGCGATTACTGACTGGTTTTTGTATATAATTAACGTAACAGGATGTGACGTAAAGACGGTGTTTTGGAGGTTTACACTGTGTAGTATGTTAGATTTTTTGACGTTTCGGTGAAACGTACTCCAGCTTCAGGTTACCTAAATGTGTTTTATGTGCGTCCACCCGAAACTTCTGAATAAACTAAATATAGTCAAATACACGATATCAACACTCGAAAGACCTATCATTTCAAAACCACGCGTTGTGTAAACCCGAAAACGTCTGTCTCGGTGTTTTGTTCACGAATTGAATGTGTGCATGTAGTGCAGTATAATGACCCGGCAGTATTATATTATCTTATATGATTACAATAGTAGCCGAAAATTGTTGTAGGTTACGTCGAAACTTGTTGCCGCAAGTTGAATGTAGTATTTGTAATGGGCCTGTTTTAATGGAAATTAATAGTTGTGGTTTGATGGAAATCTAAGTCTAAAAAATAAATGACAGGAAGGTCTTTTCAATATGCCCGCCAGTATCGTGTCGCAAACAATACAAGCAATGCAAATTAAATTTGATATTGAATTTTGTTGAGATAATTTAATTTTGGTTATGGAACGGTGTACCGTGACACTAAGTTCATATAAACGTGAAATTTAATTTTACCAATTTCATGAACATTCCACCAGTGTGAGTACGTATATATGACATCAAATATGTGCTGTCAATGCCGTTCTGTCACTTCCAATTGAGGGGTTTTTTGATGTGACGAATATTTTGTAAAACAGTAGCAAACTAATCGCGTCTTTATGCAGCCCTAACAGAAATATTTGAAGTTTTAATACAACACATTTCGAAGTCAGTTTAATTTTTCAGTATTAAATAATTCAAATCAGTTATTGTTTATTAGCGTGCTGAGTCAAGGGCCAAGTGGTCAATAACAGGAAGGACACAACAACAACAACAACAACAACAACAACAACAACATAATAATAATAATAATAATAATAATAATAATAATAAACAAGCGAAAACATACCGATGGATGTGTCAGCCGTTCAACAGTGTGTTCGAAGGTCTACCGCAGCTCCTTGACCCATAAAACGCTACTTGTAATTTGATCGTGGCTTCCAAAATCGGTTTCATTCCATTTTGGTGACACAACGAATCGAGTTCCACATTTGGAAAGCCAGTGCCGTGTAGATTCTGTTCTTCATTCCTCTAATGTTTCCTATTTTATGTTATGGCCCATCCAAGTATACTCGTATTTCGCCATTCGTCTCACAAATTTAATTCCAGCAGTTGAATAGTGGTTTTGCTTCCACTTTCGTCGCCCACTTTTCAGTGCCATGCACTGTGTAGATTACGAACATTTTCGTGCGTATACCTTAATTTTGTCGAAAGCAAAGAACATCACACTACAGGAATACTTATACCACTTTTGGTATTAAATTTTTCGTACATAGTTGTTTTCCAACCATTTGTGATACATCTGCTGTCGCACAAAGTGGCACTGTGTGAACTTACAGTGTCCTTGCTCTGAACACAGCAATCTTGTGTGTCACAGTCCTCTCCGAAATGCAACTAAAACTTGACTCCCTGTAATCTTAGCAACAGGCGCACAGGGAGGAGGTAGGGTGCACGTTAGTGAATATTCCTGCCAGCTTCATGCATGAGCCCAGGCACGAACGAACAGTGGTAGAGAGAAGGTGGCACTGGATGCTGTCCGCATGTTAATGATGCAAGTAGGTCAGCTCTGTGCTGTTTTAATGAAACTAACTTTTGTAATAAGCAAAAAAACTTTTGTTTCTTACCTGTGATCTGTGTTTGTATGCTGTGCAGGTAGTGGAATTGGAGAACTAGAAAAGATACAGTACGCTACCAATATCCACCCTAGTGTAGGGCAGTGAGAATTGGACATTAAAGGAAAAAGACAAATCCAGAATCAGCAACGGAAATTAAATTTCTGAGAAAAAGCACAAAATGCACGCCGTTTCGGTACAAAACAAATGACGATACTCTGAAATAATTTATAACACAGCCGGTTTTGGAAAAAATCAGTATCTATAAGAATATACAGTTACGACGTGTTAGTGGGAAGGACAGATCCAGAATCATGCGTGCTGTTGTGGAGTAACAACCGGCAGGAAAAACGAAACCAGGATGCCAGTAAAGAGACTTATGGATTGTGTTAGTGACACCGGAACGGGGTGCAAGACACGAGTCCTTGAAAGCATGGTGTTGGGAACCAGAAAGAAGTTACTTCGCGAAAAATTATTTGTTGGAAATACGGATAGAAAAGTATCAACAGTGCGTTTTATTTTACTTCATACAAAAAAATGGCACTCGTGTTTTGTGTGGCTGCATAATCAGTGATAAGAACGCAAGAAGCGATACCGGAAATATTGCTAAATAAGGAAAAGTCAGCGGAGTTAATTAATCCTGCTTGTTTCCTTAATGTCGCCTTATTGGGCAACATCACAGTTCCGCCGTCTTTATTCTTTTGAAGTGCTTTGAGTGAGGCGACCGGTCGGGCTTAAGGAACTACCCTGAACTCATTACTGTTGACTTATTTAACGACACTATCAGTAGCTGTGACTGTATAGTTTCGAACGATGTGATGATAATGATTAATGAACTGGAAATAATGTGGAAGGAAGTGGTTGTCGCCTAATTTCAGATGTTACGAGGATTTGCCTCTAGATCTTCACAACGACCCTCTTAAAACCTTACTAACGTGGGCGGTCTACAGGCGGAGATCAGCAACAAGGGCTTTCCGAATACGCGGCAGAGTACTACTCAATCGAGAGCTCGAGGTTCGGTTGCAGTGACGGACAGAGCTGTTTCAACACTGTAAACGCCTCTTCTTATCACATTGCTTATTCACGGCGTTATCGTTGACAATAGCTTTTGCAATAATAATGATAATAGTAATAATCACACCTAATAATAAGAGTAATTGGAAAACAATATGGGAGATCAAGAGGTACGTGTGGTGGCATTCAGTAGATCCGTCTGGCTCCATATAGGGCCGATTGGCGGTGTTTTGTGAACAGGACATTCGTTGCACTGTTTTGCTGGCAGCTGCTCTGAATTCATGGTATTGAATTGTAAATGGCCACCACCATTTCATCTTCAGCAACGACACATTGGTACTGGAGCTGCCTTTCGTCAAAATCGGTCTGATTGTTAATTAAACAGGTTATTGTACACGTACGGTGGCTTGGCATACCATTGCACTGGTAAGTGACAGAAACGAGCGCCTTAGAGTGAACCCACCACAGAGGATCCCTGACTCTTCCCCTTCCCCACCCCCTCACACATTTCCACCCGAAGACCAAAACAAAGTTTTCGAAACGCTGTGGTATGTATAAACCCAATATGATGGACAGTGCACAAAACACTACTGGACCTTTCTACTCAGGTTTCATAACATATATTAATTAGGAATAGTTTGACCTGGGAACATATTTAACAAGCATTGAATTTCCACAGTACTGGTAGTATCCAATGCATGAAATATTAGAGGAATGATATGAAACCCATAATCTCCTGTTTTCATAATCTCTGCTAAACACAGATAATTGGTCGTTTTAAATAATCATGGTGTCAGTAATTTGTGTTGTGTGAAATCGTTCAGTAATGACCAAATACCTGATACCAGATGCGAGTGTGATGGCATCGAGTTTCATTTCCATGTCCTCCCAGGTGACTTCAAATACATCCATAAATTTTCTTGTCTGGATTTATGAATTATACTACACGCTTTGCATGTCAGACCGACTGTGTTCCTCAGCATTGGTGTCACGTTCGCCAGACGCACAGACTCCCATGTGTCACGTGATTTATCACTTTTTACAGCTCCTCAGAGATTAATATCGGTCCTTGTAATGTGGTGGGACATGTAATGGGCGGCCGTTTCTAGAGGGCTTTCTCTGTTTTTATCGGAGACTTTGTCGGGCTGTGGAGTCTAACTTCTGTAAGGTAGTTAATAACTCCGATGATACTGACAGTTTTTGTGGTCGGATATTTAGAACTCTGGTTGTGCTTCTCAGATATCAAGCAGTGTTCTGAGGAGACGTCTGAAATTGTAGACAACGGGAGTAGGTTATGTCAGACCTATGGCGAATGACTTCAAAGTCAAAGTATGCCAATAGTGACTCACTGGGGCAGAGTCATAGTCATTTACCCGACTAGAATTGCTTCCGCATTACGGTCCATTACGACCTTCACAAAACCTCGTCAGTGGACAATATCCGGAGCCTGTTAATTTCAGCCACCCTTTTGGCACCTAATTTTTAACACAAATTTTAATATTATCCTACCATGTACATCTAAGTCTGACGACGTCAACGATGCCTTTACTAAAGTTGAGGCTTTGCAGATCAGGGCATATTTCTCAAATATGTTTCAGAATGAAATGGAATAAACAGAATTGATGATGACTCAAATCAGACGACATACTGGAAGATTCCTCTGACGATGGACATCGGGGCATGGCGCGAGAGTAACAACGACAGTGCATAGGCATGTAGCACCTGTTGGAGAGATACATGCTACATGCTCAACCGCCTTATGATCGCACAATTTATCACTTTAATAATATTTAAAGCAACTTATAAATTTAAGAAGAAAGCAATCTTAGCGTAAGTTTAAACAGCAAATAGTTATGATAGAAGTGAACATGAAAAAATATATCATTAATGGTGGAATTAGAGGAGTGAAATAGGAAATATAACAAATAGACAGTGGCAAATATAAGAGAAAGAGATATACGAAAACAGGATGGGGAAAGAGAAATGAACGTGAAAAATGAGACACGTTGTAAGAGACGTGGGTTATTGCTAGGAAAACGGATCATGTATAAAAATAAAAACGGTGTGAAACAACAATGAATATTTTGTATAAATGTCTGGAAGAAAATGAGTGAAATGGGTTACTGCGTGACATGTAGTATCGATAAGTAGCGTATAAGATCATGTATTACACACTTTCAGGAAGAAATACTTTCCTTATTTCAGTGTTGCAGGAAACATGCACAGTTGATTGAGAGCATGCCGACAGGTGCCTCTACACTCGAGTTTAACCGCCCGTTATAATAGGACGTCGGAGGTTGTGACCAGAAAAACTCAACCTCTGGCTTCCGTACTCCATTTGTTGTTTCCGTCATCATTGCTTTTCTTCTACCTACTCCTTCCTCTTCTGCACCCGTCCATCCTTCATACTTACTTTCTGCAGCAGCAGTGCAGCCACCACCAGGGAAGGAAGCCAACGGGTCGGGTGCAGTGCCCGATTTCGAAAATGGATGTTTGCAATTAGACTTCTGGGAAGTGTGTTCATCTTTAACTTTGTCTTTCTTTTCTCTACCATCATGTTCGTCATAGTTCCGTTTTATTCTTCTATTACAATCATAGAGTATTGTCACCCTGGACTTTTACGGCTAAAAGTCACAACGGAGACAATTTCTTGAAGTGATACCTTGAACCAGCGCGCTGCAATACAGCAGGAGTTACCACCCTTGCTTCCAGTGGGGTATGATCTCTTTATGAGCACTCCGGGGGTGCGAGCTCAAATTCCTTGCAGGGCATTGAGTCAGTGGCAACAAGTGTTCACAATAAACCAAGTAGTTTCCGTTAAGAATTAGAAGGTAAATTTGGCCTTTCCCGTGGCTTGCTTACGTAAGCCAACCAGTTAGCCACAGCGATATCACGATTTTACAAAATTTGTACGGCAGAAACTTGAAATTTTTGTCAATGCTTTCCGATGAATTTCGCATCACAGTAACAGTATTCTACGTGCGTCAGTTCTCGACAGTGGTCCACACAATGCGAGTATAATATTTACCGAAACACCGTATTACAGCTTTATAAATACAAGTACACTCTTTAGAACTGTACCTCAGCAGGACAACTGTTGTAACTACGTTTATTTGGAAGACAGATTCATAAAGATGGCTTGATGCTGTCGAAACATTTTGGAGTTTTGATAATAAATTGTTAATTTTTGTGACTGTTGTACGTTGATGATTGTGACTTCCGTTGATAAGCTGCATAATAAAAGAAAATGTGTGTGTGTGTGTGTGTTGTGTGTGTGTGTGTGTGTTGTGTGTGTGTGTGTGTGTGAGTGTGTTGTGTGTGTGTGTTGTGTGTGTGTGTGAGTGTGTGTGTGTGTGTGTGTTGTGTGTGAGTGTGTGTGTGTTGTGTGTGTGTGTGTTGTGTGTGTGTTGTGTGTGTGTGTGTGTGTGTGTGTGTGTGTGTGTGTGTGTGTGTGTGTGTGTGTGTGTGTGTGTGTGTGTGTGTGGTAGCCGTAATTTATCAGAAAATAAAGACGGCTTCAAATTTTTCTAGTAACTTTAGGATGATTGTGTGATATGCCATGTAAAATACAGTCAAAATCGGTACAACAGAACTGGGTCAAAATTTCAGTTAAGCAAAATAGACAAAGATGCACCTCATTTGAAGTATCTCGGACTAACAAATAGAATAAAGCGTATCAAAATATGATAATGATTACTGTCAAGGACTAAAAGTACGTAAAACGTGATTCATGAAAGGATTAATTCGAGTTGCATCGTACTTTGTTCCAGTTCTGTTGATCTAACAAATCCCTTAAAGCATGTTCAAACGGGCTGAAACGTAACGCAAAGGACTGAAAGGGCGAAAGAAATCAGAGAAGGAATATTTCCATTTGCGCCTTTTTTTGTGGAGGGGAGGGGGCGGGAAATTCTTCGGTTTGACGTTCGTCAAGTTATCTGATGTGTCGTTCAACCCAGTAAGTTTTTACACAAGTGTCAGCTTTGTGTTCAGAACTGTGGCCATCTGAAGGATAAAGAAAAAACGTAATTGACTGCTTTAAGGGGAAAGAAGAAAACGAGATAAAGGTACGATACGATTTATGGAATTGAAGGAAAGGTAGGTTAAAAGAACGATAGAAATACTTGTCCCTTCAGTTTCAAGGACAGTTTTTAATTATATATAAAGAGTGGTATGCAAGGCCTTCTGGAAGACTAGGTTTGTATTTTGTTTCCCTGGAAACAAAATACAAACAAACCTTAAGAGAAAAACTTCGGTACTCAGACGAATTACATGTTAATATTACAAACAGTACCACTACACCAGAAACATTCTGCTGTTTTCTTAAACGGCGAGGAAATGTTTTGATGGGCTGAGTGGCTGTTTTCTTTTCAGGCATGTTTCTGCTTCATGGAATCAGACATTTCTTTACGTTGTTCGCTAGAGACAGGCAATGTACCCGTAACAATCTCAACTTTCGCACTCTGTAACTAGCAAAGGTGCGGGAAAGATACAAATCCTCCAAATTAACTAACTCCATAGATAAAAAGCCTTTGGACAGGTGACAGTTCCTCAGCTAGGCACCAAGTTCACCTCACATCTTAGAACCACAGATCTCATTACCATGTTTACAGGGTCCAACCACTTGTCCCTGTCCTGAGCCATTTGAATCCAGTCCACACCAATTTTAATATTATACTCTCATTTATGCCTGGATCTTGCAGGTGGCCTCTTTCCTTCAGGTTTTTCAACCAAAAGGCTGCATGCATTTCTCTTCTCCGTGCGTGCAACTTGCTCTGTCCATCTCATCCAACTTGATTTTGCTCACGCAGTTATCTGGCGATGAGGGCAAGACACGAAAGGTTCTCAAGCTGCAAGGAGCTGTAGCCTCCTGCTACTTCATCGTAGGCCGGCATACACTCATGCGGTAATGTGACACCCAGATAGCACTGTGGCTTGTCTTTCAAGGTGGTGATGTACGCGTGTGGTTGTAATCACAACTATAAGGGGACACAGTAGAAAAATCTTTTAACTTTCCCGTATGAAGTCATCCCAGATTGAAACCGAGGCTTTGCGGTGGGAAGCCACACTTGACCCTACCCAAACAGTACGCACGGATTTCTAACCTGTCTTACAGGTGCTGGATGGTCTGCTATTCCTTCTTGGTTTGATCGCCCCAATGATATTTAATGACCGATGCCAGTGACCGCGCGATCTAAGGCGTGGGTCTGCGGCCGCTCGCTTGCTGGGATTGTGAGTTCGAATCCCTCCGGTGGCATGGATGCCTGTCTCTTGTGAGTGCTGTGTGTTGTCAAGTAGAGGTATTTGCGTCGGGCTGATTACTCGTCCAGAGGAGTCCTATCGAGTGCGGTGTGTCTGAGTGTGATCGTGTAGCCTCGATAATGAGGAGGCCCTGGCCCACTAGGGGCTGTTGCGCCACTGGAAAAAAAGTGATACTTTATTTACGTGTAATTTAATAACGACGCCGTCGTGGTGCGGAATATATGATGTAAAGTTATGGGATTATTAGTGAAAAATAAAGCGGAAATGGTGTGAAAGGAAATGGTCATCGTATGAGATGATGATCTTTTTCGGTGTTTACCTGGAGCGACCGAAAGTAACCACGTAGGTCTCATTCAGAACAGTGCGGTTTCACTGTCAAGATTTGAAGGGGAACGTGTCACAACAGAAGTCTTAAGCGTTAGAGATTTAACCACCTTCCTCGGTATGTGTTGCATGGTTTGCAGTACTCCTGTTTGACAGCTGTTTGGTGTCGACAGTGTTTCACCCCGCAGTCGGAACGGATGCGTGTCCCTGTATTGTGTAGCAGATATTTGCATTGGGACATGTGGAGAAGACAGTAGAATGCTACGGTGTATTGGGGCAGCTGAGCTATCGTGTTAGCAAGTGGTCATGCTTGACTGGACTTGCGCTAAGTATACCACTGTGTTTGTATAATCAGTAGGTCCCTGTTGGAAAGACCTGGCTTCGATTTTATGGCTCACAGAATGAATTGTTGCAGTTTCTTCAGTCACTCTGTTCGCTGCCATGGAATATCCGTGGCATTTAATGTCATTATTGTAACTTGTTGTCTTGTGTGTGTGTGTGGGGGGGGGGGTGGTAGGAAAACAGAGGAGAATATCAATGAATGCATGTAGAAAACTGAAGTACAATAAGAGGTGTTGCATTATGTCCTGCAAGAATATATTGCGTTACATTTAACTCGGAATTTTAGGTACTCATATTTCGTATAAGAATACACGAAATCTGTTCTTTAAAAAATCGCGCCGTTCTTCAGTGTGTCACAGTTTACGCTGTTAATTCTGGATCCTACGCCTCACTCTGATTTTAGAGAATAAAATGTGAAACTCCAAACAAAACTCAACCTGAAACATTTTTTTTGAATCGCGACGATTGCCTAGAATCAGATGAACCATTTTTGAATATGGGGCTGTTTTGATCTGTTCCATTTATGCCCCTCAACCTTTTGCCACTTGTTTGTGGCAAGCATTTCTGCCGACTTGTAATGATATGACATAGATATAAGCAGTAACGTTAACGTTTCTCGTGCCACTATGTAGCACGGCCTGAAGACCTCTGAGGAATCTGGGGATAAAACATCCTTACACTCTTTATCCTTGCTACTACAGTCCCTCCGATACTGGATGATGTGTTTCATCAGAGCTGACAGCTGTCTGCCTTAAAACACCTCTGGTTTACAGGTGAAGCAAGTTGCCGGCGGTACTTTTTGTCTGCAAGGTGTGTTACACTTGCACAGTGTTCCTAGCTGCTGACGGCACGGTAGCCTCCTGATACTCAATTGTTGCGAGTCCTGTTACTCCAACACGATATTCTTTGCTGTAATCCGGTTCTTGAACTTGTGATCGTATGATGCTGAATTGAATATTTGACAACAGCCTCTGGTGAACTTCGCTATGTCAGATGCGGGCGCAGCTAGCTATAATCAAATCATAGGCAGACTCTGGATAGCGATTGGTCAACTTCACGCTCTGGCCGTGTTGCCGTCGAGGAAAGAGCTTCTGGTATCCATTTAGTAGGAAATGGTATGTAAAGTGCTGAACATTGTTGCTGTAGAAGTCTGCTTTTGGTTCAGTGTTTTTATTGAATATACGGGAGGAAAAGAAAAAGTTCCATAAACCCCGCAGGCAAAGGCTGTTTAAAACCGAGGGGTTGAGGGAAGGAGGGTGTGAAAATACAGCGGAGCAGGCAGGCATGTTGGTTGGAATGTCTCCATAGGGAAAATGAACGGCCAAAGTTTTCTCTCCCCCTAATTCCCTTCCGTTAATCACCTAACAGAGTTTAGTTACTGTACCTAATGGTTTCCCATCAGCCCACCCTGACACACTACTCATACGTAGTCCTCTATCGAACTTTACTTCTCGACTTGAAACTCTCTTTCTTTTAATCTTGAAAACACTCAAAAGAAAAAGTTCGAATGCCATAAATATACAGGGACTTTATTGTTACGACAAATGACAGTTGAAGTAACGCAGCTTGTTTCGCTTAGCGTGGAGTGAAGGCGAAAGTCATGTGCATCCATTGAATCAGTGACATATTGATGTAAATTATTGAACTTCCTAGAGAATAAAAGAGTTGGTTCAAATTAATTTTAGTCGTTGGAACGAACTTCAAATGAATGCACAAGACTGGAACAAAAGATGAGGTAGAGCAAAGCAATTTACAGTCTGCGCAGTGAGTTCAGGCTCCTGCTGTTTCTAGGTTCATAATCAGTGAAATTGAATTTAAATGGAAGTAATTTACATGCACTACAAAGGTAGGCAGAATAATTCGAATGTACTTTCTCTTTTCGCGAAATAATGCTGTATTAATTGTTTCCATGTACTAAATCGAAAAACCGATTTCCTTAATTTAGTTTATGTTTAGTGGATTGAAAATAAATCAAAAAGTTATAAAGTTATTATTTTCCCATGAGCTTTAAATTTATAGAACTATGTAATTTTCAGCTTCTTACGGCCTCGTCATTTGTTTTGTTCGACATACATTATCAGAGTTATAAGATTACTGAGGATGAGACGAGCTGGACACGTAGCATTCGCTAGGGCGTTGAAAAATGCATAGAACATTGTGGTCGAGAGCTCTGAAGAGGAGAATATTTCGAATAACCCAAAACATAGATATAAGAGTCACATAAAAATGGGTTCTTAAATTGGGTATGTTGGAATGAACATACCTGGGATAGAATAAAACCAGGGAGTGAGCTTTTTGTTAATGCGGTAATAAACTTTGAGCTTCGATAAAAGGCGGGAAACTTTTTGATTACCTGACCTACTTACGTCTTCACACCAGTTTCTGCATCATGTAATTAGCTCGTTTGTTTTTGTTTCTTGGTTAATTGATTATGCTTTCTGAACGTTTCAAGATGTATTAATTTAGCCTGTTTTCTGAGCGTATTTTGTGGTATGATGTTGAAATTTACCGTAGCGTTTGATGTTTTGCCGTTACTTTCAAAAATTCTCCATTGAACTCTACATAATAATAGATATATCATGTCTGTAGCGAAATGTTATAATTGCGGTATAACTTAAAGATTCGTCCGGATTCGCAGTGACACTGGTCACTGCGAATCCGGACTTCCCTGGTGTCAGGGCGCTGACTAACCGCCTGAGTAATTGAAGACCTTTAAGTATGAAATTACTGCATTATAAAGTTCAGTTCGTACCGCGCAGTAAACAGACTGCTTCGCCGTTGCAAAACCAGTCAGTTAATTCTGTTTAGGAAAATAGTTTTTGTTCATTTTGAGAGGCGTGCTTAGCGTATAGATACACTCTGATTTAGTGCAGAGGCTTTTATTTTTATAGCAGGTGTTACGCGATCATCACTGTGCTTTAGCAAGACCATTTGCGATTCGTATAAAGCTGGGTTTCTGTCGGCCAGATATCAGGAAATATTAAATTCCTCTCGTGACGTTTAGTGTAGAAATCGCCTCTCCAAATAACAAGTTTTATGGAAATTCGCTGAGTAATTTCGCATTTTAATCCCTACGATGAGTAGAGCGTAACTCCCTTCATACCGTTTTGTAAAAATGCGTATGGAATACTAAACAGTGCCCACTGAGTTACAGCTGTAAAGAAACATGCCAAGATTTCTCGTGTGCTGTGTCTTACAGCCACGTTTAGTAGTGAAGTAGGTTTGCTGGTCGTCAGTATAGTTTGGTATTGTGACCACATACAAAAGTAGACAGACAGTTGAAGAATGGATACTCTTGAGAGAAGTACTCTTACGTGAGAGTGAAGTGGATCACGGTGGGTGTTGTATCGTGTAAGAGTGGGTTAAGGATGTCCATTGCCTTTAATCTCCAACGAAACGCTGCTGTGGATCCATATTTATGGGAAGGGAATATATTTTTTTGTTTAATTAAGGCGACCAAATTTTTATTAATAAGCAATCTATTCTCGAACTATATTTAATTCAGTCATTTTTCTTGGTATCATTCAGTAGCCATTTTCAACACGTGATTTTGTTACGCATTCTGTAGGAATATCTGTCTCGGAGATCAACACATTTCAGGATCTCTACTTACGTAGGTTGACTATGCATAGGGTAAATTCAGGCCTGCCTCCAAGTCTTTAAAATAAATGCTACCCTTCAGTTTTTTAACGACGCGGTCACTAACCAATACTATGTATCCATTAATTATAGATGATAGTGATTAATAATGAATTTGAAAGAATGTGGAAGGAATCGGTCGCAGCATCATTTGAGATATAGTCCGGTTATTTTCGTGGGTAGACTGAGGATACCTGTAGGGACTGCGTCAGGACAGTCATATTATCGCCGGCTTGTGAAAGTGGCAGTGCTCTGATAACAGTCAGAAGCGACAGCGCTTGGGCCAGCTTGGTTGGTCGGAGTGCTAATTGCTTGTCAGTCAAAACATTTTAATCCATGAAATCAGAAAAGATTTACACAAATGAAGGTAAAATGTCTACCCGTAATATGCCGTGCAGGCAAAAAGGGGGCGTAGATATACGGTTCTACTCCTTCTTAAACTCGGCGCTAGATGGGGGTTTGTGGGTGATGAACGCCACGTCCTGACCGCTTTACCCCCGAGAAAGAGTCATGGTACGCATTGTGCGGGAGACTGCACATTCTGCACTTTGCCAAATTGGTGGTCCTACAAACATAACCATAATTCCACTGTGCACTGTAGCACGCCGTGTCCACATACACAGAGGTGCAGAGTGAGTCGTGTAGTAACCACTGGCCATGTGGCCCTAATGAATGTGAAGTGCCTTAGCTCTTAATATCTAATAGTAGGGGCATATATTCTGCGCATTAAGTTCTTATGTATTTTCTGTAGGTAGTACGGTTCTACTGCAACGTCGGAATAATATAATAATTCACATGAAGGAGGAAACAGTTTCCGAAACGTTGTGTAGTGTAGTGTAGTGTAGTGTAGTGTAGTGTAGTGTAGTGTGTTGTGACAGTGCAGAAAGTCGTAATAAATACAAGACAGTCAGTGTACGTATAAACGTAACATTGAGGCGCGTTCGCGTAACCATTGTTGCCGTAATATGTATTACACATTCTCAGCGCGTGTCCATAGCCTTACTTATCAACCATGCACAGCGCATGCACCTTATAATAGTGTCATCCGTGGCCTGTGCGGCTGTACAGTATTTTTCTACATTATATCCTGAGTGGCACGATTTTCGAAAAAGTTATTTAACATAAAATGTGTGTTTCGATATTCTTTACAGCTTTTGTCTGAAACGTTTCTCATTCTAAGTAGAACTGAGCGAGATGTCATCAATGTACATACTCTACATGAAAGGCACCCGTCATTCTTGGCAGATTTTAAGCAAACGCGAATTTTCTCAACGGATTCTCCAAGAGTCCTCAAAATACTAAATTCCTGAAAATGGCTGCAGTGGGAGCCGAATTGTTCCGTGCGGACGGACAGACAGACAGACAGACACAGACGGACGGACAGACAGACAGACAGACGAAGGTAATAGTCGCCTTCCGCAGTTTTGCGAACCGCACCTGAACGGTCATAGAATGGACTTTAAATCGTTGTAAAAATATTTGTGATTCAAGTGGCAAAGAATTATTCCAGTATGAAATCCGATGTCTCATTGCTGCGCTCCCCAGAATCCGCCTCTGGATTCAATCATTATCGGGACCACACACTGGCCTCCAATTTCCTTAATATACGTTTCAATAATACCTTCTCGTATTCGTGTAGAATGTCCTTGTTCGTTCTTTCATTCAGGTACTGTGTCCGGAATTTTGTGTGCGTTTCTTGTCTCGGCTACGAATATTTGTATTTTATAAAAGCAACGACGATTTCCGGTAGCTGAAGGACTGTTTACGTCCCACGTAACGTCAGTTACGCGAAAGCTAGCGATGATTGATTACACATGCAATGCTGTGCAGTTGTTCCATGTGTTCGTCGTGCTCAGGCATGAGTGTACCCACTTTCCTTCAACCAATACGATCACAGTTGTTCTTATGACGTTTTTGCTTATATTATTACGCTTTCTCCAATACATCTAGGTATTGTTCGTAAAGAATACACAGCTTTTTTTCTTGTTATTTTGTTTCTTCGGGATGGGGGGAGGGGGGGGGTTGCGGCGAAAGCTTCCGTTCATCTTCTAGTGTCCTAGCTATCCATTTGTGTGAATTTCACGCGGTTAGTAACATGTTGAAACTGATTCGCTAGGTCTTACATTTCTAACAGCCTTGATAAAATAGCTCTCTTTTGTTTTGTTTGAACTATTTTCTCTTTTTGTGTCTTATGCCTCTCTCTCAGGCTTATTTTATTACCACCCATTTCTTCTCTCTCTCTCTCTCTCTCTCTCTTTTTCAGGCAAGTAAGTTTTCGGGAAAATATATGTTTTGTGTGTTCGCTTGTGTGATGAAAGAAATAACCTTGATATTCAGTTTCATAGAAGATTATTATTGTATGTGAAAAAATTAACCACAGTCGATCTAACTGTAAGAAACAGTTTGTGTTCATTTTATATAATCTGAAAATAAAATCTGTAGATTGGAAGTATCGCGATTATATTTTGAATATATTTATTTCTCAATTTTTTGTGAATCATAAAAGGAACCGCAGAGTTTCGTCGTCCTCTTTACCACCTTAAAATATATTCTCATTTTGCCACGCAGTGGATTTTAATGTTAGGGTAATACTTCAGTTCTACATCTGGTATGAGTCGGTAAGAAGAGAACGAAAATTTTTACCAATAAATGCATATATAATTAACCCTTTAAAGACGAAGCGCATCTGTTTTATATAAGAACTCAGTGCGTACCGCGCTGTAAACAGTCTCCACCTCGGCTATAAAAACCAGTCTCTTAGTGTTTTATAAGGCAAAAGTCGCTGTTTGTTCTGAGATCCGTACGAAACACATAAACGCAATGTGGACACCACGTAGAATTCTTTAATGTTAAACCTGGGGGTACGTAAAGTTACCACTAGGCTTTAAAAGGTTAACATGCTGAAATAAAATGACAGTGTTATCAGAAAAGCATGGTGTTACAGTTATTCACAAACCACAAAATATTTTCCATATTGTGTCACTGACTGAATAATAAACTGACAAACTCTCTGCAGCAAAGTCGTTTGTAAACTAATAATCGTTCCATTGTTCAAGGTTTTGCTACTCCTTTTCAAATCAAAATTGTTTCCCCATGTTCACTAGAGTCCACCAGTGGGCACTGTCATCGAGTGGATGAGTCGAATGTAGTCGGTACTATTTCTGTGTGTTTCTTTCAGGTTCGTTGTTTTATAATTTTGCCATCCAAACTTACTTTCTCAAGGCGCGTTTTTTTTATTTTTTAGGCGCCTTCGCAAAAGTGCGAAAAGCGAGTATTAGCGTCGTCATGTCTTTTTTGCCTGTCCCTCCGTCCGTCCACGTGAAACAACTCGGCACCGACTGGGCGGATATTCATGAAATTTGATATATGGGTATTTTTCGAAAATTTGTTGAGACAATCGAAGTTTCATTAAAATTTGACAATAATAACGGGTACTTTACCTGAAGACCTATGTACATTTATGATAATATCTCTCTCAAGTTTTCTTAGAATGAGAGATGTTTCAAACAAAACTTCAGATAAAATCAAAACATATTTTACATTCAATAACTTCTTTTTCGAAAATTTTGCCGTTTGTGAGAACGTGTATAAGTGCTTGTAGAGCCGGATCGGCCACAGATGACAATATAACCCGGCGCATTCGCTGTGCATGCTGGGTAACTAAGACTACAGACACACACTCAGAATATGAAATACTGCTTCTTCACGCCAACGATGGTTACGCGAACGCCCCTCAATGTTACGTTGTACGTATTTTGCCCGTCTTATTTTATTAAAAAGTTGTATACATGTTCTCATCTCACATGCCTTCTATATTCTCCGCGTATTTTCGCTGTTATTAATTGTATCATAGTCCAAAGATAGGGTATAGCACAATTCCTGTGTAGTTAGTTATTTCCTGTAGTGTTCGTACTAGGCAGACTTCTCTAATTGTTTTCATTTCCTCAGTAAATTACTGCCTGTATACCCGGATTGCGGTTTACGTAACGCTGAAGCTTCTCGGTAGCTCAGCCAATTACTACAACACTTTATCTTTGGCGGTTCTGGGGCCGAGGTCACGTGCTACAAATTGTATGTGTGGTTTTAATCTTACTGACCGGATGGTATGAAATGAACGCACGTGAGGATTAAGCTGCTTTCCGAATGCCCTCAAACTGGCATGCTCAATTATAGACTTATTCTAAATAAGTTACTTTTAAAATCCTACACCATCCTTGCATAACGGGGGTCTGCAAACCGCGAGCCCCCTGACACATGCGGCCCGCGGGTTGTGTCATGCGACCTGCGGCCACATTTGTAAATTGCCTATATGCTATAAAAGTTACACAATAATTTAGGCAGTTAGGTATACCAATTACTGTCATTTTTTCACGTGTGACCCCCGAACCAAACCGCAATAACGGGTGTGGCCCTTTGCTGTAAAAAGGTTGGAGCCCCGTCTGGTGTAAGATATTCTGAACGTCAGTCCTTTACCGCCAGCTGATGTAATCCGTTGACTGCTAGCGAGTGTGGGTTGAGTCTGGGTGAAGATACAGGTCTCCGGGGTTATTATCCTATATCGTTGGATACAGTTTTCGACGTTTCGAAGGCACTACTATCCCTCGAAGCGCCTGCAACTACTTATCAAACGACATAGCGTTACACACCGTAGAACCTGAATCGAGTAACAGCACTATCGTGACGTCAGATCGCGAGTCTGAGTGAGTGTGGTTGGACGAAGGGAATGATGAAGTGAATGCATGGTTTAAGCTTATAGTCACTGTGTGTTACAACACGTGATAAGTGTGATTATATATTACTTTTGATTAAGTTGCGTGCATGGGAGAGACTGGAAGTGTATGCACAAGTTTCTCGTGAAACCTAAAGATGAGATACCACTTGAGTGACACTGACCTGTGTCAGCCATAATATAGCAATGTAATGCGCTGTGGGCAGGTTTCATCTGCTGAGGGTATGGTGCAGTGGCGGATTATTGTGAAGTCGGCAGTAAGCTTCCTGTTGCAGTAACAGCCGGGGAATCTTCTGTATCAGCTGCGCGACTGTAAGCTTTTAAAAAATTCCTCTACTCTATGATGGTGGTTATTCTCGCTGTATGGCGTAGGTAGTATTTGCTTTAAACTAAGTTTCAGAGCGTATATGAAAAGGATGCAGTGTAATCTCGAAGCAGACTGTCTCAGTGTGCGATTGTGAATACGGGATCTCTACTTAGTGTCCACGTCTCTGTGTAACTAAGTGCAAGGAGCAGAGTCCTTCTCAAGAATCTAATAGCTAGTCGGATAGCCAAGAAATTCCATGTGTTAATGAAATATGAAAGTTAATTACGGTGCTCGCAACAGCTTACCGCTTTTTCCTATCCAAAGCAATATCAACAGAGCACACGTCCTATCCTATGCTTGATATCCATTTTAATATCATTCTTTAATCTGCGCCTGCATCTTTGAAGTGTTCTCTTTCCTTCAGATTTACCCACCACATCCCTATACGTAGTTGTCTTCTTCCGGCTTATCTATGTGTCAAAGTTTCTTTTTGTTCGGTTTTTACATGTCCAACAGAGTGCCTTATTTCGATTCACAATTAAATTTCAAACTCAGAATTTTGCGTATTTTATAGTATATATTTACATTTTTATGGAGATTCTGTCCATCCAGAAGCCTCTGCTTATACGTGACAAGACAACAGTCAGTAGTACGTACATACGTACGTACGTACACACACATACACACATACATACATACATACATACATACATACGTACATACATACATACATACATACGTACATACATACATACATACATACATACGTACGTACGTACGTACGTACATACATACATACATACGTACATACATAATACATACATACATAGTACATAATACGTAATACATACATACATAGTACATACATACATAGTACACTCATACATACATACATACGTACATACATACATACGTACATAATACATACATACATAGTACATACATACATAGTACACTCATACATACATACATACATACATGCATACATACATACATACGTACGTACGTACATACGTACATACGTACATACATACATACATACATACATACATACATACATACATACATGCATACATACATACGTACGTACATACATACATACATACATACATACATACATACATACATACATACATGCATACATACGTACATACATACATACATACATACATACATACATACATTCGTACGTACATACACACGTACGTACATACGTACATACAAACATACATACATACATACATACATACATACATACATACATACATACATGCTTACACGCATACATGCATACATACATGCATACATACATACATACATACATACATACACACACACACACACACGCACACGCACACGCACATCGATATTTTCAGTGGGATTCAAACCCATAATCCCAGTATTTTGAACATCCCACAATTGTACCCTTTTCACACACTGCAGCCAGTGCGATCGCTTGTAGATTTGAATATTACACATAAATGAAATGGTCGTATGAAAGAGACCAAAGTTTCAGATATTTATGTGGCTATATAAATAGCTGTGCTGAAGGAATCCTTTTTAAGTATCTGCTGTGACTGCATTTTGAAACTACAATTGTACTTCATTCTGAGAAAGGTAGTGTGTTAATTTTTAGAAACTGCGCCATTAGAGGTTAAGGGATCTAGTTCCTTGCTTTAGTCATTAAGAGTCTCACACTTGGAGTACTTTTGACTTCGAAATTACAAAGAACGGGTGTTCCGGCCACGACCTCTTCTCAGCACCCCCAATTCTCCGAATAAGTCGTCTTTGTAAGAAATTTGGCATTCCTGCCGTTTATTATTTCTGTTATAACTCGAAACTTTTACGGGATGTGTTGGAAGGGGTAGGGATTTCAGTCGCCTAAGAATGGTTTTCTAATTATTGCGTGTGTTTGGACTGAAAAGAAAAGCCTGTAGTTATATGCCAGTAATCTCACGGCATATGGCGAGGTTCTTATGAAGTCGAAAGTTTCTCTGAAGGTTGTTTGTATGGCTTGAATATGAAGTAGTTCTTTAGTAGTCCGTTACCTGAACGTCAGTACTTTTATATTATCATAAATGTATATAATATTTTATGGAGAATTGAAACTAATTAAAATACGCCAATGTTTCCAGATGTTGAATATGTATGTGTAGTTACATCTTAAATGGGAGTAGCCGGGCAGGAGCTGTCTGTAGACTTAATGCTGAACATGTTTCCCTTCCTTTTACGCTGTTCTTCTTCTTCTTTGTTTTTTATTGCGTAAGTAATGCTGTTCCTTATTTATTACAATAACATGACTGATATACCTGATGTCCGCTTAACTCACTTAGTGAAGTGACTATTATGATCGATTGTAAATCGGTTGCTAAAATACGGAAACAATATTATGTTTTGTGCGAATTTGGAAAGGCACGCTTCAAATACCCACATGTTAGGTGCCTTTCTAGGAAATCATCACGAGCTTATAATGTGGGGACCGTAACAGGACGAACGCACGTGACGTGTTAACGCTGTATAGGCATTTCATGACTTCTTTCCCAGTTTGTTGTGTGCATTGTTGTAGACCTATGTATTTCTTTGTTTGTGCAGTCTTAGGCTGTTATGTAACATGTATGCCCTATTAGTGTTTGTCTTCGCTTGAATAAATGCCATTTTACTACTGAAGGGTTGTTTTGTTGAGGGAAGGAATGTCGTATTTTACCGTGCAGGTCGGTACCAAATGGGTACCGGGGGGGGGGGGGGCTTTCTCGTGGCATCATTTTATTCACTCACTTCCAGCTCGTCGTGACGTACTTAAGCATAGTGATATTGGTGTGTGGTAAGAGTCGTATTAGCTCAGTAACTACAGTGCTTGGCAGTGGTTGAATAACATGAATTAAATTCTCGGCAAGGACAGGAACTTTTCGCTACTGCGACCAGGCATCGTCTTGCACGAACCATTCCTCCTACCAAGTGGAGTCTTTCATCACCGCTTACTTCTCACTAGTGCCGAGGTCTAAAGCATGTGGATCTTTACCGTCGCTCCCCCTTCGCCTTCTTGACATTATGATTAACCTTTTAAATCCTAGCGGTAACTTTACATACGACCAGGTTTAACATTAAAAAATTCTACGTGGTGCCCACATTGCGTTTATGTGTTTTGTACGGATCTCAGCACAAACAGCAACTTTTGCCTTATAAAACATTAAGCGACTGGTTCTTATAACCGAAGTGGAGAGTGTTTACAGCGCGGTACGCACTGAGTCCTTATATAAAACAGATACGCTTCGTCTTTGAAGGGTTAAGCATAGTGCAGCTTGATGTGTAGAAATTTCTGTGTTGGCAACTATATAATTTTCTCCATGCAGCCACAGACTCCCTTGTCACAAGGTGCATCTCTGTGATGACGATAACACTGCATTAGTTGTGTTCCTCTCCTGTCATTGTGTTTGAGTGTGGGTTGTCTGTAGAGTGTGGTGAGAGACGTGCAGCACTACAGGCAGCAGGCATCTACTTGAATCTGGCGTTCCAACGTAAATTCCGAATCTAATGCAATACCAGAGCTTGTTGTGCATCATGTTGCTGTGATATCTTTTTATGTGTTGTTGGTACAAAGTGCATAAGAGGAAGGCTTCTTGTAGTGGTGGTTTCTATCTGCCTGTCTGTATGTCCGAAAGTTCAAAGTCTGAAAGCCTTTGACCGGTTTGGGTTAAATTTCGTATCAACGTTGTGCATATTTTTCCTTGCATAGCGTCTATTAAAAGTCACTCTATCTGTATGTCTGTTAGTCTATAGGCACGGAAAACGTGAGAAAGTAAAGAAAATGATTTTCGTTAAATTAGTTTTGAAGAGGTATATGATAAATTGTGGAGCTATTTGATTTTTAAATTACATCGCACAAATTTGCCGACCACGTTACAAAGCAGCATAGGTACTTTCGTGCGATTACTTCAGTAAATACGTAAAGAAGAGAAAGAAATCGCATAGACGGATTATTTTAACGTGTGTATGTGTAAGTATTCACCACAGGCATAATTGCAATACCGTCTGGAGCACCAGTATTTCCAGAAGTCTGTCGATGTGACAGTGTAAGAATAAGTCATCATACGTGACAAGTGCTTGTAGGAAATATTAATACTGCATATGGGCTGTTTTGAATGTATTTTTTTTTTTACCCCTGGAAGCGTATAGTTGTGCATTTTTGTAAATGTCATTATATATCTACAGACCTTTACTCCGTAATTTCAGGCTTCCGCCGCGGTGCGAATAAGATCTTCGTTCCTCTGCGATGTTATGAGATGTAGATGGGTAATTATTTACCAACGTTTCGGGACAACCTATCGGTTCAATTAGACTGCTTGATCCTTGAAGATGGGACCCATATGTTGTTCCGAAACGTCACTAACTATGAATCTACGCTCTGTAATATTTCATAAGATCGAAGATCTTATGCCTTTAATACATCGAAGATTAAAATCATTTTTTCGGGTAATTTTTCTACTTGTATTTTGCACTAGGAGTCGGTATTGGGACTGCTCTATAAGCTAGACAACTGAGGAATAATTTTTCGATTCCCGCCGGAGGAGAGAAGCTTTTGTATATTTCGTAACGTGCAAGCTGTCTGTGGGGTTCCCCAATCCTTCTGTTTAATTGGTACTGGACTTTGACCGGAGGTAAAGCGGCCGGTGCGTTAAGCTGACCATTGACCCCCTACGTAGTAGTCTACCCAGATTAAGAATGAGTGCAGCTATATGTACAGTCCCCCACATGGCTTCATGTAATTCAAAGGAAAAATAAAATATGTAATTACTTTATATGAAATGCGTTAGTGTGATTGTCCAGCAGACACGGTTCGCGTGTGGTCTGTAAGTTATGTGACGGCATTAACAAATTGACATTACGTTTACGAAAATATGAAGAAGAAATTAAATTCACAACCCGTTTACGAAATATGTTCCTGTCTATTATACAAAAAGTAAAGAGACGTATAAAGATGTATAAAATATCAAAATGTAAGCGCTCTCTAAAGACAGGATATAGCCTGATTATTTCCAATTAAGGGAAGGGACGTGACAGGAGACTGCAAAATATTGCACGAGGAACAGCTGTACGGTTTTTATTATTCTCGAAATTTTGTTCGGATAGTGAAATAAGGAAAATTAATTAAATGAGCAATGCATCACGCATGGGGGATGTTTGAAACACATGCAAATTTTTGGTTGAGAAACCTGCAGGGAAGAGACTGTTCGGAAGAATGAGGCGTACTTGTAGTAGCGATGCTAAAAAAAACCTTTAAGTAACGAATTTCGGAATTTGTGGACTGAATATCCCAACATGAGGGCAAGTGGTAGGCTGTTGTTTTCGCGGTGATGAACGAATAGTTCAACGATGAAGGAAGCAAATTTCTTGACCAACTGAACGACTGATATCTTCTGCGGAAGGACGTTGTTCCATTGACTTTGAAGTACTGTAGTGTTTTCGAAAATGAAAGGGAACCGGTGATTATGCATTTATACGAATCGCAGCCCTCGGGTTGCATGTATGCTGTACGGAAGAGAGACTAGTTAGCATTTGTATTCCATCCTCATGTTTCAATAAATACAATGCTGGATAACAAAGGGACCGCTTCACATTCTTGTCTGCTCGCACGTTGTGTTTAGAGCTTATAGTTGTAACGGACTCCAGCAGCAAGCAAATGGCCGTGAAGGAGGGCAGAGTGGGGGGGGGGGGGGGTTGCTGTAATTAAGCAAGCCTCCCCCGAAACTAAACCCAGTGTGGGGAGAATAGATGTCCGCATATTTCTCAGTTGTTTGCTTTCCCTGAATGGGTTAGGACGCGCAAAGTACGTTTTGCTTGTAAGCTTCGTACATAGAGGCGGCTGTGAGATTAATCTGCATGATCAAGGCCATCTAACACTGTAATGTGGGTTGCTGGACCAAGCTATTTCGCTGTAGAGCACTTAACTGCCTGCTTGATTTATTGATGGCCACCATTTGCGTAAACACAGTTTGTTGCAACTTCGGATGAAGAAATGAAAGCAAGAACGTTATATACTAAACGTTAAAACTGTTTCACACTCATTCTGATCCAATCACAGCAATCAGGTCACCAGACGTGCAGTAGTACCTTACGTTGCGTTCGTTACTGGATAAGTCACTGGAAACTGTTTTATCTGGTTTTCCTTCGCCTTCATCTCCTGATCGTCATTCTCTTAACGCAGCACAATTTTCTTCCATGTTTGTAGTGTATTATTCTCATGTAAAAGGAAAATTTGTCTTACGAGGTCCTTGTATTTGCTGTGTAATATATTTGTATCCTTCCCCACTTCAGTTTTTTAAACATTTTGTTGATTTTCGCGAAATATGTTACGAATGTTCCGAAATTGTAGGAGGGCGCCTAATTGACCGACCCTTTTTTATTTCCAGAATTCAGTAAACACAGTACGTGGGCGTGCGAAATTTAGAGGCAGGAACTATATGATTGGACATGAACATTACGTAGTTGGTAAGATATATCTACCGAATATATGTAAGTCGTCACAAAAACTGCAGTTTAATCAGTTCATAAGATCAAGTATAATAGTATTGTACCATCGAAACATGTCTCCCAAGATGTCACTTTCCATCAGGGTTCCTGACAGGTACTTTGTATTAACGCGTTGCGTTCTGTATGCATCTTGTTGTACCTTAGACAGTAATTCGGCATCACCATCATCACTGATCTCATTCAGTCCCTTGTTTCTACATGAATAATGCATTGGCTTTTTTCCTGTTTTGCTCACAGTTTCTAATAAGGACTGTGTATGAATGGACATACGAGCACCCCCTTTTGAGCGAATGTAAGGGTTGTGTAAGGAAACGTATTCTGTTTTGTTGAGGATGCACGGTTGTTGTATTCCACGTTTAAATTGAAACACAGTAAATTAGTTATGTCAGTATTTATAGTATTGAATGTAAATTTAAATTGAATAAATCTGTACAAGCATTTGGTTTTTGTATTGATCAAGTAGTAGTAGTGACGCCATCTTCTTTTGTTCAAGGCATGATCGGACATGTTGGCTGTTGTAGGCCTAAGTAGAAGTTTGTGCATTAACAGCGGAAATTTTCATGTTTACTTAAATTTGTAGACGCGTCTTGAAGAAGAATAGTGTAATGAGTTTATTAATTATTAACCGTAGTTGTGTCTACTGAAAATTGTGAATGAAAAGTGTTAATGACTACGCGTATTTCCTGAGAAAAAGGACATCATGAAACTGGGCTTGTTGGACGCTGTGACAGAAAGGCAATAATAACGAAGCTGGGCCTATTGCACAGTTTTATTAAGTAAGGTCTATTCCAGCATTCGTACTATGAATACGTAGAGAAAGACATAGAATAAATGTCGTAATTAGTATTACTTCTTATTTTAGAGGTCTTGGGTTCGATTCCAGGTTCACATACTGTTCCCCAGTAATGTGCTGCGAATAAACCACTTTCACTTCGTTTAGTGTGATTTCAAATGCTTATTTACATTCTGCTAGTCGTCGTTAGATGGGTTAGTAAACGAACGGAAAAGAACAAAATACATTTGATACTAATATATTTTAGTCATGTACACGTGACTGTTACCGATATAAGGAAGAATGCTGTCGTGACTTAGTAGAATTTGTAAGGAATGAAATGGAAAAATTCCGGTAGGTAATATTATAGCTTTAATTATTCTCAATGTTTATTTTTGCGTTGAATTTTTGGTAATTTTATTTGATTTACTTTTTACGTAATTGTTTAGGTGTTTGTTATTTCTTCATTCGAATGTTACGATATATGCACTGCTTGTTCAGAATTCGCCGTGACCATCATGGAGGTGTTAACGTCAAATTTATGACGCGTAAACTTCGAAGTTCTAGATTAAGCTTGTGGAATTAGTACAGCACACAGGGAGAAGGATGTTTTTGGTACGATAGGTAGAGATGGTGGTGTTGGCGATATAATTAGCCCAGCTTGGAGTAGCTATGTAGAAGGTATACAGAGTTAAGCCACCCGTTAACTAATGATGTTAATTAGGCTAACCAACTTTCCGATATCTTCATTCCTTGAGTCAAGCAGGCTGATAGAGGAGATGCGGTGAGCCCGCCCCACTCCAGCGTTGTATGCTCGCCTCCTTCTCTTTCTTTCCTATATATATTTGTCTCCATATGTTGCGGGCCGCGTCCTGCCTCATCTTAGCTCGTCCAGTAGCAATTGCCCATGGAGCATTAAAATTCTGTTGTTGTTTCCTTAATTTTTGTCTCTCGCTGTTCCTGTTGAATGCGCCATCTGATAACTTCTCCCAATTAGAATTTGGGATAAGTTCTACCTAACTGTAGTACGGTACTTAAACTTTGTGGAGTTTCCTGTCATGATGTCTTAGTTTTCTTTTCCTTGCTTTTTTACCTTTTCTGCTTCCTGCTTTCTTTTGTGTATTTTATTTTATGTCCCCGCGTTATCATTAGACTTCCTTTCTTTGTTTCCTCCCCACTCTCCTATTCCTCGTATCAATTAGTCTTGCAGCACTCTCTTCACTGACAGTAGCAATGCTGTGTGCACAATATCGCAGTTTTTAGCTTCAGCCCCATTTACAAGTCGTTCAGTGCGTTGCACTTCAATGTTTGGTCCGCTGAGAAAGTTAAATTTGAACACCAATTAGGAAAATTATTTTCTGACAATATATAGTAAAAACGGTAACTGATGCTCGTTAAAATTATATTGCTTAAATTCTCCCGCTGCAAGGTTCTTTTTTCTTCTTTTTATCTTCTGCTTCCATTATTTCTCCCCCCCCCCCCCACCCCAAGTTTGAGAACCACTTATGAAATTTTGATTCGTGAGGATCTTGTTAAAGACTTCTGGGACGCGGGATCGATTCGCAGTGAAGCCTCTACGTGCACAGAACACAGTATGTTACAATGCAGATATATCCATGCCTCAGTGTGGAATTCAAACTCGCGTTCCTAGTGATCAAGACATTCGCTTCGTAAATCGAGCGGCCATTATGATCGGCTTGCTTGCGTACAGGAGAAAATTATTTGGGAGCATATTCATCGGATATTAAAGTGAAGGGTGGCGTGTTAATGGTTTCATATCTATTCCAAATACGTCATTATCGGCGGCTGCCAATAAGTTAAATGCAGATAAATAAATTAAGCCTTGTAGGGCTAACATCTGTATCACATATAAAGATTAAGTCCGTACCTCGCAGAGAGCAGTGTGTGCAGTCTTTATGAAGGTCATTAGGTGAATGCTGTATAGTGAAATAACGGCTGTTTGTTGGAAGAATCAGAACGCACCACACTAATGCCCTGCGCGAGCAAAATGGGGAGTTTTTTTTTGGCGTTAAACCTGACGGTGCCTACACTAAATAGTAAGCTTTGTGAGGCTAAACACAGCGCTCACTTGACGGTCCTGTGTTCCGTGTGTAACGCCTGTGCCCTGTAGCTCGTTCATCATACACGCGGATAAAGGTGAGCGGCAACCAGCGGAGCCACGACAGTGTGTCATAATAAACGGATGAACAGCAACAGCACATCAGCCTAACACAGTTACAGTGTCACGAGTTTTGTTTTTTACCTGATAAGGGAAGCGCAGCTAAATTCAGGAAATTTCTGTGGTTTTATCAAAAAAGAACGAAGTGGAGGAAAGAATGTACGTGCCATTCCGAGAAGCTAAGAGCCTGTGCGGTGAAGGGGAGCTGACTATAACGGACTGTGAGTTGCGTCATCGTCTGTTATTTGTGGAAGTAATGTGTTGATTGTGGAGCGAAATTTTGTTTTTAGGCACAAAAATCGAAAAACGGCTGTTAGCTGCACCATGTCTGTCTATCCGTATGTCTGTCTCCCTCCCTCTCTCTCTCTCTCTCCGCATATATCAGTGCGACTCCCACGAGACGGATTTCCGTGAAATAGGATTTTGGAGACTTTAACGAAAATCTGTTTCGAATCTCCAGATCTTGTTAAAGTCGGTCAAAAGTATCGCGCAGTCTACATGACAACTGAAGTGTGTTTCATATTGCTGGCAGCGACATATGCAGCGCTACAGCACAGAGAACGCATGGCTGTTATTCTCTGAAAATGTTTTCAGTATTTAATACATTGTTGACAGCAACATATGTATGTCAACAATACAAGTGTAACGCATTTTTGGGTTTTCATGGTACCAGTTGTTACGCCACAATGTTATGTTATATGTACGTTTTCGTCCTTGTTTATTCTGCTTGCAGTCTTTTAAGGCATGGGGAGTCCTGTCTTTTGTCCTTTTATTGCAAAACAAGAAGACATTGAAGCAGACACGGAGTGAAATTTTAATACACACCTACTGAAAGTGTAACGTAAGATGTAAATTTAACCTCATCATTGAGGGAGTGACGCTTTCAAGCCTGTCTAAATCGAAGCTGGATTATCTTCCATCGGTAACTGAGTGCTGATCGTTATTAGTCTGTTATTTATTTCTGTGCCCTTTCTCTTGAAATAGATCTAGAAATCAGGTCATCTGCTGATCTTATGTTCCGAATACTTAACACCGGGCCGAGACATGTCACTTTAATTATTTGACATCATATGTGCTAAATGCGCCCCGTTCCGTACGTGCGACAGCATTTTCTACTGCGTCATGAATTTTATCACTTCTGATATTCTGTTCGAACGTCGTGACAGGAAGTGACGCAACAGGCATTAGCATTGACGTCGCTGGGATCAGTATGTCATATTGTGGGGAGTGTCGAACTCGTGATAAGCTGAAACAAGTGCTGGAGCCTGCATTCGAGATTACACACGTCTCGTCTGGAAACGCAAGTCAGTGCAGAAGTGATATATATGACTTTCCTTCTCACATCTTAGTACATGGCAGATTTTAACAAGAGAAAAAAAACTTGAAATGGCGATGATGTTTTATTTTTCGTGGATTCCTCTGAATATGGAAGGGACAAGCTTTTGAGAAACGTCGGTTGCTGTTTGTCAATGTACACGGCGTCATATCCCAGAAGACTTGAATATTTATCAGCACCACTGTCGGAACCTCAAATTTCACAGTTAAATTATAGAGTTTGAGTGATATGTATATTCAAGCATTATCATTCATATACAGTTATGAAATTGTACATCATACAGGTATGTAGAAGTTCGTGAAATACATGTTAAAACAAGAGGTGAATAATACAGTGCAAACTAAACATATTTGCAAAATACGTTTTTATGTGAATTTGCATCATTCATTTTCCTTCAAATGTATATGTTGAAGATCAGAGTAATTTCTGTGAAGATGATCAGGACAGCAGACATAGATATGGCACTGCATAAGGCGATGTTTCTGCTAGACATAGATATGACACTGCATAAGGCGATGTTTCTGCTAGACATAGATATGACACTGCGTAAGGTGAGTACCAGGAATATTTCCTGGGGGTAAAGGCCGCCGGTGCTTAGGGCTGACAACCTTGCCACCTTTATGTGTCGATTGTCTAGAAATCTGGGAGCGTCAACCTGCTGGCACCTTAAGGGCCTGTCCAAGCCTGTAATGGGGATTGCTTTACCTTTACCTGTTTAGTATCACAAATGTGCATAGGTCTTCATGTAAAGTACCCGTTACTCTTGTCAGATTTTAATGAAACTTGAATTTTCTGGACAGCTTTTCGAAGAATAATCAAACATCAGATTTAATGAAAATCCCTGCAGTGGGGGCCCAGTTGTTGCATGAGGACGGACGGACAGACAGACAGACAGACATGACGCAGGTAATAGTCGCTTTTTTCGATTTTGCGAACGCGCCTAAAATAGCTGTAATAGGCAAATAAGCAAAAAGGTTGATCGTCCTACGTTATTCTGTATTCCTCTGTACACCATCTGTTTTGAATGCAAAGATCCTCCTTGCCAGTTCATTTCCAAATTTCTTCGAGTAACGTTTGTACCTAAAGTTCAAGGGCACACCTGTTCGCAGGGACAGGTCAAATTATGGATCCCTTAGCCTTATATAAAGTGACGGACACATGCAAGAAATTGAAATAAACCGTTGCACGCAGTTAATTTGATTTGCTTCATATTCTTAGTGTTTATTGTTTGCATTTTGTACTGTCTTCATGTTTACAATATCGGCCAAGACCAGGCAATTTCCACGGCCACTTTTAAGCTTCTATTCTGATACGTGCTCGAAGTTCCTCGATGCAAGTGCTGTGTGTCATATTAATTTGACGTCCCAGGAATGTAATCCATTATTGAGAATAGTGGTAATAAAATTATGGGGAAATTAAGCATTTAACCGTGCATAAAGCACAGGTTGTAATGAGGTTCTGAATAGAATGATGAGGGCATAACAGATTGTGATGGAATTAGGCCCAGTCCGAACTGGACTGCATGTGTGTAATAGGTTTATCTGTCGTAGTGTCATGGAAGTGAGACACTGAGCCAGTACCTGGAACATGAGTCAGTCGTAAATAGATGGAAAAGAAACAAAACTGCGGAGAATAACGAAGAAAGTAGCTTAGAAGTATTATTTCTGAATAAAATTTAATATTATGTAAGGGTGTTAGACAATCGAGTAGACTAAAAACCTTTCAGTAGTCTGTAATTGTTACTTCCAAGTACTTTGCTTCTTAAATAGTTTAATTTTGGTACGTGAATTCTTCTGCCTACAGTCACAATAAAATATTTGAAGACTGCAGCCATTTCAATTATGTAGGATGCTTTATAAGCTGTGGAAGATAAAATTATAATATGTAATGGAAAAGGTAAAAATTAAAATACAGTTTCCGTGATTTCAGGCTTCCGCCGCGATGCTGATGAGATCTGCGCTCTTCAAGGGTATAACGCAGCGTCGAGTGGTAATCCTTTACCAACGTTTCGGGACAACGTATTGGTCCCATCTTCAAGGGTCAAGAAGTCCAAGAAGAATAGATGGGACTGATACGTTGTCCCGAAACGTCGGTAAAGGATTGCCACTCGACGCTGAGTTGTGCCCCAGAAGAGCGCAGACCTTAAAGTAACGTTCATACGGTTCACGCCGTGAAAGTGTATGGGGGAACAGAAGTATAGTTTTAGTCATTCTGAATTTAGCCTTAGACGGAAGCTTCACGCCCCGGTCGTTTTACTCCCGGCAAAATAACTGGCGGTATACCTCGAATGGGAGACTGGGTGGGCCCCGGAACCAGTGTGGGCACTTTGGAGTAGAGAAAAATACCTTGTTTCTATTTGGAATCGAACCACTGTCCCTCTGTCACACATCCCGTAAGTGAGATTACAGACTGCACAGTCCCGGCTAAACGGACTTAACAGTTGTTTTGAGCTGTGCAATGCATGTTACTGGGCTCTAGAAAGGGACTAAAGTAAACATTACCGGCACTGTAATACAGCAAATTCTGCTTTATGTGCACCCTGATGTTGCAATGTTAACAAAGAGAACAAGTCAGTGTAGTAGAGGCAACAGAAATGCACTTCCTCAGAAGGGCTGTATGGTTGAAAATGACGGATCATAAACCTAATGAAGATTATATGGGGAATAACAGAATTACATATCGGTAGAGTAAAAAAGAAAGTACCTGTGATGCTGTGTAAATATAAACCGAAACGTTGCAGTAAGAAGTGGTGTTAGCCGCACTAGTGGCTCCACTATCCACCTCTGTGAGACAGCCTACATCTTGCTGCAAAGGTATTAGTTTCGAGCTTTCTTTACAAAAGAAAAAAAGAAGGCTCCATGTGAACACCACGTTTTTTCATCCGTCTATTGGTGGCCTGGTATCATGAGCTAAGGGGTTTGTTGGGTTTTTATCAAATTCGGTTTAGGTGTTCGTCGTAAACGTTGTAGGACAAGTGTTAAATTTTGTGAAAATCGATTCAGTGACGGTCATAGTTTACTTACGGACGTCAATAGGTTTTTAGTCCTAATTTCTATATTGCTTAGCTTATTTTGGTAAAAATCGGCGTCGTAAATTTCGATGCCATTCCACTGAATATTTGCGAGTTTTGTGGCAGTCTCTGCAGTGAAAGGTACACTGTACTGAAGGACATAAAAGTTTTGTGAATATTTTGTACATTTTATTTCCATTTATATAGAATTCAGTACACGAGGTGCATCGGGTAATTGTGAGATTTTTAAAAATCGGCTTTATGAAAGGCACGAAATTTCTGTCCGTACTTTCCGCATTTATTTTTAGTGTGTGTGAAATTCAGAGTAAGAAATCTACACGCAGTTCTGTTGAGGGTGTGTGATTGCGAGAAAACTAGCCGGAGAAGGCCGTGCTTTTCTTTAGGGGCGTAAATGGACTCAACATTTGCCTGTGCACCGTGAAAGAGTATCGTATTCTTAAAAACAGAACTCGTGGTAAAGTCTATACAACATAGCGAAATACACCACTGTCATTCTCGGAAAATTGCTGACATGTATGTAGTTCTGAAGTCAGAACACAAGACAGTACTGATTTCGTTTCAAAGGCGTGCTTTTAAACTTGACTTAATATATTTCACAGTTGAAAATAGTCGTCACCCTAAAACAAAGTTGTATTTTTTTGTAATTCTCCCTCTGTAAACCATATTTCTCAGTGTCATAAATGGAAAAAAACGTAGTGACAGCAATTATGTACCTTAGGAGAAACAGTTGTGGCTTTGTGAGCTACTGAATTAGCAAGTCATTCCAGTTGTTAATATAGGCTAAACCTGTTAAGAAGTGATACCAATTAATACTTCGGTTAGTGCCAAACTCGGAGCAGAGCAAGTGAGTCGCTACCCCTGCTCTGATCAATTCTCATTAAACCACTTACAGTCGTTGTGTCACTGAGAGGTATCCCCCTGCCATGTTTCATTAATTTATCGCCTTAATCTAGAATAACATGCAGAGGCGCGATGGTCTTTGGGTAAATGAAACAGCACAACGGTAAAGGTTCTAACATGGGCTGTGCCATGGCTCAGGCGGTTAGTCGCCGGCTTATCACTGCGGTGGTCCGGGTTCGATCCCGGGTCAGTCCGTGTTGGATTTGTGGTGTACAAAGTGGCACCGGGACAGATTTTTCGCCGAGTACTTCGGTTTTCCCTTGTCAGTTTCATTCCATCGGTTCTCCATTACACGGAAAAAGAAAAGAAAAACGAATCATTATGACAGGGTTGCACAATAAGCCTCAAGGCTGCGGTGCGTCCGTAGCATCTGAAAAAAAAAGTTCTTAACCTTATGTTACTGTTTTTGTAGAAAATTACATCGAATGACATAATGAGGATGGCTGAAATGAAAAGGACAGGGTCTTGTTGAAGATACTAGTCGCTTTTAGCTACTGAGGTGAACCACGAACTTCGTCAGTCATATTAAACGTCGCCCTCATATAGTTTTGAACGTGCAGCTCCACATGTACAAGTCAAGACCCTTTGCTGCTAATCCCCTATGTGTGGTACCCTGTTGTGTGTAACGTTTAATGTAAAACTCAGTTATCTGTCGGAACTTACGAGGTGGAAAGCTGATGTTGAGCGGTTGTTATCCCGAGCCTCCCAATCAGCAGAAAGCGTACGCTGAACCGACAGTGGACGGAGGCAATATCGTGTCGCTGCTGCAGCCGCACATCCGGTGATATACAGCTGACTGGCAGTTTGTCCTTATCTGCCGGGCAAATGGTATTAGCCTATCGGAACATGGCACCGCATTGAAGTAACAAGTGTGGCAACTGGCAGCAGGCGGGCAAGGCAGTCACCGTGGTACAGCTACATATATAGTCTAGTTCATGCGAAAGCGTCCTTCCTTAGCTCGGGGTTTTCTCAAAACATAAAATTATACTCAAATAATGAAATTGCGTCAGGATAGAATATCTCATAACTGCACTATGTTAACATTGCACTGCATTGTTGTGTGTGTTTGTAATTAAACGTGTAGTTGTTTGGGACTTGACGGTCCGGCTTTCAGTCCTAAACAGCAGTCCAGACCGGCTCTGGAACCCACCCAGCCTCCCACTCAACCAGTACCGGTATGTCTGCGGGGGGTAAAGCGGCCGGGGCGTGAAGTTGACCACTCTCCTCCATCTAATGCGAAGGTTAAGAACGAGTGTAGCTATACCTGCGATCCCCCCTGTATGCCTTCATGGCTTGGCTGTGGAGAGCTGTACCATTGTTTATGTTCATTTCTTTAATAAATAAGAGAATTAGGTGAACTGGCACTTGCCTGTGTTTTGCAAAGCACAGCAACTCACGTTTTCTGTACTTATTTAACGACACTGCGTAGGTCCTGTGCTACTAAGACGGGAAGATGAATGATATGAACTTAATGATTTGGAAGGAAATGGCCGTGGCTTTCATCACACGAGACTAAGGAATATAACTATAGTACCGCAGTCATGACAGCCGGTAACCCGAGCGAGAATCGAACAGACTACTTTCGGAATACCAGTCCAGGCCGTTACCGCCACACCAGTCAGTCTGTTGGATGTAACACGCCTAAAGCGTAGTGTTCGCATACAACGAAGGGATTTGGTTGGTGTTAAACTTTTTATGAAAACATCTAACAGTCGTGTGAAACAAGTGTGTCAGCGGTGTACTGAAGTCATTACGAAGTAGTGGTTATCTTATATGCCTCCAAGTTTAACACTGAAAATGGTAATTCTGCCAACAGAGTGTATTTATGTGCATAGTATGGTTCTCAGAACAAACATCCGTTATGGTTCTACTGTATGCTCTAGTACCGACTAACTTTCGACAACGGGATGATGATACAAGAAAAAAGTTCCTTTATAACCGAGATGTAATGTGTTTACTGCGCGGTACGAACTGAATATGTAAATACATATCAGGATACCTTTAGTCTGTAAAGGCTATACCCACGTACGAATTTGACCGCAGTTTCTTAACATGTTAATTGATTGTTTAACTTTTAAAGCAAAGTGTCCGCTGCTCAGTGCCCAGGGACTCTGCAATTTTGTCCAAATCATGCATTTTATGTTCTGCGTGATTCACACAATAAACAGGTACTGTTTTCCTATTCAGTATTAACCGGCTGTTCGCTTTTATCGACGCGGATTTTCCACTGAAGTATGTACTTAAATTTTAAAGAACACGTAAAATGAATTTATGATTTCAGCGGCTAATACTTTATATTCTTAGGAATATCCCTATGCAAATACTGTAATTTTTTCACGTAACTCTGGAGTACAAGACAGGCGGTTCTGAGCAAAAGTCATAAAGCTTGTTTGTTGTTACCTAGGCTTAGAATTCCACGTAGCCGTAGCATCTCTGTTTAAATGTTTTGTTTTATCCTTACGAAGAACTTGTTACTTACGCATGGACACTATATACGCTACATTTGACGGATACAGTCTCAAAAATTCGCGTTGTCGCCATCTTAATTGTACATATGTAACGTGTGGCTATATGTGTTGTCTTTCTGTGTTAATAGATTTTACTTACTTAGCGTTATTGGGTCATTATCTCTTGTAATCCAACCAAAAACCCAATATTTGTATTATAAATTGTGGGTTTTCAGATGTTTGGGAAACCTTGAAGCCAGCTAAAAATTCTGGACGCCAGAAGAGTGATATGAAGCAGGTTTCATACTGAGGACCTACAAATGTTAGGTGCCACCGTACAGAAATTAGGCGCTCGGCCGAGCAGAAGTCCGCGATTTGTGCACCCTTTTAAAAGGAATTGGGTAATTCTCGAAGGCTATTGTCGTGCGTAATTTCAAGACTAGGGTAGCGGATGATTGGACTCACGAGTTATTATTTCCGCCATGTTGTTAGTGACTGTAGCGAGAGAGTAAATACGAACCAGAGGTGTTATTCGATGGCCTTGTGTTTATGCTACGTGCATTGAATGTCGGTCATATAGTTCGGACCTAAAATGAGGGACACACAAGCACACAGCTAGTGACGATCTCAAAAGCCTACATTTTCCCATTTAGGCAAAAGGTTAGTCTAAAAAGTAATTCATATTTTTTGCTAGCTTTTCCCTCGAAACTGTTTTTTAATCCATTTAATTTTCTGATTTTTTCAACAATTAGTGTAATTCTCTTCCCTTCCTGTGTCACGTATACGAGGTTGGGCTAGGAAGCACGAATAGCGCCCTACTGTACCAGCAACACCCTCCCCTGAAGAAGGAAATAAAAGGGGTTCAACAAAGCTTAATTAAATAGTTCAAAAACCGCCACAAGATTGACTTTCCGGGTGACCTCCGCTTTATCATTGCAGCCCCTCCTTCCTTGTTAATCCGTGATGCGATGAGAGAGGATTACAAATTTGAGGGTGAGCTAGGGGACATCAAAGGGAAGCCTTCAACTGGGTGGGTGCTGTTCGTCTCATGAAGGGAACTCTAGGCAAATCTTGTTAACCTGTACCTAATTCAATTTCGAGAAAATCATCACCGTTTTATGTAGTTTACAAGTTCAAGAGCAAACCACTGGGGGCACTGTGATCAGCACACTCTACAGATGTGGCCAACCTAAACTCGAACAGGCTTGTACCAAATACAGTGATTCTTGTTGAAAGTGTAGATGTGTCGCCCTGGCTCGGCCAAGAGAGTGTTTCCCTTCATATGATGTTATTTTGAAGTTGCTTATTAAAACCAAGCTCTAGGTGCTGTCCGTGAAGTCAGATTCTGTTACACTTGCTGTCCACTTTGTTAGTACGTAAATATTTGCTTAATAGTTTCAAACGTACAACGTAATTAAATTGGAGTACTGGGTTTCATTAGACTTGTGCATTTTCTGCAGGGAATATACAGTTTTGTATAGAGGCGAATTAAATGGCAAGATAATCCTTACTTTGAAGTCTTTTCTCTTCAGCGATATTACGCATCGTTGATTGGTAGTTAATTACTCACGTTTCGGGACGACTTATCGGGCCCTTCTTCAAGCGTCAAGCATGACCCTTGAACATGCCATTCCAGTCGCCCGAAAGAATGAGGAAAATCACGAGTAACTGCATCAGAATGGACAAGCTGTTGGGGCCCATCTTCAAGAGTCAAGGATGAGGAAGACACTTGAGAATGGTACCTGTAGGTTTTACCGAAACTTCGGTAATTAACTGCGAATTAACGCTGCATAACATTCCAGAAGAGTTAATATCTCATTTACTCCGCGGCGGAAGCCTGAAATCACGCATAATTCTTATTTTACTGCTTGAAAGGTGGTGGATGCATGGTCTAAAAGACTGTCATTTCACTCGCCCGAAGAAACTGAGTAAAATCACGAAGAACTGGATGAGGATAGACAGAGAAAGCTGTGTAATCTTCGATTACAGACTGTTATTAAATAAATAATGCTCAGTGGGTGTGCTTGATGTGGGTGCTTCCCCAGTACAAGTTCATATAATTTATGATAGACAATTGCATTGTCTGAAGCTTGCTTAAATTACAGACCTTTTCACCATATGCAAATAATCGTACTGTCACTTGTATTATGGCTGTTAATGTAATGATGCATCTTTCATTCATTTTGTTTTAGGCATAAATTTATGTCTTCTTGTTGGAATCTTAAGATTTTAATATTCTTTCTATTATAATTTTTCATGGGCGGGTTAGAACATTTCTGATCAGAGGCGTACACACTTCAAAGGAGAATATAATTAAAGTTGTGAGACTCGCTGATTGAGGAAGTCCAGTCTGAGGAGGGCAATTATCATAAAATTTCACAACATATTTCCTTTGTTTCAGTCTTTCTGTAACATTTATAAGAGCTGTACTGGTGAAAATGTCACTGTCGAGAACATGGTGCCACAGTAGTGGAAACAAGTGGGTAATTAAAAACCTGTGTAGTTATATATATATATATATATAGTGGTGAAGGGCCCCGCAGCAGACGCTACGGACGCACTGCAGCCATGAGGCTTATTGTGCAACCCTATGATGAAGATGATGATTATTTTTTGTCCTTTTCCTAGTAATGGAGAACCAGTGGAATGAAATTGACAGGGGAAAACCGAAGAACTCGGGGAAAAACCTGTCCCAGTGCCACTTTGTCCACCACAAATCCCACATGGACTGACCCGGGATCGAACCCGGACCTCCGCGATGGGAGGCCGGCGGCTAACCGCCTGAGCCATGGCACGGCCTTGTGTAGTTTGTTTTGCAAGAGTGCAGGAATGTACACATTCAACTTGTGTTCCCAGCTGCATTCAGATACATGCTCTTTGCCAACCAGTTAACCGAGTACCTTACCTTGTGGCAATGCTTCTGTATAGCATATTTGTTTCCTGTGTCGTAAATGTGTCTGTGTTTCTGGGATGTATTCCCACAGTTCTTTAAGTATGTCAAGCCAATGATGTTCTGATGATGGTACGTTATTAGGACTTTTCGATGGGGAGGGGATGAATATGAGTAAATGTGGGTCGAGCCCTCACGGTCCCGTTGCACGTAGGCCTTCACAGGCCCTTTGTGCCCCCTCATTAGCTCCAAGTCACAGGAGCCCTGGCCTCCTGGAGAAGTTCCAGGTGACCCTTAGACTCAGATCTCTCACATTTTCAGGGTCCAAGAAAAAGGACCCAAGATAGATATGTCTTGAGTGTTGCCAAGGCTTCACACTCACACAGTACATGGGCTGAGGTTTCCTCTCCAGCCTCGCATTTCCTACACAAGGGACTATATACCAGCCCTATTATGTGGAAGGGGGAGGGGATACCTGTTTAGGTGTGTCCGGTATAAAGAGCAGTTCCCAGTCGTCTGCCCAAGGAGGCCTACGCAGTGTTACATAATTTATGCGCATAACTGTGGGAGATTATGTCCCATGGCTTTTCGGTCAGACAGGTTCACTTACACGTGTGTCCGATTTGAAGGGTTACGGAGTTACGGCCGCTTGAAACTTACAATAAAAGGTATGGATTATTGAAAAAATGTAGAGTAAAATATTAAAAAAACTTGTCACGTGATAATTTATGGTCTAAATGTAACTGCATGAAACTGCCTGTAATTTACACTGACCTCAGCTTAAGGCAAGTTTTCGAGAATCATACCCTCAGCTGCAACGCACCCTTCGCTCTATTGTGAACAGCGCTCGTTGCTTGTTGCAGCTTCCGCCGATTGTTCCTGATGCAATCTGCGGCATCCAGAATGCGACCGAGCAATGCATTTCGGGTTCGAACCTTGCGGTTCTAGACCACATTTTTTTTCCATGCCCTCCGCCTGTTGTCGTTCTCGCAAAATCAGAACATTTTGCGATCCTTCTCGTACTAGCACGTGGACTGCTGTTTGCCATCTGAACAATGCGTTCTTGTTTACCGATATTACGGACGCCGGGAAGTGTGTGTACCCGTATCCCGCAATGTCTGGTACACTCGAGGCAACACGCTTCGGGTTGGTATTCTGCGGTTAGAAAAATCGCTGGTGCTCAGCTACTGCATGAACTGCATTTCTGTCACAAAAATCGTAGGAAGTGTATGCTTCCATGGTACTTTTGACATTACAGGTGTGCGTTAAATAACTTTTCAGTTTTCCTTTGGTATATTCAAAAACATGCCGATCCCAGTTGCCGTGCGGTCTAAGGCGTGGGTCTGCGGCCGCTCGCGTGCTGCGATTGCGGATTCGAAACCCAACCGGGGACATGGATGTCTAGTGAGTGTTATGTGTTGTCAGGTAGAGGTCTCTGCGTCGGGCTGATCACTCATGTAGAGGAGTCTTACCGAGTGTGGTGTGTGTAACCGAGTGTGAAGGTAAAGCCTCAATAATGAGCAGGCCCTGGCTCACAACGGGCTGTTGCGCCGTGAAAAAATAATATTCAGTAACATCATGTAAACTTTTGAGGTGGAACAGACATTGCTGCCATTACTAGCATATTAACCTCTTAAAGTCTAGCGGTAACTTTACGTACCACCAGGTTTAACATTAAAAAATTCTACGTAGTGCCCACATTGCGTTTGTGTGTTTTGTAGGGATCTCAGAACAAACAGCAACTTTTGCCATATAAAACATTAAGAGGTTGGTTTTTGTAACCGAAGTGGAGAGTGTTTACAGCGCGGTACGCACTGAGTCCTTATATAAAACAGATTCGCTTCGTCTTTAAACGCTTAACCTGCGATCCTGAAGCTTAGTGCAGTGCATGTGCGAACGTGAAGAAAGTTCTGTATAACTTACAGTCTTAAACTAACTTGGCGCATCACGCAAAAACTTTTGTGCGGCCATTACTGTGACGGAAATACGTAAGTGAAGTACTAGAGCTGGGCATGTGAAGTTGGTGAGTGGGTGGAGCATATGTATAGCTATAGGTTATGTTTTGTGTTTTTAGTCCATCTTACGAACTTCCACCGCCGAATTTCGAAATTTCCCCCTTACGATGTTTATGAAATAATTTAATTAACCCAGTTGCTTTCACTGTAGTTCCTCGTCTTTTCACTGCCTGTTGCAGTATCGGCCATATACAATCCGACATGTACGTGCGGAGAATCTCTGAAGATGGAAACAGTATGTTCATCCGAAACACTGGTGAATATCTACCGGACTATACTGAGTTACATCACAGAAAACATCGTGCTTTCAGCACGGAAGTAGATGGTCCAAGTTTCACTCCGAACTGTCTGGTAAGTCTTGCTACAACACGCAATTTTGTTGAATGTGAAAGTGAAGTATGCTTGCTGTTCTCGCCGACCGAAGCATAGTGCGTCTGTAAGGTTTCGGAAATGTCAGTGGCTAACGGATAAGGGCGATCACAGATATCACAATATAATGTGGCTCAGACTGTCAGTGGGAATTGGGTCTTGCGTCTTCTGAAGGTTCGCTTTGAACAACATTAATTAAGTCCATGGAGCAAAATCGTTTTTATAAACTCTCCGTCGCTCAGCTGCTCAAGGAATTATGCCATTGTTGTGGATCCCGGGTTTTCATTACCACATTCGAAACAAATTTCATTAAACTTTCTTCCGAACCACATACGCGGGTAAATTCAGTTCACACTCTTCCAGCATATTCGTTTAACATTCATGTGATAATCGTAACGGTCTCTGACACTCGTCAATTCATTATATTAATTATATTAATTATATGTGTGTCAATGTCCATTTCTTTCGTGTACAAGAGCCCGCGCCACCTGTCCCTATGCCGAGCCGTATCAATCCAGTCCATACCCCTATCCCACTTCTTGAAGATACATTTTAATATTATCATTCCATCTACGCCCGGATATTCCAAGTGGTCTTCCCTCAGGTCTCCCAGCCAAAATCCTGTATGCACCTCTACCCTAGCCCATATGTGCTGCATGCCCCGCCCATCTCCTCGATTTGATCACATATACTTTTGTAAATAGTAAAGATTGGGTTAGGTTACAACTCATATTATTTTCTTCAAGTACACTGCGGTCGTTATTATATGTCTGTGAGGTTTGTGGTTCTCACGGCGGCGTTTCAGAGGATTCAAGTCGTTTGTGTTGACGCTGTGTCGTGTGAGTGGTTCCCGACTTTTCGAACGTGGGTACTACGGTCCTTCGAAACGCCGGGAACCACCCATCAGACGACACATCGTATTAACCCAGAAAATCTGAATCCTAATTTTACAGTTAGTTTACATGTAAATGTATCTTAAATTGAATATTCAAGTTTTCGATCATCGGTTAACATACTGTCCAGTGACACAGGGTTACATCCCACAAGCCCTGAACTTCCAGTAACACTGCTGTGAGGACCTCATATCTTCACGAATCTTAAATCCATTGCTTTGGATCCAGCCGAAATAAGGTTCAGCTGCGAAAGCCCCGCGCTAGGTCTATCGTACATTTTAAGGGTCTCTAACAGTTTAGTGTGGAGCACTTGTGGAATGTTGGGTAGCAGAGGAGAACGGAATAAAAGAGGAGAAATGGCTGACGTGATGGCACTTTATCCCCCACTAATTCCACATGACGTCAAACAGAAGTTACTCTAAAGTTTCATCTTGATTGGCCAATATTGAACACCCCAGGCTGCAAAGAGCACAGGGCAGCAAGATATCTCACGACAAGTGAGGTATCTTGCTGCAATAACCTGTTTTTCCTCTTCATTATTAGTGACATCTGGCGGCAGTAAGGCACGGAACTTGTATAATTTTAAGAATTCTAATTCAGCTTGTGTAATAACACATATCGTAATATAAGTACGCATGAAGGCCCAAATAATATTTGTTACAAATATATTAACGTGTTGATTTGTTTTCTTGTGTCAGTAAGCAATGCAAAATAATTGTACCACGTTTGATCGGTAGATGTCACCTTGTAGTGATGTCGCGGCGGTTGCCGAGGGGGGGGGGGGGGGGGGGGGGGTAGCGGGCGACTGGCAGCATGACATCCCTTCCTCCTTCAAGTTCCAAACATGTGCATAATGGCGTAGCGAAATTGGAATATAGCTCGTGTGTCAGTTACTTTTAATTTGTTTTTAGTGTGTGCTGTTATGCGCTTGTTCGTGTAAGAAAGTGTTGAATCCTTTAAAAGTATTATAATGTTGCCTTTGTGCTGTCATTTTATATTCTAATGAAGTTGCAAAGTGAATGCCAGCTAAGGATGATTATGAGGTGGGTAGAACTGAAACGAACTGGACGTGTCTTGTGACTGTCGCCATGTCTTTCGCCGAGACGCTGGGTAATGCACTGAAATATTTAACCCGTAATGATACGTCCAGTGCTCGATGCAGCTATTTAAGGGTAAGTTTAATCCGTCCTGCACTGAATAAGCTATTTATAAAGTAATACGGCATTGGAAGGAAATACAGTGTGTTGTTATGTGTGTGAGTGTGATCGTGAAGCCTCGACAGTGATGACGCCGTGGTTAACTGGGGGGCTGTTGCAGCTTTGGAAACAAAAAATGTTTGTTATAGGCCTAGACAAAATGAAGGTGGCTTTCTCGAGTCCTGCTATGACAACCCTTACAGTACATACCAATAATGACGTCTATACGCTTGCGATGTTCTTCAAAATAAACATAAAAATTTTGATGTCGTTAAGTTAGCGTCAGCAATGCCCTAAGTATGCCGTGTATGTATGTGGACGGTCATTTCTACCTATTCGTATTTATGTGTCACGTCATGTCGTAAGATACGAGGTAAGCATCACGCTACACCTGTTTCCACCCATATACCAATTCATGAGAGGGATAGCTCAACCTCTTAACCGGTCTGGCTATAGTAATGATAAAAATTAACGGCTCTGCAGACGGTCAAAACTCTAGTACCTATACTTTAGTGTAGGTTGCCGCCTTGTTATATAACTGTTTATGTGTTATATCGGGACCGTATGATGTTTATTTGGTAACCATTCTTGAGCAGTATCGTTCCATGCATTTTCGTGGAATGTTTTGCGTGATAAGTACTGCACTAAATAGCATATTTGCTTTTGTAATTACTGATTAATTAACATGGATTCTTTCTGGAGACAACTGTTTTAATTTAAACAGACTGCACTATGGCAGTTACTACAAACAAGTTCTAATTTCCTTTGGTGCAGATATGTTTCTACTGCCTTATGTCTGTATACCTATTTCCTCTGTCCTCATTCCTGTTTTTGCTCTAGCTGTTTGTTTCTGTTTCCTTTCGGCCTGAAAACTTTCTGAATGGCCCTCTCCCCAGTCCTGTCCTCCAACTTAAATTTATATCTTTTAAAATTTATCACGCACAACTTTTAGATATGTCATACGTAGCCTGTAATATCATTTATTTATTGATATATAAACCCCAATTTATCTTTATTTGAGGATAGTGGTGGTTATATTTTGGGTTTCGAACAGAAAGACAGAAATTGTTCTCTTACTGAAATAGGCACTATTAAAAAAGCCCAGCTCTGAACTTTGTTTTCTATTTTTTATCGTATGTGTGTGTATGGTACTTTTTCTCGAAATTCATAGCTTCGTATTTCCACCAGCCATTTTTCATTTCAACTTAAATTTCCTGTATCCGCTGTCGTCTCCATACAAAAGCAAAGCGTTGCCATAACTGCAAGAGCGGCATAAGAGTCACCAGATATCATAAGGATACGACCAAGTATTAACCAAGTGGCGTGCCTAATTGTTATTTCTGTTGCCTAGAACAAGTGCTGTAAGATTCTCAAAATTGTAGCGTTAACACAGAAGGTAATGATTTTTAAATCTGCGTTATCGTCCGTGCCATTCTTTAAATATAAAGCGACCGAGGTTAAGAAATATCCATCGTGAAGAAGAATTCTATTACTGTTTTGATGAGTCTGTATCAGCTATGAATTGTTTTTCCTTTTGAAAAAACGCAGAAATTATAAACAAAACATTATAAAAATACATTTTCAGGAAATTAGCTAGTTGGCTTGTAAAGATGAAGTGAGCAGCTTGGAATAGGCCGTCGCGGTTTACAGAGGTCGTGCGGCGATGCTGGAAAGACGAAATGCAAGAGACTGCGTGCGCACTGGTTCAGAAGGTGGTCAGAATGAGGAATGTGTTCATGATCTGGGGGGCGGTAAATATTTTATTGCCAGGTGCCTACTTGGAAGGCCGCTAACGAGATAGGCAGATGAAATTACGAAATTTTTTAGGCTGATGTGTTGTTAGTGAGGTTGGGAGGAGCATGATACTGGCTGAGGACAATATGCAGTGGCGGGCTTTGGTGTTCAGGATGTTGGACATAGGTTCCACTTAACTGAATAGTAGTTAGGTTTAGAGAATTTTTGGTGTGGCGGCAGCGGCTGTGGTGCAATGGTGGCGATGATGGTGGTGGTACTTGTCTTGGCGGTGGCAGTGGTGATTGTGATAGTGGCAGCGACGACGACGACGACGACGACGGTGGTGGTGGTGGTGGTGGTGGTGGTGGTGGTGGTGGTGGTGG
>BLKM01000389.1:3451558-3505907 GCA_013340265.1 Coptotermes formosanus | reverse complement strand
GGTGGTGGTGGTGGCGGCGGTGGTGGTGGTTTTGGCGGTGGTGATTATGATGGTGGCGGCGGCGGTGGTGGTGGTGGTGGTGGTGGTGGTGGTGGCGGCGGTGGCGGCGGCCGTGGTGGTTATGATGGCGGCGACGAAGGTGGTGGTGGTGGTGGCGGTGGCGGAGGTGGTGGTGGTGGTGGTGGTGGTGGTGGTGGCGGAGGTGGTGGTGGTGGTGGTGGTGGTAGCAGCAGCAGTAGTAGTACGTGCGGTGGTGGTGGTGGTGGTGGTGGTGGTGGTGGTGGTGGTGGTAGCAGCAGTAGTAGTACGTGCGGTGGTGGTGGTGGTGGTTCACAACACTGCTATGGCATAGTACGGGGGTTCAGCACCTCCAAAATGAAAACTCGCCGTTTGAGAACATCTGGAGGCAATTTCTTTTGACCCCACCCGCATACCTCTTCTGCCAGAGAACCATCTCAGTATTGTCCTACCACTGCTTTCTCAATTTTAGATTAGGTATTTTCCAAGAGGTTTCCAAATGAAAATTCTATGTGAGTTCCTTTCTACCCATGTTAGCCTTATGCCAAACCCATCGCAGTTTATTAGTCACCATATTTAACGTGGCAGTAATTTCTGGTTTATATATTGTCTTTCGCGTCGCTGAGTGTGTAGTTCTTGGCCGCGTGGGCTGTAGTTTTAGAGGTGCATATCAACGTCTCGGTGGTAGCGTGTTCGTCTGAACGTTTGGTATCAGCGTCGAAGTCTACGCGGTGTCATTGACCCAAACGGCCACAGAGTACAGATTCTGTTATCTGCAAATTGCAGATGGGTATCTTTAAATTTGAAAGGAGACCAAAGGAAACGCTTTATTCTCTCGTATAACAGACTTATCCTACTCCTAAGAGAATGAGAGTAGACGATTTATTCAAGGCACACATGCCGTTCGTAACACTGAATGGATTAAAGTACTGTCTCAGAATTTAGTTGCACGTGTTGAAACAAAGCACATGGAGAAACCAACGTGCATTCTGCAGTTCGAAGAGAAATCCGTCTACGTCATGTGTGCACATATTACGTTTTATCTGCGCGTAGTGTAAATGTATCATATTAGGTAATCTGTTTGCAGGGCAGCAGCAGACTATAACATTTGTTTTACTCACATTCACTCTGCTGTAGCTTCTGAAACAGAAGTCGCCATGAAAAAGAGAGGTAAGGCGATGATGGGGGAACGGCGTTTATCAGGCGTAAACGCCGTTTACCGCAAGTTAAATGGGTAAGTTGAGGGTGTTTTCCAATATGTTGTAGCTGGATCAAGTGTTTAAGGAAAGCATTACATTTGAAGTTGCAGTATAGATGGATTATGTTTCAAGCATTAGAATGTTTTGTTCAGTGTAGTAGTTAATAAAATATATTAACTACTACGTTAGACGTAACATTCTAATGGTATGGCCAAGTGCTTGAAACACATTCAATCTATAGTCTTAACATCAAATGTGATGCTCTTTTAAACACCTGATCCGGCTTCCGTAATATGTATATGTCTCAGCTTGTACGTACCTCTCGAAGAACGCAGTTTACTTCGGTTGGAGAAACCAATCAGTGAATCTGTTCGTTGCGAGAATTATGCCGCCATATATAAGTACACCATGTGAACAACGCGTAGAAATTTTAGTGACAGGCCTGTCGGCCCATGTAATAACCACTAGGGTTTAAAGTGTGGTGATTACTGCACATCCGACAGTTCTACTACATATACAATATAGTTTCCCACCTGAGACTTTCCCACGCCCTGTAAATGTCATAGGTGTATTCGTTATTTCATGAAATTCACGTGGATCATTGTTGTCACATATTATTCCTTTGGTGTAGTTATATAATGAGGCTGTATCTTATGTTTACGTTAAATATTGCTAAATTACAGGACAGTTGCGAATGCTGTTTACGGGGGCAGGTGCGACTGTATGGCCATGTCGTACTTTAAGCTGCTGGAGAGAATCAGAAAGGTCGCGTATTCTGAGGATAGCCGATCTGAGGTCGGAAATCAGGAATAGGACCTCCCCCCCCTCCCCCCTCCCCCCATGTGGCGATAGTCTTGTAATGCCGGACTCAGTAGGGCCGAGCAGTGCAGAACGGGGGGGCGTTGTCGGTGGCAATGCAGCAATGGTGTTGTCCGCTATACAGCTAAGAGTCCCGCCATGAAAACGTTCTGTATAATACAGAGTTTAGGAACGATTTGTAGATTGTACAAATCGGTTCAGCTTTAAGCTGTGCAAGTTATCTGTCTTGATATTTTCAGCGGTTCATTTTATAAATAAAGCTGGTTTCAAAATGTCTAGCACTACAACAACGTAGCAGAAACAGGGATATAATGAAACGAGTTGTTACTCTTAGTGTGTCAGGATACGGATAACGGCTCTGTGCTTACGGGGTTAAACAAAAATCACGGCAATTTCATTTCCGCTCATGTCCGAGGAATCAGTACGTGTTTGTTCAGTTGTCCTGCACGAATAAAACCTGGAATACAAAGTCAAGCTGTGAAAGTAACGTTATTTTGTGTACTTTGGCTGTAAAAATGATATAAGTCGATATGCGAGTATTTACATGAAATAAAATTGATACTGTTGTACAAGGATCTGACGATGGTGCATCTCAACGTAACTCGTTAACTGTGTTGAATTTTTCGCTCGTGTGACATATTGCAATTAATATAATAAATAGAACACTACATTTTATAGGGGCCGATCTTCTCATCAAAACTTAGTGTTGTGTTAATTTTGTTAATTTTAATACATTGCACGATGGTAAAATCCGTAATGGTATTGGATTCTTTGAAATAGAATGGAATGTCTGTAATTTAGTAGCATATTTTCTTCCTGCGAATTTTGCTGTAACCTCTCCAGGTATTGAATAATAAACTCTGTTTTAAAGCGCTCGTAGAGTATTTAAAGATTCTGTACTGACTGTAGGGGTTATATGGTGACATAATATAGCATACACTGAAAGGTAACTTTCTGCCTGTATGTATAAATGTGTGTATACCGGGAGATATTTTATGCGTCGGAAATTAATTCTCTCATAAATGCATTATATATATATATTCTAGATATTGACTGCGCTTTCCAACACGCTTGGAAGTACACAAGTTTTAATAGGGGGATGATAATAAAGTGGATACAACGCAAGCAACTAAAAGAGACAAACGTTAACTTATCCCCCACACTTCGTAGTCGCACGCCAAAGAATTACAGAGTGAGTAATAGTTAATACTTCGGAAGCATAATACATGACTTTTGTACAAAAAAATAAAATTACTGTGTAGTGTTAAAAGAAGGGCTTGTAAATATGAGTACTAAAATATTTGAAGGAAACAAGAGACTCAGATTTTCAAAAAGCGAAATTCGTAATTCGTGAGTGGGCAGAACACGGAGAACCACCATTAGAATAAATGAAATGCTTCATATATTTTAATATTTAACCTTTTAAAGCCTAGCGGTAACTTTACATACCACCAGGTTTAACATTAAAAAATTCTACGTGGTGCCCAAATTGCCTTATAAAACATTAAGAGACTGGTTTTTATAACCGAAGTGGAGAGTGTTTACAGCGCGGTACGCACTGAGTCCTTATATAAAACAGATACGCTTCGTCTGTAAAGGGTTAATAACGGTATACAATTTGGAATGCTATTTTAAAACATCTATGTATTCTAAGTTTTCATGTTTTTATATCACATGTGTGTAATAACGCATGACCCCATCGTCACAGAACTGGCACTGAAAAATGTATAGATACAGCGTACACGTAATTGAATGGACTGCGTGAAGATCACTGTTGGCAACCGAAATGTGTATTAGGTTTATCGGCCGTAAAAAAAGTGTACAGTTTTTACGACTGAACGTGTGTTTCTAAGACGGCACTGATTATTGTGTAGTGCCCATTGACATAACGAGAAGATGGCGGTATAAAATGTATTGACAGAATTATGGCTAGAACAAAGGAGAAATCCTATAAAACAAATGCCCGGAATCAACGAGTTGCGCGTTAAAGAAATGGAACACGTATTGAAGAAAGAAGTATGCCTTGTTATGCTCCTCTAGTAAATGTTTTACATAATGGAAACCATATAAATATTTGAAATATGATATTCGATTAATGTTTCTTCATTGCCTTCTACTGGCGCTGCAGTTTATCGTGAACCTTGGCCTTTTGCACTATTGCCCTCTGTGGGTCTGGATCCTGGGACTTGCTCCTCCAATTTATAGCGGCCATTGTCATCAGATCTTCTTACACTGAATCCTCTCACCAAATAGCAGGTCTGCCTACGTGTCTAGTGCCGTCTTGTTTATGGAACGTTAGCTTCTTGTAGACTCTTGCTCCTGTATTTTACAGAGGTGTCCCAGCCACGTCAGCCTTCCTGCTTTGATCACCGAAACTACCTATGGTTCATTGTAGAGCACATAAATTTCATGATTAACCCGTGATACACATGTCATTTTTCTTAATTGGTCCTTAGATCTTGCGTCATGTTTATCTTCATCAAGCAGTTTCACTTCTGTCTCAGCAAAATGTGCCATAACGTAAAATTTTATCGCATTACGAATGTTGGTTCAGGTTACCCATACGTCTAGCTGCACAAGATTATCCTACAATGGCGACAAGAAACTTGTTAGAAAAGACTTCAGTTGAAAATTTGGATGCCTTATCTAATCTTTTAGATGGGATAACTTGTAATTCGGAAGGTGGGTTAGTGACGTACACTGCACTGCCTGGAGCCACCCCACTTGGAAGAAAGAGGCGTTTTATATTCGCGATAAAGTAAAATCTCCCTAAGACAGACTTCGCTTGATGCGTTCCATAAAATCGGCCTGCTCTCCGTACCTGCAGTACACAACCCCCACACTCCTAGTTCTAGTGATGGTGATATCAAAAGCGGCAAAATCCGGATCTCTCGCAGTAGAGATTTTTTTTTGAAGCTGAAAATTTGAACGTCATGGAAATGAGAGGATACTAGTGGCATCTCTTTTTAATACGGTATTGGCTTGGAATTCTTAAGCATAATGCCAGCCTGAATCAGCAAATGCAGGGCTACGTATAGAGATGGCCTTACCGGCATGCAAAGTGTACGTCTGTATTATGTATACATATTCTGCCGCTGGAATTCCTTACACATCATATAAGTCTGCATTCATATACGTGATGTTTAAGAGTTCTGTGTGTTATTGAAATATTTTCTAACTGTTGAAAATTGGTATGATATTCTCAAAGGAGTTAGGATTGGATAGAACGCGAGGAAGGTTTCTAGATTTCATCTTATAAATTTTGCTTCGGTTTTGTGTCTGAATATTTAAATAAAACTTCTAAAATATTTACAAATAACGCAGACTGAGGGTACAGTAGATTCAGGGTACGGTAGACTCTGGGCAGGGTTCACGGTTAGGCTGCTATAAACCCTGTCACGAACCATCGGATTCATTAAAGTCATTTAATTTATTATTATTACTATTATTAGTTTTAATAAGAATTTCCTCAAACACTCACAGATAATCATATTAAATTTGTCCTGTTGGTGTCACTATTCAAAAAATGCAAAGCAAATAGGTGTGAGTAAAGAGAGATTTATTTCATTACCTGTGGCGTGCGTTTCAGTTATGCCAACACTTCCGAAATAAACTTGTGCTTAATTTGATGCAGTCTCGTTCTCGTGTAACATACTGCAGCGCTCAAAGTGCCAGCTAATATTAACAAAATAGGACAAAGCTGACGGACATGAAATTGACCACACATTTGCCAATAATAATAATAATAATCCGAAAGTCGATGTTAAAAGTGATTGCCACTCAGTTTCATATTTTGGAAATCCAGGTTTCACAATTTTGTCCAGAAAACGTGAGATTGTTCGTGATTTTACACAGTGAACAGAGAGAGTTCACGGGATCTTGTCTTCTTTAAGTCACAACCCCCTCGTTGCGCACTCTTTCACGGTCATTATCCTCTGTTACGCATACTGTCGTTGGATGGTATATTACGTTATCAACCTTATCGCTATCCATGTCCGTAAATGAAGCAAGATTAATAAAAATATCGTCAAGCTCTGTGGAAGTTGAAGTAATATGTAAGAGTGCAGTGTGTCTTTTGTTCTTTCACTTTATTCACTGAGTTGAAAGGAAGGCAAGAGGCAAGTGACATTAAATACTCCTGTGTATATGATATTTTGGCGACTTATCAACGTAGCAGTTCCCGTGCTGTTGCAATACTTCCTCATTTCTAAGATGCATGAGTATAAAAACATGCCTAGATATGAAACACACTCTACATATAAAAGGTTTTTCCCTTGCTATGAAAACTGACGAGACGACATTGTCGCCATTTCTGCTTGTTTTATGGTCAAATGAAAGTGTAGGCTTGTGTGGTGAAGAAAGGAGATAAAACATGAAAGAAAAGGCATAAGCGTAGAAAAAATGCACTTAAAGCGTGCTCTTATAAAGGAGTAAATATTCTTTCATGATAGTGGAAACATCCGTTCCATGTGCTGGGCCATTACTTTTCGCACTGTGCTCCGACGTGTGGAACCTAGTTCAGACTGGACATGAGTTTATTGAAGCAGGAATGATTTACAGAAATGGCACCCTGAATTTTTGTATGACATATTGGGGTCTACAATGTACATTCTCGCCACTCGAGGATTCTGGCTCATGTGTTCCCTGTAATGATGTGCCGATGACGTAGGGGAGAAAGCGCGTTGACTAATGACGGGGTATTAATTGTTCTGGCAGGGAACTGGTGTTAGAGTGTGTGTCACGATGGTGTTCGAACATTTATTGCAGACTGCTCTTGTATTACACTTTACTGTGCACTCATAGTATTTTTTTTTTTTGTTATTTCCAATGAATGGATGTTGAATCCAAAGCCTATTTCTTTTATTTATTTTCAGTTGCGTTCGCATGCGAAAAGCAACTATTAGCTTTGTCATGACTGTCCTTCTCGTATATCATAGCGACTCCCAGAGGGCGAATTTTCGTGAAATTGTTTCATCCGTGTATTAGGATATTTCATATAGTTTGTCGACACGTTCTGACTTTGTTAAAATCTCACAAAAATAACGGGCACTTTATATGCAGACGTAGGTACTTTTGTGATATGTCGCGTGATTGGTCCGTACGGTTGACACAGACTGTGTTCTCTGAGGTACAAACTGATGCTCGGGAAACGTTTGAATAACGAGCATCAGTCGCGGTTTAAGAGACTTTTAAGCCATATCCAAACGATGTCTGCATTGTAAATGTGTTGCTAAGACATGTGTAAATATTATAGCTCGTGTTAAAAAATTAAATAATTCTTTTGAAAGTTGTCACAGATTTACTATCGAGAAAGAATAACAGATTGAAAGCGCCAGAATTGTTACGTTCGGCGGACATTTCCTAACTTGTATTATAAATGTCTTCGTCACGTAATATTTTTAGAGGAACGGAATTTGTAAGGTTGCTGTGGACTGGACCTGTAACTGCAATGGGAAGAAGATGAATGCATGTAATACATTTTTTTTAGAGAATGGACGAATCGACAACACTAAACACCACTTCCGTGAGGCGTGTGTCTAAAGTCAGAAGATGCGTTCACTAAGACAGAGATTCCAAGCTGAAGGCAGGCTCAGTGTTATAACATTTCATGTGCCCTGAAATGAAGATAATGTTTGAGCTTTTCGCTTTTTTGGGATGTTACGCAGCATTGATTTGTAGTTAGTTACCGACGTTTCGGGACAGTCTGTCAGTAACTAAGTACAAATTGACGCTTCGTGAGATCCCAGCAGAGCGAAGACATCATTTACACCGCGGAAGAAGCCTGATATCATGATGACGATGATGTTGCAGGTGCACGTGTTTGAAAACCGGAATTGTCGAAAAATTAAGGATGGTGTGTGTTGTTGATAAATTGTGATGAAGCAAAGTGGTTCCGAGTCGTGTACAGTGACGGGCTTTAACAGTACTGAAATGTTGTGTTGCAGTCTTTAGGTTGTTTATTTTATGCCCATATTGAAATTTGCAGCGTGAGTCCACTTTCGGTTCGTATTGGAGCGATAAATTCCGTATTTCTGTATGATATTTAAATTGAGCTTTATAAATGATCTCAAGACCGGCTCGTCATAGTCAGTGTTAGTTAGAAGCACAAAACATATATATACGCATTGTGTGTGTGTGTGTGTTTTATACGTAACGTGTATTTTATACTGATGTGAGGTCATTAGCTCAAAAAGGGCTCGAAGCCAAGATACGCACGGGTCGGCATAGAGCTCGACCACAATGAAACCATGAACCCTAGTCTTTTATCCCCCCGCCCCCAGCTTTTCCAGAAGGACGAGCGGGCACTGCCTGGGGGCCTTCAGATCGGTAAAATTTCTGTCTGTCCCCGTAATATTAAATGCACTGCCTGTCACTACACCATCATGCTCCTTCTTTGCTCTCTCTTAATGTTACCGGTTTAAATACGGAGCAAATCCCACTGTGCCATTGGCAGTTCTGAACGAGTGATTATGTCTATTTAAGCATTTCCAAACCAGTGCTGTGTAACCGTACCACTGATATATTTAACGAACTGTCATTTAAGCTGATAACCACAGGGAATAGCAACGATTTGCTTGAAGCGCAGTCATGTTGCTACAAGAGCAACCAGATGAAAACGTTTGATCATATTCTATTTCGTAGAAGCGGAGCTACAAACCACAGTGGTATTAAGCAGTCTCTGGGATCGTAGTCTCGTAATAAGCTTATGTGGGGTCTTAATGGACGACGTCTGTCGATGCAAGTGGGCAGTACCAGATAAGTATTCAGTACCTGGCGGGGCCTCGGCGCAATACTGGCATATGGGTGTTGTGTATTATGTCGTATATAATCCGTCCATCTAACGTATTACAGCGCTTTAAAATATTTTCTTGACATTTTCTTCGTTGGTCTTCCTGCTTGAAAATGATGGGAGACATACTGCTGATAGGGATTTGAAAAATTTGTCTTTCTTATCAGACGATTCCGTGAAGAAAGTATTTAGTGCAGTTGTTAAGTAGGTGTAATTCGGGGCTAATCTGTTGCATGCGTGTCTGAAATTTATGAAGAGAAACGACGAACATGAAGTGTATACTTTTTGTCACTCGCTGAAATCTGTTCAAAATTTGTACACAAATTACGGTTTTATTTTTTTCCGATGTTCACGTTTGGTTTGAGCAACACGTACGTAGCTATGAGCAAAGCCTGTAAAAACGTCGTGGCTGTTGCCCTGTTCCCATGCACTAGTGCCAGTTTGCAAAATTTCATATGCAACTTATGTACGTACATAGCAAATTTGTAGCCTTCCTCTTTTACCTCATTTCACAAGCTGAAAACTTATTACGTCTACTATGAGCTATATACGAAAGTGCAAAAGGAGTTAATAAATCGGTTGAAGCGATGTTGCTTCACGGGCATGGCGTAAGAATTTTAGGCGAAGTGTGACTGAGTATAACTTAACCAGAGTTACTAGTTGTTTGGACACTTTTTAAAGGATGAAATGCACGTCTCCGTTACAGCCGAATTTGAACCAAGTACTAAAGAACCGTAAGTGCATATGGCAGTATTTATGTTTTATTTATTGGTCTGTCAACTGCACGATAACTAATTAATTTGGAATAGCCTGTCAAGATAGTTACGGATGGTAAACTGGTAAGGATGCGATACGAAACGGTTGTTTCCAGTTTGAAAATATTCCAGTATTCGCCGGCGGGAAGGCTAGTGAAAAGCCAAAGTAACTCTGGAGGTCATAAAAACCCTTGGGAAACTGACAGTGCGTCAGCTGATCAGTAAATCTCCTACCTTTTATGGAATTTGAAATTTCATTACCGTGCTAGTAAGAACCTGTCACTGTATCCTCATTCTGAAACAGCCGAATCCAGTCCTTATTCTTCCGTCGCCTTCAGTTAAGACGAATAAATTGTTCTTATACTTACACACCTTGGTGACCCATGTGATATTCTTCTCCAACTTTTCCTGCTGAGATTTTGTGTGTATTTGTCGTCTGCGTATTCTTTCTCTTTGCCCTGCTCATCCAGTCCTCCTTAGTGCGGTCACCTTACTAATGCAGGCAACCTCGGTTATCCCGGCCTCGGTTATAACGGACTTCGGTGATAACGGATCGTATTTTCATTCCCCGGCCGTTTCCCTATGCTTTATCATTGTAACTACCTCGCTTACACCGGTCTCTCATATATCGGATATTCGGGCACATCGGATTTCTCCGGCATTGCCCAACAGTTGATTTTCCTTGGCTATACCGTTTTTGGCAAAATAATGGCAATTTCACAAAGGTTACAGTGTGTTCGAGCGCAGGGTGCTCACTTGTCAGAGTGACGTGAAGACTGCAAGTGTAATTTGATAGTATTTTGTACCCGGAGACGCCGTGGAGACTTGTAAATTTTGCACTTTGTTTGGCGTTCCTAGGGACAAGGTCCAACCATTAGCGGTTATAATGGATAAGCCGGAGCAGTCGCTACCTTATAGTTTCTGTTCATGCACCAGCGAAAAAGTACTGTAATTGCCATACAAGAGCATTTTATGGCACTTGGGGTAGAGTGCCCCGTCGTAAATCAATTACGGCTTGATTTTGGTGCAGGTATTTGTAAAATTTTAGGTAGTGACTCTGTGAGACTTTTATTTACCGCACGTAAACAGAATCGATTGTTCGGCCAAGAAGTGATATGTATCAGTACTGGCCGACAAACCAAGTGCGAATACGTACAGTAGTTAAAAATTCTGGCCCATCCCAGTGGCCGCGCGGTGTAAGGCGTGGGTCTGCGGCTGTTCGCCTGCTGGGATTGTGAGTTCGAATCCCGCCTGGGCATGGATGTCTGTCTGTTTTGAGTGTTGTCAGGTAGATGTCTCTGCATCGGACGGATCACTCGTCAAGAGGAGTCCTACGAGAGTGTGGTGCGTCTGAGTCTGATCGTGGATCACCGATAATGAGGAGGCTCTGGACTGCGCGGGGGTGTTGCGCCACTGAGGGAGGTCGGTTTGAAATTTTGAGTATGTTGTACAGTACGTAGAGTAGGTGCGTAAAGGAGGGGTGCATTCAGGCATCTTGTTGCGTTGTGCTTCCGTGTGTTACATCAAGGGTTCAGGAATGTCGTAATGTGTGTTTTTGGGATGTGCAAAATTTATCTTTTCATGCCCATATGGAATAAGAACTGAAAACAAGCATATCTTAAGCGGTATTAATTTAAATTACGTTTCAAAACCTAATTTAAACGAACTTCGGATATAACAGACTTCGGTTATAACGGATAGTTTTTGGACGTCCCTTGGCATTCGTTATAACCGAGCTTGACTGTGCTTGGAAAACAGTAAGTATGAAATTTTATGTCTACAGGTTGAAATTTTCACCGAGCTCTTATTTATTACCGATGGGAAATCTTTCGATTTGTTATATGTAGTAGCCACTGTGTTTGTAGACACAGCCCCCTCTTGCTTATTCTTCAGCGAGTTTGTTGTGATATGCGTGACTGTTATATAACATACTGTATCATTGGCATCTTTGACTTCGTTTAAGTAGTTATTTTGGTTCCGTTCGTAAGAGAGTTTCCTTCGTGGAATTCAAGAAACGTGTGTAGAAATCTGGTGTTAGCGTGTCTCCTGTGAAACATAATTATGGAGCGCGTTAGAGTCTATGAATCCCTCTTCCTGTCGAGAAACTCAGTACAAACGTTAACACAAGACGTTTCACGTACTGATCCTAAAATCAACACCTGTTTCTCCATCAACAACAATATGTACGAAAAGTCAGCATGTATTTCCTGATAGTTACATGCAGTAAGAATTCAACTGTCTGAAATTTTGTTGTATGAGATGTCTGTGTATGGGATGAACTTCGCAGTATGGAATGAACTTAATCAACTTAATGAAAATTACTGGCATTGTGTGCCCTAGACAATGGAATCCTGACAAAGAATGTCCAGAGTGTAAAGAGTTAGGTGTTCCGTCAACATGTGTCATTGTCCCGGTGCTTTAAAATATATTGACTCTTAAATCTGAGTTTAAAATTGGAGTTCAATAAATCAGAAAAATGCACGCACTTTTGTAGAAGTCAGTTTATTTTCGATGTCTAAAACAATCGTTAGACTACGTGAAAATACAGACCTGTGTAACAATAGGACTCTGTCCCTACATTATGTTACTTGGGTCGTTGTTGGATTTCAAAGAGTCTGCAGTGAACTTCCCCCGCTATAAATAATTCATGTGGTCAGAGGTTTGCTACAACCTGTCTCGATATGTCTGTGTCTCTACTCGACACCGTCTCTCCCTGGACCGGTGTCTGATGCTGTAGTGTAGCTGTCAGGTATTCAACCACAAACGGCAGTTACAGAGAATAAAACTGGCATTGATTGTACACTTGGAGAGTAGTTGAATTTAGGCATGGACGCTTTCACATGTAACAGTTTCCTTGATTACAATTCCGCATTTACAGAATTAGGTCTATCAAGTGAAAGTAAAGTTGCCCCTGTTTTTAGGCGTCCAACTGGGATAAAATATGTGGAAATTAAATTAAATACCCATGAATTTTTAATCTCGTCACTAGGTGCAGGACAGGTGTCGCATTGACGATGCAGAAAGAAATGCACAGTACTTCTCGGAGTTGAGGGCCGGTTTGGACGCGGTTGCGAGCAGACAAATTAGTAGCCGTTTTTATAATGTTACTCAGTCTTCCAGCCCACAGCGTAGTCACTGTATCGAATACGGCGTGTAGAAGCGACGAATCATGGCTCCATTCCCGGCAGCAGCAAGAGATCTGTCTCTTCTCCAAAGCGACCAAACGGACTTCGTGGCACATTCTGTTCAGTGGGTACCGGTGGCTGCTCTCTCGGAAGTAAAGCGGTCGGGGCGTGAAGCTCACCACTCACGTCTCTCTAGTGTCGAGGTTATGCCTTCATGGCATGTACAGTTGCAACTTTACTTTACTTTACTTTACTTTACTTTACTTTACTTTATTTATTACTGTACGTTTTAAATCTAAGAAATTGAAATGCCCATTACATAGTTGAGAATAGTAGTGCGAATGGGAGGAGGCAGAAAGACCAGGTAGGAAGGATAAAGACAGCATGAATTGAAATCCGCGAAGTTAAGGTCAAGAAAAAAAAGGAAAGGCAAATTTTGAGATGGGATTTTGCGGAATGTACAGAAATTGACCTTTGTTTATGGTATCGCAGGAATGCAGTAGCGTCCGGTAGTATGATAACAGAGAGTAATAACCCGGCAGCTGAGTCAAACGAAGCGGTCTTGGCCGGATTTTAGGCATTGATCCAGAATTTATCTAAGAGGATTGCGATAAACCTGAGAACCCTCAGCCAGTCTTGCCGGTTCCTCCGCCGAGATTCCTACCAAACACGTTACAAGCGTCACCATTTCAGCCAACTTCCTTCGTTTGTCACAAATTTCCACCTCCTTGAGTACAGGAAAAGAAATAGAAGAAGAAAAGCATTACGGAATGTACTATTGTGTTGAAATTTGTATTTAATTTAAGGATGCGTTTTGCCAGTTAAGTGCAATTGCCTAGTTCTGCACTGTGTTTAGACAGCGTTTCTTCATACTTAACTGAAGTGTTTGATCTTGTAACCAAGCAGAAACAGACGCTGTACCAGCATTCATTGCAAATGGTCATAAGCCACTATATAGTGTTCTGCCCTTCTGTTTCTGCTTCTGGATGTAAGATTGGAACATACTACAGCAATTCTACCACGATATGGGTCTTGCAGCTATGCAGAAAAATGTCTACAGCCTTTGACAGATGAACACAGCATAATGTCATGAAAATATTAACATCCTGTCGCATACAGGGACACTGCGTTTAAGTGTAGTTACCTCTTGTTTCTCTACCTTGCTGTATTGACCAGTCATATTAGTATATTGTGTGCTTAAAGTCTCAGACCGGATTGTTACATGCGCATGTGTATAGTTACGTTCATCTGACTTCTAGGAGCAGAGTTGTGGGAAGGTATAAAGAATATGTGGCTGAGAAAGCCCACGTATTCATGGGACATTACCGTGTTCACACGAACCAGTCAGAGGACTCTTAGTGTGAGCTACTTGAAGAAGTTTATGTGTCATCTTGTGTGATTCCCAGAGTTTGGTGTCTGTGACTGCGAGGATTGTGGCGTCTTTATAGTTCAGTCGGTAACGTAAGAGAATGTCTCAGAGGATCGGAGCCTTACGGCTGCACCCACCTGCTGGGAATGATGATGGTTCTGATTGTGAGATGCTGTAAACGTTTTCCTTGTAATTAGTTTAACCGTTTAAAGACGAAGCGTATCTGTTTTATATAAGGACTCAGTACGTACCGCGCTGTAAACACTCTCCACTTCGGTTATAAAAACTAATCTCTTAATGTTTTATAAAGCAAAAGTTGCTGTTTGTTCTGAGATCCGTACAAAACACATAAACGCAATGTGGGCACCACGTAGAATTTTTTAATGTTAAACCTGGTGGTATGTAAAGTTACCGCTAGGCTTTAAAAGGTTAAAGTAATCTCTGAGTGTTTACCGTTGACAAATCGCACGCTATCAGCAGTGAGTGACAAAATCCTGGAACACACCAGCGTATCAAGATTGCTAGATAAGATGTTACCTGTAACACGTGTGTGTGTGTGTGTGTGTGTGTGTGTGTGTGTGTGTGTGAATATGTGTGTGTGTGTGTGTGTGTGAGTGAGTGTGGATGAAATAAACAAGTTAATTAGTCAAAATTTATCAGGAAGTTGACAGAATAATTGTAGTGTAATCTGGATGCCTGTATCATTACGCAACCACTACAGAAATCCCTGTAGAAAAGAAAGTATTCATCCTACATGCTTTATTTCTGTTCGCCCTCAGACACTACTGCGTGTGATTCTCTCAGTCATGTTACATTTTCTTCTAATCAAAAAGTGTTGTCTGATTTCCAGAAATTTTCAGAACATCACGTTTCATCATCCGAGGCGACCTGTCGCAGAATACATTTGTCAGCGTGTAAATAACTCATTTTATGAACGGCAGTAACTCAGTCACTATAGTGTCCGGTTTTCGGACTGGTTGACCAAGATTCGGTTCTCGGAAAGGGCGAAGATTTTTCTGTTCCCAGCCGCGTCCAGGCTGACTATGAGTGGCACAAAGTACCTGTCCTTTGCTTCGTTAGCTGGGGCTAAGGTACCCGGGAACTAAAGCTATGCGTGATTTCAGGTTACCACCGCGTTGTAGATGAGATATATGGTCTTCTGGGTTATTACGCAGTGTTGAGTGGTAGTTGTGTACCGACGTTTCGAGTCAAACTATCGGTTCCATCTTCAAGAGTCAAGAAGTCCAAGAAGAAAGGAACCAGAACTGACTAATTGCATCTATCTAGTGTTGAGTGTAAGAATGCACGGTTCTGTATTTCCACTTCGGTATTTTACAAATGTAAAATTTTGTCGATGCCATGAAAGTATATAGGGGCAGCAAAGGTGTAGCTCCATTCATTCTTGACCTCGGCGCTAGATGTAGGTGAGTGGTCAACTTCACACCCCGGCGAAGTATTCTGTGCTTCTGTTTTTCTGTACAGTTTTTGTTCGAGGAAGTTTTGGTGCTGTGCATGAGTATTCAATCTCGAGAAGTGAACAGAGACACGTGCAGGACTTGTGTTACAGCGTCCCTTATTTTTGTACGATCTTATCCCTTTAAAGACGAAGTGTGTCTGTTTTATGTAAGGACTCAGTGCGTACCGCGCTGTAAACACTCTCCACTTCGGTTATAAAAATCAGTCTCTTAATGTTTTATAAGGCAAAAGTTGCTGTTTGTTCTGAGATCCGTACAAAACACATAAACGCAATGTGGGCACCACGTAGAATTTTTTAATGTTAAACCTGGTGGTACGTAAAGTTACCGCTAGGCTTTAAAAGGTTAATCAGAACTGGAGCAAGGTAATATTCCTGAGTGAAACTTTATAATTTGAAGGTCGATGAAAATCCGTTGGGCGGCTCTCGAGATGCTTCTTGCTCACGGTGTAGGGAATTTAGTAGTCACTCCGCAGGGATTTGAACGCCTAAAATCGATTTCCTCTTACTTGAAGCCGGCAAATTCAGTGTTTGGTCCAGGGTTATTGGTAGTATCTCGCTAATCTGGTGTCACTACTGTGACATTTATTGCCTCAGTGGGCACTTACCTGTTACTTTATTTCGTCCATTTCCTCGTCCCGCAGTACCGTTTCTGACATTTATGTCTCTACGTGCAATCTCAACACCCGCGTGAAACCCCAAAATTTGTCATTTCGCAAACTGTCGACATCCTGCATACCGAGCTCCTTGCCATTCTTACTACAAGTAGACGCACATGTTGCTGTTCTCTTTCACATTTTGACTCATGCCTTTGCCTTTCATTTGCAAGTTTGTTTCGCATTAACGGCGCCAAAACAGAACAATAGCCTGTTTAATGTTAACGGTGTAGAATTTTCCTCCTGAAGATTGCTGCTTGCTAGCTCGGAAAATGTAGAGGAATGTTTTCTACAGTTATGTGGTATGTATTTCCTGATAGGAGATTTGAAATGATCATTGTGGTAGACAAGGAGCCGTGATGGCGCAGTGGGCATGGTGATTCAGCTACGGTCTGGACGGTCCGGGACTCAAATCCCGCTGCGAGCAAGAGGTTTTATCTTGTCCACAACGTCCAGACCGGCTCTGAGGCCCACACAGCCTCCTATTCAATTGGTATCGGAGGTTATTTCCCGAGGGTAAAGGGACCGCGTAGTGAAGTTGAGGTTAAAAATGAGTAGAGCTATACCTCCATGCCCCCTTATGCCTTATGATAGGGATATGGATACCTTCCGAGAAACGTCCTTTTTTATTCTGTAAATTCTCGCATGCAGCCGTCACGTCCTGTTCACTTCACCGTCCTTTATTTTGCTGTCTGAATGTACCAGATGTTTGGAAGAGCCTAATTTTTCATACAAACGTAGATATTATTAGTTATTCTCGAGAAACACCGAAATCTTCTTATAATTTACTCCTCACGCAAGTGTTTAATTAATGACTGAGGCTACTTTTCGGTTTATTCTCTCTTAATAAGGTATATTTCAAACTATAGTTCAAAATATCAGTGTCAAAACTACTTTTCAGTTGTCTTACGTAGAGGCTGGAAACCTGAAATCAGCACTTTGAGCTTAACCGTCTAAAGCCCAGTGTAACGGTGTTTACTGTCTGCTGTAACGTATAAAAATTCTGCACTTCGCATAAAAATAGATACATTTTTTTTTCGTAATATTTTCACAGTCAGCACCAAATACTACCTGTTTGATCTTTGTGGTGGAGACGGAGTTTGTTGTCTGTGAGGAAGGCACTGACTTGTTGCACGTAGTTTAGAGGTATTTTTGTCTTTGAAAGTGGTATACATCTGTGCTGTACATAAGTAGAGTATTTATTTGTGCTGCTAAATTACGTATCATCAGTTTGACAGCGCGTCTTAATGAATGGCAAAAGAATTCCTGACTACTTTCCTTAAAAAATACAAACCACATTTCACAAGGTGCTAATAATTTATTAACCCATGGAAATTCAACCACGGTACATAAGTTTCTGCACTATAATGAGACATTACAGCTCATGTTTCATGTTCACAAATGAACGGGTGCTCAACATCACACCTAATATCAAGCAGTTGAACGTTCTGGTTGATACCGCCACAGTCTTCGTTGGCGAAGGAAGTGGGTTCCAGTACCGCCCATGTAGTGTAACCTGCCTCTTCTAGAGTTTCACCTACAACGGAGCACAAATACATTTCAGATGAGCGAGCAAGTGCGATAGTGGCGATATTTGATGTGTTTATAAGGTACATGATACTGTGATGGTGGGATGATCCTGTGCCTAGGGTATGCGGCTTTTATTGAGTCATCAGAGAGGTAATGGATGAATGCGTATTCAGCATTTATTGATTAATGATGGACTGAATAAAACGAAACTACTCGTAGAAAAACCTGTTTTAGTGCCAGAATTTCCAGCATCTGGCCAGTGTGGTTGCTCAGGTAGTTAGTCCGGCCCCCCCCCCCCCCCCCCGCGCATTATGAATTTGGCGACTAACCTTTTGATATGTCGAGCGGACCGTAAGATGAACTGCACAGCCCCGTACGGAATGCTGCCATCTCATACACATTATGCAGGAAATAGTGCAATCGTGGAAATGTTTAAAAAGTAAATAAATAAATATGTGCCTGAATAAAATATAAGGTTCGTAAACTACTTTCCTATATTATTTTCATCTTACATACCGACAAGATAGTCTGTTGGGGTGACATGAATTCTGTTTAAATTACTTACAGCTATAAGGTTATGTTTCAGAATAACTAACTAACTAACTAACTAACTAACTAACTAACTAACTAACTAACTAACTAACTAACTAACTAACTAACTGCATGGGGCAGAGGCCTTCTTGAGAAGCTAACAGTTTCTTAGCTAGTCAAATTCCCCGCATTTTATGGAACCCGGAGGTTCATTACCGCATTCACAAGAGCCCGCCACCTGTCCCTATCCTGAGCCAGCTCAATCCAATCCATGCCCCCTCCCACTTCTTGGAGATCCATTTTAATATTATCCTCCCATCTACGCTTGGGTCTACCAAGTGGTGTGTTTCAGAATCATCTTTACGAATTCATTGTGAAACATACTGTAAGCAACCTTTCGTGTTTATTGTTAAACGGATAGTAGCATAATGCTCTTTCTCATCCTCGGGGCTACATTTATTTCCTTCAAGAGGTTTCCTTTCCAGAATTTACGTTATGAGCACCTGCCATTCCAATATATAATAATTCGTTACCACTGCTGTAGACACTGAAAGGGAAGTTCAGATACTTACATTGTAGAGTTTGGAAATGCCCCTCCTGAAAGAGGTCATGAAATCCGATGATGTATGTGTCAACAGTGGAGTCCAGATACCGTTTCACCTCTGCTGCCTCGTCGGGAGAGTTAATAATCACCAAGTGCGAGCCATCCCTGGCGCAAGTGTCACTGGCTTCGAACCACGTGCGAGGTTCTTCGTACACTTTGTAGTAGCTTACCCTGTTGAGCGTCCTGTATGTGTGAGATACTCTGGACCATTTCTGTTCAGCATCCTCCTTTGGCTGCAGAGGGTCACTCTGAGCGGTATACAGACACACCGCAAACACCACCGCACACAGGGAACCTCGAAGCATGGTGAGGGCCACTAACTGTAAAAAAGAGCATTTAGACAGGTGATAGGTGGATAAAGTATTCACACTTAAGACTAACATTAACCTGAGTTTTGTTTAAAGATTTATTCCTTACCGCGCAGTGAACACTAACTTCTGATTATAAAAAATTTATTACTTAATGTAGTGTAGTGGAAACATCGCTGTTTGTTCTGAGAGTCATAAAAATTGCACTCTGTGGGCAGAACGTGACATTTTTGAATGTTAAACCTGGTGGTACTTAAAGTAACCGCTAAATTGTAAAGATTTCTTACGTCAAGTACAGTACAACGCCTGACTGCATGGAGAAGTGTTTGTATAGTTGCCGATAGCTACTAAACCTGTAAAAATGTTCATTACACCGTTTTCGAGAGTGCAGCCGTGGACCCTGTACTGAGACAGTTGAATTCACTCCCCACCTTCACATATTATTTCTTAAGAGAGGCTTTAATATTATTCTCCAGTGTAGTCTGTGTCTCCCGCTTTGCCCCATGAGGTTCACCAGCTGAAATCCTGTAGGAATTTTTCGTCTCCTCGAACCGTTGTACTTGTGTCATTCAACCCGTCGCCCTTCGTTTAACCAGCAGAGTATATTTTATCCGTTCTAGTGAAATGTTACATAACATGTGTGGTATGATACTTACAGGGGAAAGCCGAAGTACTCGGAGGAAAATCTGTCACAGTGGACAGAGTGATATTGGGGCAGATTTTTATCCGAGTACTTCGGCTTTCACATCAGCATCGTTCCACCAATGCACCGTACTCATATGTACTTCATCTGCCATCCACGGTATAGAATCTTAGCAATTGACAGCGCCGTTGAATAAGAGAGTTGCGTTTGTCTGTAACACCGACAGTGACAAGTGTTTGATATTTACTCAGTAGTCACTCGCTCTGTGATGTTGCAGTTCAATCCACACTAGACCACTGCCACTCTAGGAACTTCCAGAATGATACACTGCCACTCGGAAAATTTACCTGATTTACAGCTAAGGACCCAGCGCCAAGGATAATGAAAGAGTAGAGCTGTACGTGTACCTTCCCTCTGCACGTTCATGGCGAGTTATAGGGTGACCTTTACCTTTTCGACCACTAAACCTACAACGTCTCCATGCACACCGGTTATTGCACGAGTGGAAAAACTAACGAAGGTATTTAGTTCAAGATAAGGAAACAAAACTATCATCATAATTGAAAGTACCTTTCGGAAAGACTGGAGCAAAATCAGTTACTGGATTTTCCTGTCTTTCGTTGAAAGGTATCGGAATAAATTACTACTGGGAGATCTGTATTAAGATTTGCATAAAGTACTATAGAAGTTTGTGGGCGGGATGATGAGAATTTATGGCGGGGACACTGACCTGCGTGACTGAAGTTTCTGTCGTGCTTTTCCGTAGCATTCACCGCTTGAACACCATAGTAATACCTTACATTAGGGCACGACTGTGTATCCTCACATCGTTTCCAATTAATTGTCTAATACTGTATGTGTAGGAAGTCATTTTAACTCACCTGACTTCGACGCTTATTGATGAGGAAGGGAAGTGACTCACATTGATCTCCGTGAGTTTTATATAAGGCACTAATGATAAGACAGATGATAAGGTTTTTGCCCAATCAGTATCATTTCACCAACGCTCCATATTCAATCAGTCATCACGTGCCCTATATAATCTCAGTTATTGACAGCTTGGTTGAAAACCCACTTCAAAAGGAAGATGATAAGGTCCAAAGACCGCGGAGTGGGGTAGAATGCTTAGAATTTCCTCACATTGTTAATAAATTCAAGAACGATAAATTTAGTACTACATGCGGAGAGAATGTGTTAGCTCAGGACAACAGTCATTCCAGTTTGGCGCAAATCGCGGACCCTTAGGCGTAGAGAATAGTGTTGTATTTAACACTATTACAGTTTTCTCTTCAATAAGACAATCGCCCTGCCTTCACAATCCCACATGTTTAATTTTTGTTTTGTACACTATACCAACTATATGTATCAAGTGTCAAATGAGAATATGGTTGGATTTACGAACTGTATATCGGGGAGGATGTGGCAGAATGTCGCAGCGATGTATTAAATGTGTATAAAACATTCAACATTTACGCGAAAAGGCTGAAGAAATTTACGAAAAACATAGAGTGTTACAACCATATGTAAAATATCCATGTGTCGCTTAGTTTTTCGTATATTTTAGCCCTTTTCATGCGCATTCGTCAGATTCCGTATTCCGATTATCATTCCATCCATCACTAAAGTCTGTGTACAAATTTTTTAGACTTGACTATAGCGAAGCCACGGAAAGAAGTTCCTTGGTTGTAGGGGATGACGGCGCTCCAGGCTTCCACTGTCTACTGTCTTATTCCTTCCAGTCCGCTCAGGCCTATCGTAACTAGCCAAACATGCATGTCGCTAGCGAACTTTGTGTGGTTGTTATCGTTATCAACGTTTATGTGAACAGAGTAGTGAGACGATGGGGAAGCTTATCAATTCGAGGCAGATGTGGACGTGTGCGGGCCATGGTATTACTCTCTGCAGCCGTAGTGTAGGTATTGCTGCGTAAACCAACCCGATCCAACCCAACAACCCATGCGATAGTAATACAGAAAACTAACCTAAGACAATCTGACGGAACTTACCTAACCCCTGTGAAATAGTATAAATCAGCAGGAACGGACTTAAGGTTCGTAACAGGAATTATGTAGAATCGTTTCTGTAGGAGAAAATGCGGTCTAAGAAGTTAAGTTCAGAACGCAGACGCTTGTAAATCTTGCTGCCGGTTGTTTCTTCCAAGTAAACTGCACAAAGGGTTGAAGAAACCTGAACTTTACAGATAATAAAATTCGGCCCCGGCGCCAAAGCGGTACTTGCTTTATAAATTGGCTTTGATTTCCTGTAACAAAGACGCATAAAAATTTTTTCCCTTCTAACGCGGTTCGTCTGTATTATACTGGAACTAAAACAAGTTAGGAAATGTGAGGTTTTATACTGTTCAGCTGGCGATGACTGTGAAGATTGCTGTCTTCTGAAATGCGACGCCGTGCAGTTTGGTAGGTACCAACATTTCCAAGAAACGTGCTGCCTGCATCCTGAAGAGTGTGTATTCTTAAAGTGTAGAAATACATTTTAAAACACAAACTCCAGTGACTCCTGTAGCTGTGAAGTACCACTACAGGTTTCTGTGCAGAAGAGCGCCGTTGATGTCACGTAGCCTCCTGGCAGATGATGCGAAGTCCGTGCAACACAATGGAGGGTTACGATGGGAAAACTGATATTTTTGAGAGGGTTTACAGGAAACCGTATCTTCTGTTTTGACGTGGTACGTAGGAGAATAGACTGACCCTTATTGCATCTTACCTTACATTTAATCGTTGCTGTGATATTTTGTTTCGGGAATGAATGTGGATGGTGCGTTCTGATAAATTCATTTGACGAGATATGGTGTTCCTTCTAATCTGGTTTCTGATACTAAGTATCTCCTGTGGCCTAGGATTTATACGTTTGGTCAGATATCGGTTGTCATTGGCGAAGAGTTTGTTTAAATTACGAGTATTATTCAAAAATTAAAGATAATCGTTTGACGCACGTGTTATTAGAGCTTCTTGCACATGGTAATAGCGGGCACGTCACTAGTCTGTAATGTGGCTAAATAAATTAAAATTAATAAAATAATAAGAACATTATTATTATTATTATTATTATTATTATATGTTCTTGTTTCTTGTGGCAGTTCTTAACTTCGTTCCTTTGTAAGAGACTGAACAGTATCTTAAAGGGTTCGTTTCTGCAGCTCATAACACTGAGCCATCAGGTTTCTGATACATTCGAAGAGACATGTTAATTCGTACTAGAGCTGCCTGGCTGCTTAACCGAATCTCGATACTGACAAGAACGGAATTACTGTCGGCAGCCACACGTCCAGGGAACTTACGGCTTCCTATGTATAAGCTTCCTGTCCGTGAGTGCCAAGGGGTGTTTTCTCTGGAGTAAGCGATTGGTCCTTGAAACAGGCAAATCAGTTGTTTATGATCCCGTGATTAAGAATGTGTAGTTTCCCTCAATTTTTTATGTTTTTAATCACAAGAACGTAGATCTGGGTTGCTTGGCTGATGAAATTGTTTGCATACGTAGAATTATAAATACCTGCAGACTGAGCATAAGTAATGGGACTGACAATCCCGTTTCGTATATATATATATTTTTGCCCTTGCATTCCGTTTGTAGAGTGAAATATCATCCCCTCCACAACTGTTCCCCCAGGATTCTGCTACAGCAGAAACAATTTTTGAGGCCGAAAAACGCCTTTTGTTCAAGAAATATGTAAGAATATTCCTCAAATCAAGGGTTGCTAGAATTAAATTTCTCAGGCTTTATTCCCGTGTACCCTTTGGGTATGAGATTAAATGGGTTTTCAGATCTAGTATGGACGTAGAGTATAAGGGAGTTGGTCCTGGCCCTGCTGGGAATTGAATCCCGTTCGTTCCGTGTCAGTCCCCTATAATATACTGAGATAAGGAAACACCTCTGTCTAGTACAGCGTACAGCGTACTGTATTTTCCATACACCAACAGAATTACGTATCGTACCTACGGCATTGTTGCACCAAAGGTGTTTGTCAGTGTATATACTCAGGCCAGGCAGGGCTTTTAAATAGGAAGTGGAGTCAAGGAGCGTAATGGTGAAGTACTTATGAGTGGACTTGCAACAAAGTCAGGAGTGTGTTCGGTGCAGCATTGAACCGACGGAAACTGGCCACGGAAACTAATTCCATTAAGGTGATTATGTACGGCGAAGTACTGCAAGTCCTGTGGAGTTCTATGTGTTAGTGTGACGAACCGAATGCTTAGACCAACTCGATGACTGGCTGGTTGGCTGGATGAATGATTACTTCCTGTCAGATAGGCCCACATCGTTTGCGTATCTGAGTATCTAACTACTGATTGAACAACACACTGAATGACTCATCCTTACTTGCAGTATAGGTTACGGTTTTATATTTGTAGCACCATGTTTCTCGATAGTACTGATTCGGTGCCCCTTCAAACAATAGTGGACCATCGGCAGTCCCTCTAATGGCGCAATTTTGCACTGTACGGAACAAATAGTATCCAGTGCAGGAGATGTAGTCATTCGACTGGGCTAAGAATTTCCACCTATCCTGTGGAACCCGGCGATGGAGAACTGCCCTGCCCCGAGCTTTCCACAGAACCTGTTAAATTCAGTCCACATCCATTCATTCTGTAGGCCGTCTTGCGACAGGTCCATAGCCGCTTCCGAAGCGCGTTCTGCACTGAGCGCGAGATAGTGTTTCCTCTTTCAGTTTATAGTACCTGCTCCTTTTGTTACGGTCATCCGGTAGCTGCTTACGTTTTCTTCGTCATCGTACCGTCGCTTCTATCCTTCCATCTATTTGTCCTTCAGTAACGTGTTTTAGAAGGCAGCTCCTACGCAAAGTCATATATATATATATATATATATATATATATATTCTCATATATTAAATGGTTAACTGGCAGTGAATTAATTTGTGTCTTTTGTTTACGTAACAATTTAGGGTTACAAAACATTCAATTTGTTTGTAATTAAAAGCCACAACATTTAAGTTGCTCTCACTAACCTGTCACGTGTGTGGGAACATACACCGCTCTTGTGTATACTGTACTCAGCTCTTGTATGATCCTTTCCAGAAACAGCGTACGCAACCAACGCAGTGCCGGCTTCTCCTCTTGTTAATTCGTCTCTATTCAATGAAATCAGTTTTTTTGTTTCATTTGCCGAAAAGGAATTCAATACAACTTTTTGTATCAGGAATAATCACTTTTAATATCGTAATGCCATTTAGATGAGATATTTCTAAAGAAACGTTTCAGTATCTCAAATACGCAAATGAGAATAAGGGGAGCTGTTTCGTAAAGGTTTGTTCTAATTGCATTCTGTGGTGTGTCAAATAACGGTAGAATGACCGATACCAATTCTATTTAAATACGCTATAGCGTAGTCCGTATAGCGTATTTAAATATAATTGGTATCGGTCATTCTATCGTTATTTGCCGGAACTTCAGCGCCGTGGCGCTGAAGTTCCGGCAGGAGCAATTGATTTTACTCTCATCCAAACCGTCCAGAATAGCTCTGCGACTCACCCTGCCGCTGTTCAGTGGATACAGGGGGTTCCTTCCCGGAGGTAAAGCGGATGGAGCGTGAAGTTGACTACTCACCTCCATCTAGCGCCAAGGTTAAGAATGAGTGGAGCTATATGTCTGCTCCCCCTGTATGCCTTCATGGCGTGGGCAGGGGTAGCTTTGATTATTTACGTCGTTTAGGCAACGTGAGTTATATAGCATGAAGACGAAAATACGGTGATGAGTGGTGACTGGATGATGGTTATAAGGAGCGATAGTGCCTGTCTTAATTCTGCTGAACACAGTAACTAACACTTGAAGACCAGTTCCTTGTGGGAGGTGACCACGTGTAGTCTGGTAAACAAGTGCCGATATTTCAGTTAAATTTATGGCTCCTTTCATTTTTGGGGTCAAATCTGAAGAAGAAGGCGGTAGCGGTTTCCCTAAAACGTCGCAACTTCCATACCAGACCACACGGTTACACATACCAAATGACAGCAATTTTTTATAGTCTCTTTTATGATGAGAAACTCAAATTCTGCACAATTAAACTTCAGTAATACTAAGTAGTAGATTAGCCTCGCACCTCAGGCCCCAGCGTCGTCATTTCGCAAACCTGCTTGGTTAAACATTCACTTGCCTATGTATGACGTCATTTATTTTGTAAAACGTTTTCGTCTGTTTGTCTGACGTTGGTCTCCAGGCAAGAAGAATGAGATGGGCGGGGCATGTGGCACGTATGTGGGAGAGGTAAACTACATGCAGGTTTTTGGTGGGGAGACATTAGGGAAGGAGGAACTAGGTGTGAATGGGAGGATAATATTAAAATGGGTCTTCAGAAAGTTGGTTTGAGGGACGTGGGCTGGAGTGATGTGGCTCAGGATAGGGATATGTGGAGGACTCCCGTAAACGCGGTGATGAACCCTTAGGTTTCATAAAGGTTGGGGAGTTTCTTGACTGGCTGAGGAACTATTATCTTCTCAAGGACTCTGCCTCATGGAGTTGGTTGGTCAGTTATCTCCCAGGCAAAGGGCCGTACAAATTACATGATTGCTGTTATGTTCTCCTAGACGACAATTAAGAAATATTTAAAAGGGTCTGTCATCCCTAATTCCATGGATATAGATTGATAACCTTTTATGTTATAAGAATTAAAATTTTGGACTAAGCAGTGCGTGTGCTTTGAGACACTTCATCGTCCGTCCGTGTGTGCTAATAAGCTGCATTGTCGTAAATCGACACAAGGTAGGAATGTAAACTTGTGATATCTGTGTGCTGTGCCGTATGATTACTGTATGACTTCTGTAAGGCTTAGCCAGTTCAGCAGCTGTTAGCAACAAATGGCTAACTGCTGTTGTTAGAAGTAAAGTGATTGATGACGACACAATTCAAGCAGGCCTTCGAAGCTCTGGTTTCCATCTGCATAGCTGAAGAATACATGAGAACCTCTGTGTGCTCTGTGCTATAAAGAACCTGAGATAATGTATAATGAATGAGGGTTCGAGATATATGGCCGCGCATGTCAGGGCTTCGTAACAGGCTTAGCAGATTAGCGGCAGCAACGCTTTGAAATTTTAAAACACGGAGCCGTTGGAACACACTCTGGTACTGTTAATGAATAATGAAACGCGGACACGGTCAACAGCCACCCTAAATGTCCTTCCAGTTTGTCTCCCCCCGGTGTGCGTCCATACTGTTGCTCCAGCAGCTAGTGCTGATCTCTAACCATACTCGAGTCGCGCCACAAGTGTCGATATTGTCACCTTGGCAGCTAGGCCGACGAGCGTCACCTTGCGTTGCACAGTACTGGTGGACAAAATGATGTATCAATTCGGTAAGATCAAATCACCTCTCGAACTTCAGTCCAAATGATAACGATACATTTTATATCTTATCTTGTTATTATGAGGCATTTACAGTTAAGCGCAGTAATATTATTAATGTAGATAGTATTATCCAGCTCCATATCAAAGGAAATGAGATGCGAGGAGGATATTAATGTAAAATTTGGTATGAAAACCTGAAGAAAGGAAACCATTTGGAAGACCCAAACATCTATAATTTGAAGCTTTTACGGCGACTAAATTCAATGAAATATTCTCGAGCTAGCAGCCGCGTCAGGCGCTTAAATGACGAGTAAACCAACGTTTCGAGGACCATCTCTGTCCTCGTCCTGTCCAGCTTCCTGGTGACGAGGACAGAGATGGCTCCCGAAATGTTGGTTTGCTCTCCAATTAACCACCTGACGCAGCTGCTAGCCCGATTAAATTTTATTGAGCGTGGCCATAATTGGGAAAACAATACTAAAATACTTATTAAATAAATTTGTTATGAGTATGTGAACAGGATTTATCTGGCTTAGATTATGCAACAGTCAGATAGGCCTACTTTTTGAACATAGCGATGAACCATCCGTATCCATAAAACGCGGGGAAATTCTTGAGTATCTGACCAACTGTTAGTACTATCTCAATAATAATAATAATAATAATAATAATAATACCATCGTCGTTATCATCATCTGAACCATCCATGGAGCCAAATCATTGTACAGAAAATGAGAACTCTGAGTTGATGAAAATGTATTTTGTTGCTGTGCCGCAACAGCCCAACTCGGGCCTAAGCCGCCTCTCTGTTGGTGTATCTAGACCACGCACGTTTAGACACACACACGGCCGGCAGAACTCCTGTGAACAAGTGAAAGAATCTGTCGCAGAGGCTGCTACCTACACAATACACAACAAACATAAGGGACGGATATCCGTGCCCTCAGCGGGTTTCGAACACGCGATCCAAGCAATCCAGCAGTTGCAGACCTACGCCTTAGACGGTACGCCCATCGGGATCGGCGGGCACGATACATAACGCTTCCTGTCGGCTCCGAAGTTTCACAAGAGGTCTACAGTTGGCCCTTTAAGTTCCATGAATGTGGTCCACATTATCATGCCCGGTTTGTACAATATTCTTCTTAATATTGTTTACCCATCTGCGGCGTCGCATTGCTTTTGGTTTACTGATTAAAATTTGTAACGCATTTAACTGCTGTCCAGTCTTTTATGCGCATTCAAAACATATTTGGCAAAAATCACGTTAACAAACATCGACGTTCACAATTGTAAATTCAGTAGATGTGGATTTTCACATGGAGGTCTTGCCTACCGCTGTGGTAGCCGCCGAAGTTTCGTTGTCTGAACAGAGTGAGTGCTGAGCACAGTAGGCACGTTGTGTTCTGTTATCGTCACGGTCTTGCGTGTTGTTTTATTTGACATTAGCCGTGACGTTCACAGTTCTCACACACACATACCCTCTACAGTGCTTGTGAAGATATTGGCTACAGCGTCGGAACGTGTGCCGCATGTTTCTAATTGGGTGATGGTGTTTGTTATTAGCAGTTGGCTAAACCGCCCTACAGACCTTGTTTTGGGAAACACAAAAATTGAAACAAAATGGCTTTGAGTGACGGAACTAGGCTACAACATCAGGATAACAACTGTTGTTGAACTCCAGTGGTCGTCTTTTGTCCTTGCCCTTAGCGTTTACTGCAGATTTTCGAAGATAAGTTTTATTACCTTATGTAAAAAATAATAGCTTCTGAGGTGGTAGCAATGTCTTTACTTCTAAACTTGCTGAACAGAGGCAAGGTGACGAGTTACCAGCTAGTTACAAGCCCTTCGTATCAGAAATTTAAAATTTGCGTATGAATTTACTTTGATTGTGTAGTCGTATTGTAAGGATTTATCACTACAAGAGAAATTGCAAATTGTTAAGTAGCTCAATATATTATAGCAGTCTGTTTTACAGCGCCTGAGGAACAGAATGTATTTACTTTATTAACATATGTCCAGGATTCATCCACAGAACATTGGGGATGTTAACGGTAAATATAAATTTATCCCTGCGTTTAATTAAGCAGTAGTCCTTGAAGATACCTTGTCCACCGATAATGCCATACTACCATGTGACTCACGACGTCAGATTTGGAGCGTGGTGTGCTGCGAGTACAACAAGAATAATCTTACCCACTTTCTCTTCAGACAAAATTCAGAAATGTAAGTTGGACAAATTCTCGCGCAAGTTTTTACATTTTTATGCTGAGGAGAGGTAGTGTGGGTGCAACCGCCCTTATAGCCACTAATTCAGTGGCTGCCTTACGTAAAGTCTTTGGGATCCGTATAAAATAATTAGGCGCACAGTATCGGCATTTTGTGGACAAGAACTTTAATACATTTATAACCATAACTCCTGAGGTTTAGAGCTGATATCCAACACGTGCTTCAATATTAGGTACTTTATGGTGTGTAATATGGATTATTAGTTTAGATTCAGTGACCGGGTTCAACGTTAAGTGGTAGGGTCTGTATTTTGAAATGTTTTACTCGGCATTGTGTAACATATATTGTTGAGACGCCGTGAAATAAATAAATAAATAAATAAACAAGAAAATATCAAGTGATAAAACACGGTGTTCGTATTTTAATTTAAGCATTTTTATACTCATTAAGTACTGCTTTAAAATGATCTTAATGCCAGATTTAGAATGTGCAGTGAGCACAGAATTGTTATTGTGTTATGAAGAAATTAATCAGTATTACATCTGAGAATAAATTACGGGCGTATTAAATTGCGGGAATGCGTGCTGCCATTCACTTATTCTCGTCACTTGTTTATAAAATTTGCGATTAAAGCATGTGAGACTGTGAGTTTGTTGTTTCATACAGGAGTGAAAATTGACCTTTTATACCGTATGAAGCATAGACAGGGGCGTCTGAAAGGAGTGGGTAAAACAGAATATTTGTACTTAAGGTACAAATAGCAAGAGGATACGTAGCTGCATTATTTATATCTTCCGTCAGATATTATGTGGTGTGTCAAGCGACGGATGACGAGGTATGCAGGAATTACAAGCAGCGTGAGGAAGGAAGGAATACATCCAAAACTTTGCTGTGGAGGTGTGAAGATGAGAGACCACGTCTGAGACTGTGGGCAGATTGGAAAAATAACGTTAAAAGTGGATCGGGATGTAATGTCGACTATACTTTCTGTACGTATACTAGGCCACACTGGCCCTTTATTGCAAACACAGTAATAAAACTTCGTTGCCCATAGAATCTTGGGGTAATATCCTGAAGAACTAAAAACCATTACCTTGGAAGAACGGCTGTAGCTTTATTTAGTTTGTTATTCTCAGTAAATTATTCCTAATTCTGAAAGGTTTCAATCGAAGAGATGGATACGAACACTTTCACTGCCATATAATTTAAACACAGTCAAAGCATGCACTGGGTTTCTTAGCTGAACTGTAACAAGATGTTGTGCTATTCAGCATCCTAACCGTTCAGTAGCAGAAAGTGCGTTAGAGTCGCACGCAAAAAGTAATGTCTGTAGTGATGTATTTTATTGTGAAACATAAACATTGAAATCCACTTGACAAACCTAAATTTAATCGATCCTTAGTAAAATTGTGAACCTACCTGCGAGCCGTAGCCCTGATGATGATTCGGTATTGGGCGTCGAAAAATGTGTGGTTGCTTTTATCGCTTAAGGTACTCTGTGCCTTTGATGGAGCTTGCATTTTATCATACTAAATTGAATAGGCGCTCATTAAAATTAATACAATTCACGCTGAGAACATTCAGTCTAACGCATGCACTGAAAGATAAAAGTTTTCGTAACTCTATTTATGATATATCTATACATTTCTCTTACGACTTACGAAAAAATATCAGTTTTTGTCGTTTCAATATATAAACTCTTATTCCGTATTGCTTGTGTACTTCCATAGTACCGAGTCGTGTATACATTCCTCCTCTGTCCTCATCCTCGTAGCTTCATCCATTGTAGCAAAAACCTTTTCTCTTCCAAGCTGTTGTCTCCATCCATTTACTAATTCGTTTTAACAAAAGACACTCTACGGCCATATAAATATACTGAATCGAAGCAAATAGAAACATTCTATATGTGTTTGTTTCTTTCTATACAATTCTTTCACCATACACTAATTTACTTTTCCCGGAATATTGGATTGTCACAGACAGAATTACAGGTTACAGATTTATATATATGCACACGCACGCACGCACGCACGCACAGAAATGTCGAGGACATTTAACGTTCTCGTCCATTGCTGCTAGACGGCGAGTCTGTAGACTTGATGTACGTTTGCTGCTGGTGTCATATGCAAGGATATTTACGTTTTAAAGAAGTTCGTATTGCGCCCCCTGACATTTTTAATTATTCTCGAAAAATTGTTGTGCTTCTTGTCTGTCTGCTGCCGAAAATCTTGGACATTGCTTTGTACAGTCGCGTGTTAATAGGTTGCGCTCCATGTATTTTCAGTACCTAATCTCTTTTTGTCCTTCTCAGAATATTTTCAGTGCTTCTGTATAAATGCCTAATTGTTTCACCTAGATCTTTAAAATTTAATTGTTAAGATCCGTGCTGTATTTCTAAGCTTAAGGGTCCAGTAAGCTTATTTCATTGCAGATGTTTAAAAATTACGTGAATTTACACATTACTACATCTATCGCTGGACATCGTTTTATAAAATCAAGCATTGATGATCGCTACTTAAGTTAAATATTCTTTGCGTATTGTGACGTAATTCCAGGAATCGCTAAATATGGCGTCGTGAATTCGGGAGTCACGACCATTTATACGCTTAAACTGCAGTGGTTTCCCGTGCAAACATTCAAATATTGGTGTGCATTAGTGTATAAGTCCAATATTTCCTGGATGTCGACCATAAGTAGAAGGATTACTAAGGGTCACGGTGTATGGGAATTAGTGATGTGAATTAATTAGTAATTTCAAGCAACGCTGCAAAAAATCGTTGTAATGTTAATAAATGCTGGGCATTGCTGTGTGAGGTCAGTGTTGGCTGGGGAACAGATGTGAGCTCCAGAATCCCGTGGGAGTGCTGCATAAATTGAAGTCGCACTTACAGCTACTTGAGATTTTTATTTGCTGGGAATGGTGGTGCTGTGAGGCAGTTATCCTTGATTGTATGAGTAGCCACGTCAAAGTAATATTGTTGTACTTTTAATTAAAATTTTTAGGAAGACCAACAGTGGGTTATTTGTCTGTAACAAAACAAAATACTGTACGTGCATGTACTTCTAGGTAACCAGCTTGCATATTTTCTGAACGGACCTTAACCCTTTAAAGACGAAACGTAATTTGTTTTATATAAGGACTCAATCCATACCGCGCAGTAAACGCTGTCCACCTCGGTTATACAAAACCAGTCTCTTAGTGTTGCATAAGGCAATAGTCTCTCTTTGTTCTGAGATCCGTACAAAACACATAAACGCAATGTGAGCGCCATACAGAATTTTTGAATGTTAAACCGGGTGGTACATAAAGCAGCCGTGTGGCTTTAAAAGTTTAAAGTCGTGAGACCAAAGAAATAAAATTTTCAAATTACGAGACGGCACGTAAGAAATTAATTGTCGCCTACATTGGTGGATAGCAGTACAGGTTATTACAGTTATATTTGTATTAATTAATACAAACTAAGGTGAGTAGCCGTATAAAATGCGCCTTTCCGCCAAGTCCGACGTGTTGAAATTCTTGCAGCAGCGTGTCATTCAAGAGAGAGAGATTTGAACGCAGTGCGTAACCATAAAACATTTAATGGGCGATCCGTCACCACTTTGCACCCAAGTCGTAAAACTCGGTCGTAACTGCAGTATTCTCAGTCGGACAGTTAGACTGCTGCTGCAGTGTCGTTAAGGTGGAGTCGCATCTGACAATTGAAATAGACGGACAGTCTGCTTGCTTGTGGAGTTGTAATAGATCAGTGGCTCTTATGTATCGTTCTTACGGTGGCAACTTGAATGCTACTGGGATGTGACGCCGTGTAGTGTAGTAATCAGTTAACGACGTTTCGGACGAGCCATCTGTCTCCATCTTTACCTTCCTGGATACAATAATCTTTACATTATAATTAGTGGTTACGGACGGGAACATTGGAGTTATGATTGCTGGAGGTGATTTCCTGCCTTCGCAGCATCCGTACTTGCTCTGGTGTCTTGTCCAATATGTGTCTAGGGCTTTTTCCTTAGAATAAAGCAGACGGAGAATGAGGACGACCAAACATGCACCTATTGCCGTGATTAATATTTCGTGCATATTGGGTTACCTCCACCTCCCAATACGCTTCCATGGAGCGATGCTTAATTAACCATAAGCATCCTTTTGTCTTTATATTCTACGATTCTTTTGTCGTTTTCTTTACTTTTTTTGTTTTGTTTCATTTCTTCCATCTCGCCTTTATGTGTGTTGTTTTCTTCTTTGTCAGTCTGTTACTGTGTTCTTATTCTTCATTCTTTTCTCTCTTTCTTATATTCCACCATTCTTCTTTCGTTTTCTTTACTTGGTTTGTGTTTTGTTTCATTTCTTCCATCTCGCCTTTATGTGTCTTGTTTTCTTCTTTGTCACTCCGTTACTGTGTTCTTATTCTTCATTCTTTTCTTTATTTCTTATATTCCACCATTCTTCCTTTGTTTTCTTTACTTGGTTTGTGTTTTGTTTCAGTTCTTCCATCTCGCCTTTATGTGTCTTGTTTTCTTCTTTGTCACTCTGTTACTGTGTTTTGGTCTTCATTCTTTTCGTTCTTTCTTTCTTATCGAAATCATGCTAGAAAAGCTAGTGATAGATATATTTTATTTTTCTCAATTATTTACACGCATCTTATTTTCTTTCTATTAATTTTCCCTTTGTTTCTTCCTTGTTGCTATATACACGTGTTTAAGCAGATGCTACTATCACCCGCGGACGGCAGGCCGATCGCTTTTACTATGCTGTACGTTATGTTAATCAACAAACCCAGTCCAGACCGTGAGCCCCATTATTCACTGTGCCGCGAAGTAGGCATACATGATGGCACTAGCTCATTTATTCATGGGAAGCTACCTTATATTTCCATATAAATGGAACACTGTGTGTGCTTTGGATAAGGTGAGTAATGGGAAATATTTGATGTAGTGACAGAAATATTACACGAAAATCCTGCGGACAACCACACAATATTAGGTCAAACATGGCCTCAGAAATCGAGAAGGTAATTTGCAGGGCTTCAGCCTTCCTTAGTACGGCTTTTAGGATCACCAGCGCCTGTACTTGCTGTGTGGCTTTCATAAAATACCATTCAGTATACTTGTAGGCGTGTGTGTGTAACTGAACAGCTTGTGAGTACGAAGCTGCATGAAGATGCAGTCGTATGTTTCTCGGATTCTCACCTTTAAACATTTGTTTCATCACTAAATTCGTGCGGCGACATTTTGTGATGCAGTACTTCATGGTTATTTGCACTCGTTGCGCTGAAAACCTTGACTCATTACAAAAGATACTGTTATTTCGAAGCTTCACCCTTTTCCGTAAACTGAGTAAATTTCTTTTAACTTTATTCATACATCTGTACTTTGTTTATCTGTAGTTTATTTATTGACACTGCCAGTAACTCTGGCTACATAGCATCACGTGATTTGACAGTGTTGATGAAATTGAAAGGATATAGAATGTAATGGTTGTGACCTCATTTAAGATACTCTCTCGGGATTGCCCTGGAGGGACTATAAAAACCACGATAAAGCTCATTGACTGCAGACGGTGTCCGTTACATTTCTGAAATATATAATAATTTGCCAACAGGTAAATGGTATTGTTCATTGGAAGGCACAATCTTGTTCTCAGGGAACAGATATCTTTGTGTGTGAGATTACATGGCCCCTAGTCGGGCCCGCCACCTCTATCCTTATGTTGAATTCATGATGACCCTTAATTGCAGGTTGCATTCACACTATTTGTACCAGATGTGAGGGAGAAAAAACGCTGGTACATTTACACCATTTTTATGCTAAAATGATTTACCACTGGTGAGAGATATGCGCAGGAAATGAGGTTGTGTAAATGCGTTATAAACTTTCGACTCAAGCAACATGTTAACAGATCAGTTACGTTTCCATCTGCAGGTCTCATTGGAAATAAAGTGTCGACTTTGCTTTTGCATGTATATGCGTGAGGCGCATCTTCATAAGGCCGTTGTAATTGCGTGACTCTGTGTTTTGTGGATATACCCTTGGGCCAAGCTGGATTTTCTGCTTCGTCCACTGCCTACGGTAATTACAAGATGCGACGTTAAATTCATTTAAGATCTCTGAGGTTGTCTGTTCTTCTTTACTTCAGCAGATCTGTACTACCGCTTTTACATGACGTCACAAATGTAATAATGCAAGAAGCCAGTAAGTTCACGGAGTGGCTAAAACGCAGTGCAAGGCTTAATAGTTTACGTGTTCCGTGCAGGCTTCTTTCGCAATATACACTTTATATCGGCAACTACTGCAGTAGTTGACCAAATAAAAAGTGAATATTGTGACAGCGCCAGGCATTTACAGTTTCATCTCCCAGGGTTTTTATCTGTATGACGTACATGCCACTGAGTCTAGGCCGTAAATTTTTCGTGTTTTCTTAATATTGTGTGTAGGCATTTGATAGGCGTCCTTGGGAGTAGGATCGGTATGTCGGAAGGCTTGATTCTACACGTGGCAACATAAATACAGAAAAACCCACATATACGCCTGTGCCCGGAATGGGGTTTTTAACTCATGACCTCACGTGCGGGTGGTAGAAGACAGTACACGCCTTACGCAGCGCGGCCTGCGATCGACCGTCTTATAGATACAGTTATAAAATATATTTGTATTTCTTGAATACATATGTAGATATTGTACGAAATTATCTTAAACTGTGTCTATAATATTAATCGCTTTAAGTACCTTGATCCATCGTAGAAAAATTCATATTCTTTAATGCCAGCCTCAACTTGATGTGGCGCGTGTATTTCCTTAAAGGCGTCTCTGGTGACAGATCCTTTGTTTCGAGATTTAGGTTCTTACAGCAGTGTTTCAGAGGAGTCAAATTGTCTGGGACATGATGCTGTTTCACTGTTTTAATGGTTCTCCACCTTTCGAAGGACTCAAAAGAGTCTAAAAACAATTCTCACTAGGCAATACAGCATCACAACTCAGAACACTGAGATTCACAGGGCCGTAACTGTACAACAGTCACATCTAATGTGGGGTAAATACAGCTGATTGAGACGAGTCGAATATACTGCTGCAGTGTGATGCAACAGGAATGCGTATGTCTACGGAGAGATTTGAAAGTGGACGTCTTGGAGTGTTCATTTGTACAACGGTTAAACAATACTAATACCCGTCTTAGGGAAAGAAGTTGCAAGGATGGATGATACACGGAACTGGCTCGGCAACATGTCCAACTGCGGGCTTTGCTATTAGGATAGGATGTTGATTTCCAAATATCGTCTCTACCTGCTGTGAGACACACACTTCGTCTGTACACTCAGTTTCCACCTGCCCAACAAGGTTTGTAAGGTCTCGCGCCTATCGCATGCATGAAGCACTGCTTTACTGATGGCATTTCGTCCCCTTCATTAGGAAAGGATTGTGCCAGCGGCAGCGAATACGTTTCAAATACGTTCACTTGCTCTGAGCGGGGGTAGCTCATTGTGTGTAGTGAATAGGGTAGGGGTGGGCGTCCGACAAATCGTTTTCGATTCCCGGCAAGAACAAGAAAGCGTTGAAACCGGCTTTGGCGTCTACCGTCAGTGGCTAACGGGATTTTTTACGTGGGAGTGAAGCGGCCCGGGCGTGAAGCTGACCACTCATGTGTGTCTGTTACAGAGGTTAAGAATGAGTGGAACTGAATGTCCACTTCCTCGTATGCCTTCATGGAGTGCACACCTTTACTGTCATTTACATAAAGCACTGGATATCATCACACGTTGCTGCCGTCAGCTTTATTACATTATATTATTAGAATTATCTATCTGAGTTAAGAACATGACAGTAAAATAAGGTGAATATAATATAATATCATTACATGTTACACTTGTATTTCGTTCTGTAGCATTGTAATTCATCATGTTGACAGATGACTTTGTTCGAATACTTATCGAATATTCCACCCATCTGTACAAAACTTGTCATGTCTTACTACTATATCTGTAAAATAACAGTAAGTGTTTGGTTATCTATGAGTAAGTACCAAATATGCATGTATGTGTGTATCTGTTTGCGCTTGTTCGCAGCTTGTATCCCCATTTCAATGTGTCAGTCGTGCTTATTTGCCAGTTGTGTCCTAGAAGAGAGGAAAATTAATATCCAGTTCAGAAGGATCCTGATCAACATTGAAGAATTTTGTGCTTGTGTTTAGTTGGACACTTTTCATTGTCTGAGGCATAGCTGCGACAGTTGACAGCGTCCAAATAAAGAAGCGTTTAATAAATCGACCTTTGTCACAGACTTTTAGACGAACATTCATGACTAGTTGTAAATTTTATCAGCATAATCTTTTTTGCCCCGACTGTACGTATATTTTGTAAAGAATATAACAGTTCTTCATGGAAATATGAGCTAAGGCTGTCTAAAGAAAGACTATTTTTATGCCTGATGAAGCACCGTGGGAAGGATGGAAACATGTAAACATTACTGCTACAAGCAATGAGATTTGTTATGTTCGACCGCAGTAAATTGAGTAATATTGAAATGTCCCGACATAACGTGATGAATTCCATTCAAATAATCTACTGTGTTTATAAATTTTTGTCTAAGGGTATTCTGTAAGAGTACTGCGGAAGGAATCCGTTGCCGCCCCCTGTGTCCACCCTGCAGCATATTGATGCAGCGATAGTTTCATCTGTCTGTTTCACCCTCATCCTCTAGGTTTTTATATTCACGGCGGATTACTGAATCAGTAAAGCAAAGCAACGCGAGGGGTCGAGGAGTGCCGTGATGGGCACAACTCGTCCATTTCCAGGAGGTCGTGGATTTCCCTCCCCCATCAGTAAACACAGTACGAGGCTGAAATAAAAGTGGTTGCAGAAAATGGTCACTCCCATCTTCATTCGATCCATTGCTGATGCTTGCGCTCAGGTGCTTAATGCAAGAGTGATTCATCTTAACGTGACGAAACTTCAGTATCATCAGATATTATGACATAGGACAGTGCTTTTAAAAAGGTGGTATGCCTACCAGCGGTGGTATGCGAAATGTTGTCTGCCGGTACGCGGAGAAATTTAGGAATTTTTCCAATAATTAAAATTCAGAAACCTTAATTGCATTATTAAAATTGTTCTGATGTGTTGAAATGTGGATAAAACATGAAGTGTATACCAAAATACTACTTCATTTTTGGAATATAAATACAGGCTATCCTTCGTCGTCTAATCGCGTTAAATTAGAAAAGTATCAACTGTGAAATTCGAGGTTTCCACAGCGTTGTTTTTCGCTAGTTGGCAGGTTTGAAGACTTCAAACATGCCAATCAGAAAAACATCTTGGAAGACCAGGATCCTGAAACTAGGCATTAATATTTGCAGTACCTAGTGGTACGCGTGCGTGCTTTATGTTGCGGTAGTGGTACGCGTGCGAGTTTTGTGTTGCGGTAGTGGTACGCGTGCGTGCTTTATGTTGCGGTAGTGGTACGCGTGCGTGCTTTATGTTGCGGTAGTGGTACGCGTGCGTGCTTTGTGTTGCGATAGTGGTACGCGTGCGTGTTTTGTGTTGCGGTAGTGGTACGCGTGCGTGCTTTATGTTGCGGTAGTGGTACGCGTGCGTGTTTTATGTTGCGGTAGTGGTACGCGTGCGTGCTTTATGTTGCGGTAGTGGTACGCGTGCGTGTTTTATGTTGCGGTAGTGGTACGCGTGCGTGCTTTATGTTGCGGTAGTGGTACGCGTGCGTGCTTTGTGTTGCGGTATGCGAGAAAGAAAGTTTGAAAAGCACTGACGTAGGAGTGCAAGTATATGTTATTAATAGACGAACAGTTACTTGATGGTCGTAGTAACATTATGTTCGACTTAGCAGAACAATTATACAAACAAGACTGTAATACGTAGACACATCAGACTGTAAGCCACGTGATCTTAAGCTTCGTCTTGTGCTCGGTATTGTTCAGCAACACTATGCAATAAAATATAAACACAGACACCCGATGTCATTAAACGTATTACAAAGCATGTTCGATGACTAAGGTTCTGCATGTCGTGAAATAAAGTGAGGAGTCATTACACCGTTAAATGTAGCTCATTTACTCAACTAAAATATCTTTATATTTCAACAAAATCCGCGAGCACGTTATGCTTTACCGTCAGACATCTCGGTATCCAGGGTGCACACTTTTTGCGGTATTCCTGTTCTTATCAACAACGTAGTGTAGAGTTCCGGTGGACAATTTTAAGTTAAGCGAATAAATGTGGAATTGTGGCGTGTCGTCTTTCAAAAGCCCGTTCCACCGTTCTTGCTGTGTTCCCAACCGTCCGTGATGTGCTCGGACGACCGCTGCCCTCACCGTGAAGGTTCTTCCGTCCCTTCTCTAAATCTCCGTACCGTTTTGCGCCGTGATACACTCTCGTTCATTCGTCGTACATTTGCATCAATTAGAGATTAATTTTGATGGGGGAACAGTGTTTCTTCCATAAAAATCGAATGTCTGTACGAACTTATTCGAGGTACCAATTATGAACAGACTTAGTTCTGCGAAATGTTAAGTGCTTTAATGCTACTCCAATTTTCTAGCTTTATTTATTCATTTCGTATTCGTATGTTCTTAACTTCCGCTATCATTGTACGTTTTCATGTCGTAAACGTTAATTCCTTTACCATAACTAGCTGTAACTTTCATCTACGACCAGAACTGACTGTAAATGCTCCGTTTGAAAGTTGTCTGTCCAACTTCAGCAAAGTTGCTGTGCATCAGTCCTGACAGACGATCGGTTTGGAACTCCGCTAAAGCGGTTCCCGATGGAAACGAAGATTGATATCATGATAAATGATTTGAGCAGTAGAGGAAACAGAAGAGAGAAATCACCGTGCGTCGAAACCAGAACCAGTAGTCGTTATTGAACTTCCTGTGATCTTCATCAACTTGTGATCATACAGTTTATATACCAGAGAGCGCTGGGAACTGCGCTGTTAGTTACTGCAACGATTACTACGAAAACGTTTGTTAGTAAAAGACTGTGTATGTTTATGTATATACAGGCGTGTGTTTAACCTTTTAAAGCCTAGCGGTAACTTTACCTACCACCAGGTTTAATATTCACAAATTCTGCTTGGTGCTCGCATTGCATTTATATGTTTTGTACGGATCTCTGAACAAACAACGATTATTTCCGTATACAATATTAACTGATTGATTTTTATAACCGAAACGGAGTGTTTACTGCGCGGTACGAACTGGGTGCTTATATATAAAACAGATATGCTTCGCCTTGAAAGGGTTAAGATTGATTAATGCGTGTGTTATTCAAAAAAAGCACCGTTACTGTCACTGGCTGACGGATGACATTATTTATGAGACGGCATCAGTATATACATATTTTCACATATAAAAGAGTTTACAGTGTCTGACATGGCATTGGCCGTCAGACGACCTCGACAAGTACGCCTCGTTAGCACGTATCTCACCGTTACCACATGCGGCGTCATAAGAATTTACGAATGACAGTACTTAGAACTGAGTGCGGCATAGTGCTCACTTTTACCACATCTGGAGAACGGGGCTAATAACGCAATAACACTGCTTGTGAGAAATTTCGAACTTACACCGGAACATTTTTACTGTGGAAATGCTCACAACCAAGCGCTATTCTGCTTCCTGTATCTATTTACTTCTTTCTTACATTTTACTGTCTTGTACCTTCTTTTTCCATTGTTTTGTACCTTCCTTTTATTATTTATTTTATTTATTTCCTACCTCCAATTTTTGTTCATATATGTCCTTTACTTGCTTGGTATCTTACAAGGGATATCTGTCTTTGTCATTATTTTTCTGATTTCTGACTTCTTCCTTACATAATGTATCTTTCTTTTTGTCAGAAGAAAATATCATTCTCCTGTTAAACCTTTAAATGATAAAATTTATCTAAATTTTGCATGAAGATTTAGTTACAGCCGATGCCGGTTGCCACGCGGTCTAAGGCTTGGGTCTGCAGCTGCTCGCTTGCTGGGATAGTGGGTTCGAATCCCGTCGGGGGTATGCATGTCTGTCTCTTGTGAGTATTGTGTGTTGTCAGGTAGGAGTCTCTGCGTCGGGCTGATCACTTGTCCAGGGGAGTCATACTGAGTGTGGTGTGATCGTGAAGCCTCGATAATGAGGATGCCCTGGCCCACTAGGGACTGTTTCTACCTCAACGGGAAAGTACTGTTTCAGTGACAAACACCAGTCTGTTAATGCTGTTTAGGGAAATAATCACTGTTTGTCGTGACAGTAGTACGAAGCAAACAAACAGGCCTACTCTTTGCGGCATAAAGCACAGTTTCGTAATGTTTCAGCAGTTGGTACATACAGTTACCACTGGGCTTCAGAAGCTTGTTATTAAATGGCTTAGTAATAGTTCTACATCCGCTGATGTTTTGTGTGAGTCGTAGTCGGCGTTGTTACTGTATTATTGTCCTTGGCGGCGTTGTTGTTGTGATTTAACATAATAACCCATAATACGGAATTATTAGTATACTACCTGCCGTTCTTATGCCCCTGTTGCACGTATACCGTGTGGCTTGGCTGTTGGCGCGATGTTTTCACGTTGTCCACATCAAAGACATTTGGTTTGTCCCACTACCAATGCAGAGTATACCAAACGCACCTCAACTTTATTACCGTATTTTAATTTCCTAGGAATATTTTATTAACAAATGGATTTCTCTTCATCTACCCTCGCTGCGTGCCGTGTCCCCATCTGTGCGATTTCCTTACCTTTAAAGTATAATTTTGTTAGCTTTTAGATGTATTCGTATAGTCGCGAAAAGAGTCTGTTAGCTTCGCCATGTCCGTCCGTCTGCCCGCCTGTCCGCATGCATCAGCGCCGGCCAGTTTGCCTTGAAGTTTGACACTGGCGAATTCTACGAAAACCTGTTGAGAAAAGCCATGTTTGGTTACAATTGGACAATAATATCCGGCACTTTACATACTGGCCTAGGTAAGTTTTATGGTTGCCGGCGACATTAAATCTCCATAAAATAGCTATATATCAGTGAAATTGTATCAGACTTTTAGGATAGATGAGGAGGTATAAATGTTACGCGAACGTGTCGTAATGTTACCTTATACGTGCATTTCCTATATTTTTTACCTTTTCCGACTGTCATTCATCCCTTGCTACAGGAGTACTCGTAGCCATCTTGTTATTCTCCCTCCCCCTTTTGGTCAAAGCTTTATATCACTCATCCACTCTTCCTTTTCCTGCGTGTTATTTTTCACTGTCTTAATTTTAGTGCCTCTCACTAAATTCTCTCTTAACCTTTTTCATATTTTTACGTTCAGTTTCCCATTCTTTTTCTTTCTCGGTCATGTCCAGACCCAATTGTAATTATTGTTACACCCGTACTCCGTCTGTCTCTTACTCTTTGAATTTTCTATCCTTCTCTCCTTCCTCATTTTCTGTCGCTCAATACACCATTTTTGGTGACTCACGCTGCTACACGCTTCGACAACTGTGTGTGTGTGTGTGTGTGTGTGTGTAGCAATCACGCAACCAAGCCATAAAGCGAGTCATAAAAGTAATCGCTGTGTGGGGAGATGAAGCCTTTTGATAGAAAATGATGATCAGGCAGGCAACCCCAATAAAGTAGAGGGGTAAAGTTGGCTTTTGTGGGAAGTTGTTCACTTTGTGCCCCTATCGGCGGTGGATTGGAAATTGTTCTTATGGCCGATGACAACAAGACATATAAAGACGAAACTGTAATATTTATTTGGAGTTATTTGGATTTTTTCTTGATTTCACTTTGAAGCTAAATTTTGTTGAAAGTTGGGCTGATTATATTTTGTGAGCAGTTGGGAAGAGCTAATAGACAAGTTAGAAAATGACCGCAGAGTGATAATATTGTGGCACTTGTGCGTAACAAGTAACTGTCATAGGAACAGTGGTGACATTGGTAACCAAGGTAACCATTGTAACATTAGAACAGTGGGTATATTAGTAAAAAAGTAGTCAATAGGGCTAATATAACGTCGTGTAAAGTGTTTGCTATTTTTGTTCGAATTTAACAAAACTGTGTAGATGTCGACATATTTGGTAAAAATAGCCAATATTAATTCTTGCGGAAATCCGCGCGGTGGAAGTATAAATTATTTATGCGGACCGATAGGTGGACGGACAGACATGACGCGGCTTTGCTTTTGGTATGGATTTACGAACACGCTTAATAATGTAGTCCACTAATCTAAGGGTCGTATGTGGGGCTGACGAAAGTTCACTCTAAGGACACCATATGTTTCCAAGTGCCAGACAGTGTTTCGAGCTGGAAAGAAGCAACCGTAGTCCGTGTGAGAACAAAGCGCCGAAGGGGACAGTTCAGTAGAAGAGGGACTAAGTAATATGAGGACGGACTTGTGCAAAGGAAGCCGAAGAGCTTCATATCTTTTACTGTTCACGTATAATATAGTGTCATAAAAAAGGAGGTGTAGATGGGAAGGGAATGTAGCACAAATGTTCCTTAAAGCAGATTGTTCTTGTGTCTACAGTGTCCGCGGGGTCATTACCAGATAACATCCTTTGAGCAATATAGTTGATGCAGTTCTTCGTTATTCTGTTACTTGCTTTAGCTTCAAAAAAGTTGGTCACTGTCTGGTAAAGATTCAAACGCCACGAAGTTACCTGATTTTGGCAAGACGTGACTTTGGAAACGCGCGATGTAGTGTGTACTGACCCAACAAATAAATATCGCTTGTGTGTTGTTTGATTTATCAAGTGACCTTTCACGCTTAGTTAGACTCCATTTTTTCATCTTTAAATTCTCTGCAAATTCTCGTTGAAACAAAACACTAATTCATCCTTTTGCGCCATTCGTTATACAAATTTTTTAATTGTATTATCAAGCAGTCCTGAAAATGTTGTTTATCGTTTTCATCCTACACCGAGACTAACTAAAGAAACTTGTTTCGTAGAAAAGAAAACTGATGCATGAGTTATGATTTAATTTCTCTCATAAAAAAAATTGAGACGGGACGACATTAACGAAATCCGGAGGGAAATCTAGAAAGCTTTATTACAGAACTCTGCTGTTTGTTATCCCTTACATTTAGAGGGATTGAGGAACGTCGGTTAGTGGTAGTGGTTATACGTTAAATCTGACAAAATGTATAGAAGGACAAACTGACAAGCCATTTTAGCCGTAAAGTTGAACATCACATAACCTGCCGGGCACTTCAAGTCCGCAATAAAATACGTTGCACAGACAAACCCTCGACTCTAGCTATAAACGGATTTAAGCAGTGAAATATTTTTAGTGGCTATGCGAAGGTATCGATTATCATCCATCCAGAAATGAACAGTGCGAGAGATTCGTTATCAGTAATAACACCCTGCACAGGCACACTAGGGTGGGTGAAGTGAAGAAGTGAAGTGTTTTAATTAACGACGCTGTCAGTTGCTAAGCTTGTTATACATTGTCGGTGGTATATGAAATATCAGTGTGGCGAGTTGGTGGTATGTTAGTGGTAGGGGAAATCCGATGTACCCAGAGAAAATATGTCGCTCTGCCAGTTTTTAGCCCCCTAGGCCCATGTGCGCTGGGCTGCGATATAACTCGGTCGTCCGCGGTAAGACACCGGCGACTAATCGCCTGTGCAGTGAAAGGAAAGGAGAGGAAAGGAAATGGATACCGTGAGTTTTGTGAAAGAAGGTAAGCGGTGTAAGCCGCCATTGGACTGCCTTGAAAATGGAAGCTCGAACTCCACCGGAACGCTGGTAATTAATTACCTGTATAACGGCATGTTACCGCATAATACGCTGATTTTTGTGTGTCAACTATCATGGTAAGTGGGTCTTTCCCGGAGATAAAGCGGCCGGGGCACGGGGCTAGCCGCCCGACCCCCTTCTAGCGCCGAGGCTAACGAAAGGGTAGAGCTATGCCACTAGTCTCCCTTTGACCTCAGGCCTATATGGGGATCCCTTTACCTTTACCTTATCATGGAAACTGGGCCTGTAAAGTGTTTGATTCACTCTGTTCATACGTTATTTATTTATTTATTTATTTATTTATTTATCCGTGGTGTACATAAGGTGACACTTCATGTTTGTAGTGGACGATATCAGAGGCAGATTGGCTCGATCCATTAGCGGCTTGTTCTTAAGCAATGAATCGAGTTGCCGAGGTTTGTCTGGCTTTCTTCTCGTACCTACCGACGTGTAGAACTGTGTAGATCAAGGCACTTAACTTTTCGTTCGGTTCTCTTGTATAGAATTACACAAGGTACCGCTAGACGGAGACATATGCTGCATTTTCATGAACAATTATATAGCCGACCCGATATACAAGTTCTGTATCCATCCGTGCGGAAACACGATATATGGGTCACTCCGAATGCTTAGCGCACTCTAAAGGAAACGGCATAAATTCTGCTTGCCGTAGGTGAAGACAGGAGGTAAATTTCCGTCCCGAGTGTGAAAGATAATTTATATTCGTAGAACAATATTTTTCTCCATATTTCTTAACGTATAAAAGGAAAAGTGAAAATGGTTTTCAGGAGGAGAGAAGTAGAGAGGTAGAGAGAGATTGTAAATCAAGCGTTTAGAGAAATGGTTCATGAACCTACTGAATTCTGAGTGTAAAAGTGTTATTTGGCTCTTTGCTGAGGGGAAGCCTCAGGAAGAAGCAAAACACGAAGAAGTGTGGTTTGTATATGAACATAGCCCTTGTCCCTTTGTCACATGTCGCTCTGCTGCTCGTATAAAAAAATTAGGCGCGAAGATTGCTAATATTTGCACTAAGTGGCCTGGTATAAATTCAGTCACAAAATTTGGGTAATGTCATCTGTTGCTCAGCTTATTTTAATTGGATCATAAATAAAACGCCCGAGTTTTGAATAAACCTCTGTTCCATTGGTGGGCTGTATTAACGTATTCAAGCATAGCAGTAACTTTACGTACCACCAGGTCTAATTTGTCAGAAATTCTGCACCGTGCTCACATTGTGTTTATGTGTTTTGTACGGATCTCAGAAAAAACAGTAACCCTTACCTTATATATCATTAACTGATTGGTTTCTATAACCGAGGTGGAGAGTGTTTACAGCGCGGTACGCACTGAGGCCTGAGATAAGAGAGATGCGTTTTGTCTTTATGGGTTAAACGCGGTTGGGGTTTCACAAAGTGACGAGGAATTTATTGAACATTAAATTATTTCATTATTTAAATAATCATCCCTCATATTCCCACCTGCATCTGTCGGTCGGAGTAATCAAACCCTATGGTTAAGGGATAAAAGGGAGTGGAAAGGATGGGAGTGAGTTATGGAGTAATTAAGTGGCACGCGCTTTCTAAGCTCTTGCCAAGAGCAGCTCTTTATATCCATGTATGCACTGTGTAGTCAGTTTGGTTTGGCACAGTCTTGTTTTCTCTGTGGGCTATACTGAAATCTCCCACAAAATCCCCTTCATTTTGCGGTAATAGTCAGCAGAGTAATCCTGTTAACGGACAGTGCTGTCCAATCGTGTACTAGGGTAAGCCTACCCAGCCTCGTGACGTAACTTATTTCGTGGTAGGACACTCTAAATATGCTACTAAATTAGTTACGCATTCCACAGTGAGTTTTACCGTCTATCCATAGGTGACCCCACAGTCAACCGCTGAAGCTAACAGCCGAACACGTAATTTTGTGACAAATTCAGCGGGTTATACAAAAAAAAGGCGAGGTATGTGACGCAACTGTATAATTATATTTTACATTTGTATCAGAAAACTAGGATTTTCGGTTTGATTTGATGATATGAGATTAAAATGGTAGCGTGAATTGTCAGTCACCGTCTCGGTTTCAACGTGTAGAGAAACTGTCAGAATCAGAGACCTTATTACGGATCAGATTCTGTGTTAAGAGATTTGAGTTGTCATGACTAACTCGATGAACGTGTTGAGTTATCTGAAGATGGAGGCATCGTGGTCATCTGAAACGCTTGTGGGCCTACCTATCTACTAAAATACACCGTTCGATTTTCCACATGACAGCACTCGTCTCGTTTGTTTCTTATTACAAAAATGTGGGAGTGAATTGGAATTTATAAACTTTCGTAGTATTGACAATATCGATTTGGTTTTTAACAGCTGGATCATACTACAAAAGGTGGATTCATTAAGATTAATGGAAATGATGATAATGATAGTAATAATAATAATAAATATTCTAAAATATAAAGACCTCATAATAGAAATCCAGCGCATGTGGAATGTAAAATCAAAGGTGACGCCAGTTATAATAGGAGCAACTGGAACCATTTCAAAATCCTTCAGAAAATACTTGAGCAGCATACCGGGAAAGCACGATATCAAGGAACTGCAGAAAACAGCTATACTGGGCACAGCACACATACTGTAGAAAGTGCTAGTGTAGAAGCACAGAAGAGTTTAATATTGAAGACAGCGCTATATGCACCATTAATAGTACGCGCGGAATATCTGCGACACTGTATACACTAGAAACATAGTTTATTTCAGGTATATAAGTGTGAATACCCTGCATAAAGGAGAGGATGATGATGATGATGATGATGATGATGATAATAATAATAATAATAATAATAGGTTTGCAACTTAGACAGTTTCGAAAATATATGTAAGTTCAGTTTACGCTGTCGACTGCCACCCAGGAGGAACAAGGACAGGTACCTGATATTCCTGTGAATGACACTCGGCAGTGACGTGGCACAGGAGAGCACGAGATTGGTGTCAAAAATGTTATTAGCTTCTCGGATTTGCTGCAGTGGGGCTACTATTTTTGTGCTGAAATTCAACGATTTGTGCTGAGATGTTCTGCAGACAGGTGAAGACGTGTAGTATTTATTACAGGAGTAGCTTAAATCCCCATCGTAGATCAGCAGAAAATTATTAGCTTCGGTTTGCAACAGTGTTACTGAATTTGGGGCAGAAATTTTATACAGAAAGCCAATAATGGTACATCATACTTAAATGAAGATACGTAACTTCACGAATTTGAAACGTTCTGTTAGGACAACTTGCTGCATTTGTACTGACACACTAAATGTGATAGAATAACAACGTGTACTTACCGACGTTCATACTTAGACGTACGCTTGAGAGATGGTTGGCACCACAATACCGACGCGAATGTATGTCTCCCACTCCAGTTTCTGCCCCTGCTTTTAAACTACATGCCAACACACGTAGCGACAGTACACCAAGTTCTAGATTTCTGAATAGACCCGTAGTATTTGAATTATATCATCGTAATGCTGGTTTATTGCAGAAGAATATTTCGCTGAAAAAAGGAGGAAAATGACGAAGGAATGTAAATCAGTGGACTGTACTGTGCACTTGTTGAACCATGCAACTGGAACTCGAAGCCGGCAGTTTTGTTACTCCAGTCATCGTGTTTCTTTCTATGGCCTCTGCAAGCGGACGCTGCAGAATTACAGATACACAAATTGTAATGTAATACGGATAGTGAAACAACCAAAGTCGTTCTGAAGTTACACCAAACTTATGTTGACAGAACCGTAAAGGAATGGTGGGCGCGCGCGCGCACACACACACACACACACACACCTCCTAATCTGTAGAAACAGATATCTGTACGATCCCATTCGTACCTCAGAGAAGAAACGCATTTTCTTTACAAAGGCCAAACAGTGTTTTTCAGAGAAATAATCGCTGTTTATCCTAATAGTTGTACGTAATACAGGCACATAGATTGTGGAGAATACAGTAACTGCTGTTCCCCTGTGTTGAAATCAACCTTTTCTATAAAAAAATAAATTGTGTCTAATTTCTCTATGAAAAGTTTCTCAAAGCTTATAATAACCTTGCATTTAGATTCCAACTACTGTCGTAAGAAACAAAGCATTGTGGCCAAAGGAGTGCCCTGTAAAATACAGGCTTCATAGCTGGACTTTTTTCTGTCAGATTACTTGTAATATGTTTTTCTCGGCCGATCGCGGTGGCCGCGCGGTCTAAGGCGTAGGTGTCCGGCCGCTCGCTTGCTGGGATTGTGGGTTCGAATCCCGCCCGGGGCATGGATGTCTGTCTCTTGTGAGTGTTTGTGTTATCACGTAGAGCTCTCTGCGACGGGCCGATCCCTCGTCCAGAGGAGTCCTACCGAGTGTGTGCGCGTCATTGAGTGTGATAAGGTGCAACAGTAACCTTCTACAGCTACAGTGAGTAGGTGGAAGAGGTCAGACTGAAAAAAGGGTTTTTCTCGTGTGTACACTCTTTATGCCATAATGTTGTAGTTTATTTAAGAATTATGTCTGGGACCTTTTAAAAGCTGTAAGTTTGAATATCAGCATTATTACGTGAGGTAATTAGTCTTCCTGAAACAAGAGATACGTTAAGAGCAGATTAAACAATTTAGTCCGACGTCTTTTGGTCTTCCCGTTTGCTGTCTAGCAGCGTAAATTTTCAAACACGCAGAACTGCTATTTTGCATGTTGTTTTATATCAGTGTGAAACTTTGTCTCTCACTTTAAGGTAACAACATTGAATGAAGGCGTTTTAGAAGAGGTTACTGGTGAAGTATTTGACTTAAAAAGGAAAAAGTAATAGAAGACTGGCGAAAATTTTATAACGAGGGGCATAATGGCTTATAGTCTTCACCAAATATTATTCGGGTTATCAAAACACTAAGGATGAGACTAGCGGGGCGTGTAGATTGTGTAGGAGAGAACAGAACTGTAGGGCTACAAGTGTTTAGTGGGGAATCCTGAAGGTAAAGAAGCTAGTTGAAAGACCTTGTAGTGGATGGGAGAAGAATATCAAAATGGACCTTAAAGAAACAGGATGTTTTAGCGGGATCTGGATTCTTCTAGCATAGGATAGGGATAAGCAGTGGGACCTTCTCAAAGCGTAATGAACATATTGGTTCCATAAAGTGCGGGGAATCTCTTGACTAGCCGAGGAACTATAAGCTCTTAAAGAAGGACTCTGTTCCATGACGTTATGTGTAAAGAATAAATGCCGAGCTTTGTACAGCTTTACTGACTTTAATACCTTCAGTGCATCTTTAATTCCATTTTCCACGCAGCCAGCACTTCTTGATCTATATAGATGACACGAAAGGACTGTGACGTCGTTATTACAACAGTGTTTTTATACAAGCGTGTCAGATGTTTGTTTTTCATCACATAGCCGTATTTATGTTTAATTTGCAGTAAGCGTAGCAAAACTACCTTTCAGGAGCAACAAACTTTTTGACACTAAGCTGGAGAATTCTACATGCACACTGACGTCGCGTCGCAGCCATTTTGATTACAAAGTTCCTTACCCGTGACCTCATATTCACTTCGGCTTTAAACTTCCAGTTGTCCGGTTCCTCACGAAAATAGCAAATTTTGGGATTTAATGCCTACTTCTGTTTCAGTGAAGTTTGTTCTGACGAGTTTGAGAAGAGTAGGCTTAAACAGAGGCTTTTGTACTGTTTCCAAAAACATCGACTTAAGTAATTTATATATGAAATAATTTTGTGTCATTCTGTTCAACGTTGTTGGATTTTGTGCATGACATCGTAGCTCTTGAATTCCTGTCGGATTCTGGACCCTTCTATGAAATTTTGTTATTCAATAAATTTATTAACCTTCGTCCTAATGTTTTCTAAATTACCTCATTCTCCCCCAGTGGTCTGCCCAGAATTTTCCTGGCGCAAGCACCCAAGCCCCAAGGTAGAATTCGACCCGAGAATGACGTAACTTCTGTCGTCTACCAATCTTATGATATCCAGATTTTTCATGTAGTCATTGTCAAGGTATATTTAATGTACTGTACCTTGTTTGTAATCAGTCCGGCTGCACTGTGGTCCTGGGGTCGACTCAGTCTCTAACAGAAATGAGTACCAGTAATATTTCCTTGGCGGGGGGGGGGGGGGGGGGGACGAAAAAGCAGCAGGTGCGTGGGGCTTACAACCTTACCACCTTCATGAGCCGATTGTCTTGAACTCTGGGAGCCTCATCCTCCTGGAACCCTAAGGGCCTGTCAAGTCCTGTGATGGGATTGCTTTACCTTGGTTGTAGTCGGTTTATAGATTATATACTTTCTTCGCCCTTATAGACTGACTGCGCAAGTAGCAAACTTCTTCTGAACTTTAGTACTTACCTACTATACTGCACGTAATCACATTCCGGAATGTCATGACTTCAAAGTTGTTACTCTTTCACTGTTAATATATTTTCCTACGTAACTACGGGTCTGCAGTGTGTAATGTTGTATGCTCGTCACGTTTCGCACCTATGAACGTATTTGTATACAGTAAGAGCATGCGTAAAACTTCAGAAGAGTCTGCACTAAACAAAATGCTTCAACGGCTCTGCAAACGATAGCAGAATTTTCCAGAAGAGTGTTAAAGAACAATATGTACAGGTACTTCCCATATCCTAAAACCAGAGCTTATTTAGGATTTTGCCCGAATGTGACATGAATTTGATAACCACAGAGAAGGAACTTGATTTAGACTTGAACTCGTGCGTGTTGTGACAAATTTAACATTTTTTAATAGTTTTTCTTTCAGCCCCGAGGCCTTAGTTCGTTTTCAGACTAATTTATGTAGGATTTGTGATGAACAAAGTGGCACCGGGACAGGCTTTTCTCCGAGGACTTCTGTTGTCTTTTGATGTGATCATTCCGTCAATGGTCCGTACTCAAATTTCATTCATCTGCCACCAGCGCTATATAATGTTACCAACTGAGTGTTCCTTGAAATGCAGCAACTTCCATCCGTCTTTCTCCGGCTCATTCCTAAGCCGAATACCTTTTGTTTTTGCACTCTTCGGTTATCGTTATTTCTTTCCGAGATTCAGAGTGCGACGAACCTAGATATGTCTATATATATACGTATGACTTCTGAACGCTTTGTACCACCTCCAAGGGGTGCACCTCTACTGAATGTCAGTGAATTCTCTCGGATTGCAGTTTACATGATACAGCTTCTTTTGCGCTTGCAGTGATAAACCTGAAATCTGCCTACCGTAGCAACTAAAATAAATGCATAATTATGTTCTGTGCATTTAATTAAGGTTGAAACACGGCAGAATGCTGTGCAAGAATCTTAATACAAGTAGGTTTGTATTTTGAAATTACGTTGGATTTTATGCGGCATAACTTACATCTGTGCGCATTTTGTGCGCTTTTTTTTTCTACGTAGAAAGTGTAGTAGCTGACATGACAGTATTAAAATCCCGAAGACAAGTGTCATTAGCAGCACAGTGTACGGTCTGGTTTACAGCGGAGTTATCGAAGCGTTGCAACTGCAGTGCACGCCTCGCACTGTCATGGTGTATCGAAGGAATAACAGTGGCTGCTGCCGGATTTAGGGAATTTTCTACTACGTCTAAACTGGACGCACACACAGATTTACGTTGAATTATTCATATCTTAGTTTCAGGCGGGATATTCACATGGGAGATGGTGGCGGCCCTGTAATCTGGCCATGTTATAATACCAGTGCAAAAACAACCAGCGCCGTGGCTCCTCTATCTCTCTCTCATTCTGAATAAAACAAACATAATTAATCATACCGCAGGGAGAGAATATCATAATTCATACGTCGTAAGGTTTAGTTTATTCCAGAGTTTCTCACAATTTCGACTCTTTTTGTAGGATTGAATAAGCACCAAATTTCAGTGTCATCTTTAGGTGTCTGGTACGTGTAATGCTAATCAGTATTTACAGACCTCTGTTTGTTTGCATTTGCGACTGAGTTACGAGTTTAAACTGTGTCTCCTTTCCTCTCACGTACAGACTCGCTGTCCTGTTTGGGAATCAAAACTTGTTGGATTGGTAGTCACAAATGTGAGACCTCATGCGCGGAATCTCTTCTTACAGTTAGTAAACTTAATGAATAAAACTTAGCTACATGTTGTGGTCCCTATTCGGACCACCAATAGCATATTCTATAAAAATTTAATAAAATAAAGGTACCATCATCAGGCTATGGTATAAAACTTTTAAAAATAAAGGTAAAAGCGTGCATAATATATACACGTCTTTTGTGAAATCTCACAATTGTAACTGTACTTGTTAGAGCTCACAAGCGATGTTTATATTTTGTATACGCGTTTTCCTTTATTTTTATAAGTTGTATACAGTAGCCTGATGATGATCCAGATAGGGACTGAAATGTGTAGATAACTAACTAACTAACTAACTAACTAACTAACTAACTAACTAACTCCATGGAGCAGATGTCTTCTTGAGAAGCTAACAGGTCCTCAGCTAGTCAAATTCCCCGCATTTTGTGGAACCCGGAGGTTCATCACCGCATTCACAAGAGCCCGCCACCTGTCCCTGTCCTGAGCCAGGTCAATCCAGTCCATGCCCCCATCCCACTTCTTGAAGAGCCATTTTAATATTATCCTCCCGTCTACGCCTGGGTCTCCCAAGTGGGTCGGCTTCCCTCAGGTCTTCCTACCAAAATCCTGTATGCACCTTTTTTCCCCCATACGCGCTGCTTGCCCCGCCAGTCTCATTCTTCTCGATTTGATCACCCGAATAATATTTGGTGATGAGTACAGATCATGAAGTTCCTCGTTATGTAGTCTTCTCCACTCCCTTGTCACCTCGTCCCTCTTAGGCCCAGATATCCTCCTCAGCACTCTGTTGAAGTGTGTAGATAAGCCACCATAAATTTGCGTTTGTATTAGACTGAAAATTCGAATGCCTATTTGTTGATATCGAAAGCACAAGGGGTTGGCATCAAAATAAGAAGGAATAGAGCCTCTTTTATGATAAGTGATTGACACACGTGACTCAGCTTTGCCTGCGATCCTGAACAACGCGATATCAGGACAGTCGTCTTCAATAATGTGGTCTGTGTGTGGGAGAGAAATTTCAGAGCTGTAGTTAACGTGGAAAAGATATCAAGTGTCGGCATTAGCAAACGGGTGGCCCGACTGCGATCCCTGTGCCGCGCCTGTAAAAGTTATTGTGCGGGGGGGGGGGGGGGGGGGAGGAGAGAGAGGAGCAGAGAAGGGCGGATCTGGGGGGTCGGGGAAATATGGATGGTCAACTAAATGTTTACGTTTTTTGTA
>BLKM01000389.1:3437892-3451458 GCA_013340265.1 Coptotermes formosanus | reverse complement strand
CGAAGAGACATAGGCAGGCAGGCAGACGTTTTGGTATATTAACGTAAGTTAGGATGGAAAATTAAAGTTTTCCATTTTTGATCATTTTTAAAAATTACTAATGCGCGAATCCCCGGTGACCGTGGGATCCCCGTAAGCTCGGGGCCCGATTGCGTCAAATCGGCACAGCCGGCCGAAGGCCGGCCTTGGCGATATCAAGACGTGTTCATAAAAAATCTCAAATAAGGCCACTTAGTAACCAGTTAATTGAAAAACCATCTGCATGGTTAGTAACGTGCCATAGCTCAGGCGTCTGTTTCCCGTCTTCTCACTGCAGAGGTCCGGGTTCGTTTCCAGCATATTTCATATGGAACTTGTGGTGAACAAGGAGAGAGTTTCGTTGCCTCTGGCAAACGTCATTCCACCAGTGCTACGTGCTTATTTGTCACAGGGGCTCGTACAGTAGGCGTCTCTGAAGCTGCAGCGCTAACGATTTTACAGTCAGTGTTAACTCCATTGCTCGATTAAGAAGACAAATTCCCGTCTACTGTTAGGTCTGCCTTGTTAGTATGATTAAGGTCACATGATTTGACAGATTGTATAAAATACTGACTGCATTACGTGCGGAGAGAATAATTTGTAGTTTATTTAAACATATAAATTTCGCAGTTATGTTGATGTTGCCACACGTGGAAAATTCAGGCAAGTTCAGTTACGCTTTGTGCATTTGATTGAAATGTCTTAAAAATTATTACCAACTAATGTGAGTGATCGAGTTGATGCAGCCGTAACCACCTGGATTTGTGATGAGGAACCAGTTTTAAAATTCTGTCACGATGCCGACAGCACTAGGTGAAGGTTTTGTTGATTTGCAGTGTCACTCGCTGTATCCAGTTTCATCCATTGAAGTAGTCCGTGACTGTTCCGTTCCCTGTCTATATGTACCGAGTATGTATGATTACCGTTACAGCACTCCCGATACTGTTTGGTCTGTGACGTTTCGGCAAAGTCGTTAAGTAACCTTAAGCACCACCATCAAACCCAGTATGGTGGTGTTCATTAATGTTTTTTGAAATCTGTAGCAACTATTTCGTTGAGGGCTTTTCTTTTTGAGAAGTTAATAGTGGCTCGTCTGGCGAAGAAATTGTCAGCCTTTTAGAGAGAGCGTCGATTCAGCGTCGTGTTCGCAAACTCCGTCAATAACCTCTATCCAAAGCCAACAGAAGGTAGTTCAGGTGTTTCCACGCTGTTCCTTAAACGTTCCTTTGCATATTCGTCTTCACTTTACGCCCATTTCTTCTAAGTGGTCTTTTTCTTCGCGGTTTCAGTTTACAGTTTTGTACATATATATCATCCCATGTATGATTGCTGGGTGCCTAGTCCATATCATTGGCCTAAATTCGCTTGCCTTAATAATATTTTGAGAAGATTACAGATTATGAAGCTAATTTTCTCCGCCCTCTTCCTTCCCCCGTCTTAGGTTCAAACTGTCGTCTACAATTTTTTTGAAGCATGAAGCGGAATGGGGATGGAGACATATCTTCACGTTATTCCTAAACTCGTCACCAGGTGGTAAGGAGTGATCAGTTTGACACACTGGCCGCTTTGTCTTAAGAGAAAGGGCCTCTGTAGGCCTGTCCATTGTGAACGATGGATGGTGGACGGATTTCAGTTCAGTCTTCAGTACTTAATGATACTTAATTTGTTGTTTAAGTAACTATGCACTGCATGTCGGTCAATAAGTACGATTTTATCTGATGTATGGCTTTTAATTATGATTTTTTTTAAATTGTATTTGAACTTAGAGAACCTCTGACGCTGTCGGTTGCAGTGTTTCTGCAGTAATAACAGGATATGACGTTTGCCCTTATGAGTGACATTTTAAGCTGACGGTCTGATAACATTTGAGAATGTGGGACTCCACTCTAGCGTGTTAAGTGAGTCCCTTGTTACCACTTTATGGCGCGGTGATTACTAATGAATGTAGGAGGCGACCTTTGAATGGAGGAAGTAGCTGAAGATGTATTGAATAAGCAGTGGCGCGCAGCCAACAAAGGATGACCATAGAACTTGGAGACAGATGCAGGGGTAACAAATCGCCTTCTTACGGTATGTCGCACAGGGACTTGGACGTAGAAGGATTCTTTACCATGACATGTGCAATAGAAAACGAATATGGGACTGGGTCTTGGGTATTGATATTAACATTACTGAGTGTGTAGACTGAATTTAAAACTGGCTTAGGGTAGGATCTACTGGCAATATTTGTTATATTTGTGACTACTAACAACATTTAGTCTTACGTAATAAAATGAAAGCAGTCGATTTACTTTTTTGTAAAAGACAAAGGATTTAAATTCACTCCTTTTCCAAGGTGTTGTGAGCAGGTATAGGAACATTGATCTTGCATGAAAGGCGGGGAATGTCTTGACCACCTGAGTGACTATCAAGTACAACTGTGCTGCTGGTGGTAGGACGGAATTGATCGTACATCACTGTGCTTTTTTAAGAATCGCGTTATTGTGCTCTTGTTTGATTAAGAATGACATTACTGGCTGTCATTTGATTTAGAATCATGTTATTGTGCTGTCGTTTGATTAATAATCGCGTTACTGTGCTGTCGTTTGATTACGAACCACGTTACTGTTCTGTCGCTTGATTAAGAATTACCTTGTGTTGTAGTTTGATTAAGAATCACAGTGTGCTTTAGTGTGATTAAGAGTCACATTAGTATGTCGTTTGTTTGAGAATCACGTTACTGTGTTATCGCCTGATTAAGAGTCACGTTGTCCTGCAGTTTGATTAAGAATCAGATAGTGTACTGTAGTTTGATTAAGAGTCGCATTAGCATGTCGTTTGAGAATCATGTTACTGTGTTGTCGCTTGATTAAGAATCATGTTATGCTGTAGTTTCATTAAGAATGCCGTATCTATTATGTCGCTTGATTGAGAGTTAAGTTACTGTGTTGTCGTTTAAGAATCACTTTTATATACTTCAGTTTGATTAATAATGACGTCACTCTGGTCTCGTTTGATTAATAATCGCGTTACTATTCTGTTTTTTGAGTAATAATCACGTTATCCCATTTTCTTTACACTCAGACAGTCTGCCACACCTGGCAACAGAGCTGTACGCAAGAGATAGTTCTGATAAATTGTTATTAATTGTTCAATTTTGAGTATGTTTTAAGAAACAGCGGGTCCTTAAATTAGATTAGCACAACCTTTTGTCAATTCATAAAACTTTAATCTGTTCTAAATATAAAGAAAAGGAAAGTATCGGTATCTCAAATCGGGACCACCTGACCGTCTCAGGCGTATGGTTTATACATAACGTCATTGGCCACTGAAGTGAATTACTTCATAATACATTGAATCTGTACGGCTCTGTTGTAGCGCGCAGTTCAATACATCCAATTGGTGTCACTCAAAACTTTTGTTTTGTTGCTACACTTTCTAAAAGTAGTTATGTTAGCATGTGGCTTATGTAACCTTGATTTAGCGTCGTATCATGGTTTTACCGTTTTAAATCCCAATGGTAACTGTATGTATGTTGTGTATGCGCTAGACGAAGGTGAGTAGTAAACTTCACGCTCCGACTATCTTACCGTCAGAAAAGGAGCCCTCCGTGCCCTTTGAGCAGGAGGCTGAATGGCCCCGAGAGACAATATACAGGTTGTAGGGGAGGGAACATTTCTTTTGAAAGAGATGCAGAATGTTTTGACCTGGTGCTTTAAAAATGATCACACATTGTGATTGGAACAAAATACATTGAAACTCTTACAGATTTTTACGAAGCGAATGGGGGATACTTCTACAGGACGTTGCCACTGCTAAACTTAGTCTCAAGATAGTATCTTATACAAAGTATCCGACTTATTATAGTACCTTTATTTTAAAATCTGTCAGCGAACTAATTAAGTTTAAGAACAAACGTCTTTTTGCCTCTAGATTTCGTTTACGTGTTCCCCTGTTCTGTGACTTTATGCGAGTACTTTTCAGTTGTCAGTGTGAAACGGTTGGTAGCGCCATGTTCTCCCCTAAGCTGCAATGTGATTGGCTCCTGTGGTAATTGCTCAGTTGTATTATAAACAACAAGCAGTGGTCCTAACCCGAACTTTGCTCTATCATAAATTAATGCAAACCTTCTCCCGGAGGTTACATAAATTTTAGTATGATACTCCCGCTGGAGCCTCAGGGGCTGTACTAAGCCGAACAATACCAAACATTAAAAGGGAGTATCGTGTTGATATCGAATATTGTTTTAAACAACCAGCTCCTTGCTTATTCTCATAGAACACGGTTTGTTATATAACAGTTTCGATGCCGTTAGAAAATAAATCATCTTCCAATTTAATTCTTTTTCTTCATTTCCTCTCTTCTTTGTTACCTCTGCCGTCTTCCGTACTTGCCATGGCTCATGCGGTAAATTTCTGGCTTCTCACCTAGGATGCCATCCCAGTCTACAGACTGTGGGACGGACCTAGTGGTGTTGAGGCAAGTTTTTTCTCCGAGTGTTTTGTTTTTGCGCAGTCATTATCATTGCAACAATAATTCATGCTCGTATTTTATTCATATGGCACCAGCGGTACGTAATCATCATAATTACGACCGTCGTTAAATTTAAAAAAAAACTTTCCCAGTCTTCCCTCCGTTTCTATGTGTTTCTTTATTTCTACCTGTTTGTCTTCATTCTGCCCGTAATGGGGCCACACAATGCTTTTCAGCCTTACCACTGTGCTGTATTTGCAATTTTATGTCACCAGATTTTCGGTGGGGAAAAGTACTGCAATGTTTGAGATTTCTCTGAATCGTTATTTTTGTCCGCTTGCTATATCTGCCCTGCTATATTCACACCGTTGCTCCAAAAACGCGACACTAAATATAGCACATTCCTCTCCTACTCAGAAAAATAACCGCTTCTTCCATCTCCTTTACTCTGTACTTGAAGTATTAGCAACCCAACTAACTGTCTAGCAGAATACGTTGCCTGCCAGAAAATACAGTTGAGAATACGAAATGAAATTTTGTAAGCGGCAGGGAGCGGTCCTTATTTTAACCTGGGCTGCAAAAATGACAAGCTGTCATGGAAAAGTCGGCTTGGCAGTTCCGCCCTCTCATAATTCTGTACAGCTGAAATGGAAATAGTGAGGCGGGTGGGGAGGGAGGTGCACACAGAGGCGGGTGTCTGAAGGGAACCGAAAACAGGGGTCGATGGTCGAAGATAATTTTATGGAGACCAAAGAGACCACTATCATTGATTTTGTACGTTTGGAAAAGCAGTGTCTTGCTTTGAGGAATGAAGGGAATTTATTAAAATCTGCGCTCTTCTGGGGTATAACGCAGCGTCCAGTTGTAATCCTTTACCGACGTTTCGGGACAACGTAAGGGTCCCATCTTCAAGGGTCAAGAAGTCCAACAAGTGTTGGACTTCTTGACCCTTGAAGATCGGACCTATACGTTGTCCCGAAACGTCGGTAAAGGATTACCAGTCGACACTGCGTTATAACTCAGAAGAGCCATCAGCATCGCGACGGAAGCCTGAAATCACGGGAATTTATTATTTGGTGCGGGTCATTTATGCCGTGAACTTAGTTTATCTCTTCACAAGCATACCGTCATTATACACTAAGTTTATCACATTATACACACATTTGCAGGGGGCCGCGGTGGCGCAGTTGGTTGAGGCACTGTGCTACAAACCGGCAGGTCGCGGGTTCGATTCCCGATGGTGTCAGTGGAATTTTTCATTGGCATAATCCTGTCGGTCGCACTATGGCCCTGGGGTCGACTCAGCCTCTAACGGAAATGAGTACCAGGAATATTTCCTGGGGGGTAAACGCGGCCGGTGCGTAGGGCTGACAACCTTATCACCTTCATGTGCCGATTGTCTAGAAATCTGGGAGCCTCAACCTCCTGGAACCCTGTGGGCCTGTCCAGGCCTGTAATGGGACTGCTTTATACACACATTTGCAAAGAAATAGAGAGAAGCCACTATTAACTTTGTTATGTCTTATTAGTTATACGTCTGTCCGTCTGTCCGCTCGGAAGAACGCCACTTCCGCCAGGAAGTATTTTCGTGAAGTTTCATGTTTGGGATTTTTACTGGAATGTGTCACCACGTTCCGATTTTGGTTAAAAGACGACAGAAGTAACACACGTCACATGAAGACGTCCGTACCATTATGTTAATGTCTTGCCATGATGGGTCTTTATATTTGAGACAGGCTGTGTTCTGTGTCAGGTGCGAACTGAGGTGGAAGACACAGTTGACGTTTTACGAGACAAGAAAGAGATCTGAAATTTCATGAGGCCAGCAGTCCTGAAAGAAATAAATCGAAAGCAGAGAGGACGAAGAAACAGTGGACGATCCAAACAACGCAATTCACACCTTCAGCATTTTTTTCCGAAAATATTAATGTTAGTGATAACATCAGTGCAAGCGCGAGGAGTGTTGCGTCCTGCAAGACATTTCCTGAATTGTTTGTTTACAACGTAACCTGCTACAAATTTAATGTAGTCGTTAGTTACAAGAGTGAAGACCATACACAGAAACGTAGTCCTAATTTGTTTACCAATTAATTAATAGCAATTCCGAGTGCTTCCATTCAGCCAACGCTAATTGTATCGGGAAACGGCCACTAGAAGTTGAAATAAAATAGTGGCTGGAACTGCAGCATGTGTCTGCTGCTTTCTGTAACAGCGTAATCTGAGGCTTCTTAAACAAATTCAAACCGGCAACATGTTACGATATTATGCATTGTTTCTATTGTTATTATTGTTATTTTTATGACGCGTTAAATTTCTCCTCATATAATAGCGTTGCATTGTCGGATCACTGGAAAATGGTGAATTAGAAAGTATTTAGAAGGGGGAATCTGTGACCGAATGGTGTAATAGGCCTACTCAGAATTTGCGTGACGAACCTGAGTAAGGTAGCCTATGTTACGGCCTAAATTCAAATCAGGCACCGGCCGATTTTGATTCGTAAGCATTACCGCTTGAGCCAACTTAATGACATCATCATCATCATCGTTTCACAGTATTGTGCCCTTAAACACCATGTTTTTGTGTCCCAATTACAGGCTAGCGGTGAGGTGGAGATCTTGATGAGGTTTCTAGCCGAATATCGGTAACAGATTGTGTATTTGCACGTTTAAGATCCTGTCTTACAACGTTGCGACTGGCAGAAAAGTAATATGATATTTCAGACATGGGAAAATGGGTTACGAAATGTGCAGGTCTCCTACATATTTGGAAGCGTCAGCGGGAAAGAAACACGGGCAGGTTAATATTTCAATCAGAGATAGACGTAGTGGTATAAAAGGCAAAATCTGTTCTCGATTGAATCGGAAAAGATTTCAGCAGTTCTTTTATCAAAATATGAAACATACTTTGCAAATGAGAGAGGGAAGGATGTACTGAATTTTGTAACAGAAAGAAACAAAATGGGGTAGCGCGGATGGAAACATGGATCTAGAATAGAGAAATTATAGGCGGAATGGATAAAGAAATCTATGTTCTGTAGCTATGAAATGAAGGTGTTAAATTATATGGTATAGCGTATACATGTTACGTAGTTTCACACAAACAAAGTAGAGGGGTAAATTGCCCCTGTAAATGTGGCTAATATTAACGAGGATTTAGTATATAAAAACAGTAACTTGTACCAGGAAAACGCATGTAAGAATTACGGGAAAACAATATACAAAATTTCTTACATGTGGTAACAAGATAACAAAATAAAATGAGACAATATACATGTTGTATGTAAGGGACTGGACACAGCAATGCCCAAGCATCAAATGATCAGTCCCACATAACCCTGTAGAAAGGACTGAATTCATAAATGTTCGTCTGCTCTGCAGGGCTGGGGAAATAACTACGTGATGTTGAATAAAACTATACAAGGCAAAAGACAAGTTTGAGAAAGAATGTAATAATGTGGGTCACGACGTAATGACCCGAACGGCATAAAGACAAAAGTAATTTAGAACAAGAAGAAGTGGAAACCAAGTTTTTATTTACTACCCGCACTTATTTTATTTCAGCCGTAATGTTTTGTACAGGAAGTTTATTTTGTTTATACTTACGTCGTCTCTTTCCACGGAACAACTCTCACATAAACCCTTTCTTCTCTAAAAAGTAGAGGAAATGAAGCAGATTATGAGCATGACACGTAACGCGTACCTTGATGCGAATGGTGGATAAATGTTTTTTTTTAATTTATGAGCTTCAAATATTATAAAGGAACAAAGTGGATTTTTAAAAACAAATTCATTTATAAGACTTCCTGAAACCAGGATGTCTAATAAAGGAAATGTTAATAATGACGTCCCTCCTCTTCGTTGCACCCAAGCGGTAGAGACAGAAACTCGGTTACAGACGTGGGGGTATAGCAGAGAACGCGCTTTGAGAAAATATGATAAAATGACGCCATAATATCTTTAACCAAATTTCACAATTTGTTTTACGTTTGTTGTTTGATTCTTTTGTTGTTCAGTGACGGTGTTAAGTATGCAGATTTTATACAATGAGTAGGATTACAAAAGGGTAAGCTGACTAACCGGGTGACGATTTTGAAGACCCGGGGGGGGGGGGGGTTTAATTGATTCCAAGGTACTGTTTCCAGAAGTTGTTTGGAACGTATAAAATTTAGTCACGCTAGCTTCTGGCACGGTCGATTTTCAAACCGGATGACTTTGAATTTGATTTCGTGTAACTTCATTCAGTACTTTGTACAGACCGTCTCCTCATTAGCGCCATCCCAATTTGTGCGAGTTTCGGAAAATGAATCTGAAATTCGTACATTGCTCTCGTCATGTATGTATGTCCGTCGCTCGGAGAGTGAGAGGCCAGATTGCTGGATTCGTTTGATAGTAACTCAGTATGATAAATTTAAATAAATGTGGTCGAGCCGTTTCTGTTTTATTTCAGATTACGTTATTATAAGTGTCACTTTGAAGAGGTAGTAACTTCTGTCAGGGTGTAAACTGGATTGATGCAATTGTGTGGGGTTCTGAAAATGGTATATCACATCTTAACCTATTATTGTATAGACTTTTTCGACCTGTAGTGTATTAAAAGTAATAAAATTCTTACGTACAACGCTAAGTTGCGTTCCCAGTCTTCAGGCTCACTTTTAAACGTGATGTTAATGCAGAATTTCTGACATTGTTATTTGACACAAACTGGTTTGTGTTGAGGAAGAACGTAGATATTAATTTTATTACTTTTAATACATTAGGCCACGGAAAGAGTCCATAAAATTGATGAGTTTAGACAGATTTATCTGACCTGCGATGTGGCCAGTGATGAGCTGTACTGGACACGGATATATACCTTGGAATTACATGAAGCAGAGGAGTTTTTCAAATTGGCCAAGCAACTGTTACCCTCTGAAGGACTGAAGCTGTCTATTTAGGAGAGAGTGCAATGTATAGCTATCCAAAAGAAACGCAAAATTATTAGGAATTTGACACTTCTTCAATCTTAAAGGTGTAGGAATATTTATGTTCGTATAGTGCAGCTCTCGTTCATAGACATGTGTCGATGCTATTAGCCTGTATAAATAGATATGTGAAACAAACTTATAAAGACAATAGTACGGAAGGTATGAACCGTAAACTATTGCTTGTTTATCCTAAGCTATATTTCGTTGCGTAGCATATAAAACAGTTTTATGATTGTTTTTACATTAGTCATTTAATTTTCGAACGCGGATTGTCATAAGCCAAAAGCTGATGTTCGTTTTTATGTCCCCTGAGCACCAAAATAAGCTGCACGGAAACAGAATGGTGACGTTATTCCCACACCCAGTCCACGCGTCGTGCTTTGCACATAAAATCAGCATAAAGAAAATTAACCAACCACATCACAAGTACCAACGTTGCAATCGCCAAAATCGCTGCAGCAGCATTGGAGATACAAAAACCATGAACATTACTACTGCAGCCTTTAACACCAGCACTAACGCTAACAGCATTATCGCATTCACCATAAAACAGAATGGAATTGGTACCATAAAAATCCAGTTTACATTCTAAGATTAATCTCCCCACAATATATTTGTATATTATATTATATTATATTATATTATATTATATTATATTATATTATATTGCGGTCATTCCTTAACTATTTTGGTCTTCCCGTTATGCGGTTTATCACCATATTGCATGTAATTTTCATCTACGGGTGTATCCCACATGCTGTGTGACTAACCTACTGTAATTCCATTACATCCCCACAGTACGGATGATTGTTAAAATTCAGTTGGTAATAATTTCTCCCTTGTGTTTATCCTTCACCTCTTTTCTTAAAAGTGTTTATAAAGTGTGGCCAGTACTTCGCCGTCATATCTGTCACTTTTTCTTTTCTGTCCTCTCATCCCAGTTCTAATTTGGCCACTTTCTTAGCATCATGTCTAGACTTCGTAACACATGCTTACAAAATACGCTATCGACTTTGTCAATTTCCTCCCATCTTTTATCCATACCCCGTATTTCAGCACCTTACATCATTTGTATTCATTTGACATCTCACATTTTCCAAGCTTCCTTTTATATCTGGTGCTGTCGCTAAGCGTCAGTCAATTAGTGTATATGAAACCAGAATAAATTATCAGAGATTTAAGAATAGCAAGTTTTGCATTTTAGAGTAATTTCTTATGTTTTAGTTTCAAATTGAAATCGTTCGTTTCAAACTTTACAACATTACATTCGTTTCTCAGCCTGCAGACGTGTTCTGTTCTTCCCGCACACACCGTCCTTCTTGATTTGATCACCATGTGTATTAGTTTTTGGAGATTTACCAAATAATATAAAATAACCTGTTCATTCTCCTTATATGTGTCTCAGGATTTGTCATTTACGTTCGTACAGGCTGTATCTCAAATGCTTGAACAAATTTCGTGAGTGAGTTTCCCACACACCAAAACAAGGACAAAGTTCATGCCTATATACGTCCGCAAACAGTTTTCGAGTTACAGCCGAAAACCATGTTGTCCTCATTCCTTTAGATTGTTATCTGTGGGGACACTTGAAAACCCTAGTGTATTCAGCTCCAATTTGAAAGAAAGAGACACTTTAAGAACGCATTTTTGCTGCCAGTCAAACCATTCGCAACCGCTCTGGTACCTTTGAAAGCGTGCGACAGTCCATGATCACACTGTCCGTGCGTGCATTGCTTCAGGTGGAGGATATTTTTACCCTTGTTTTGAATTTTGACTGGATAAAAATTAAGAACTCAGCGTTTATTAAATTGGGAACGTTAATTACAAATGTGTTATGTGAGCTGTAAGTGTAGTGTTACGCAGTTAAAAGGTTTGTTGTTAAAATTAATTTTTTTTCAATCAAACTCAAAAACCACTCATTTCTGGACATTTGTTCATGTGAATTTTTTTCTTTATGTTGATGTGAAGAACTCAGTCTTTGTAGTTTGTCGAAACATTTCAGGTACACCCTGTATCTTCGACTACGGTATTTCCTGATTGCAGAGAAATTCAAATTATTATTCCTCGTGACTAAAGCCATTTTGTGATTAAAGTTTGGTTACATAAGTGGTCATGCAGATCGTCGTCCCTTGACCTGTTTCTCTATGTAAGTGCTATTTTGTCTACCTTTGAAACAGCTCATAACAATGACTTCCGGTAGACTATAATATAAAATGTTTTAAAATTGCAATAAATTCATTCCACATACATACATTTGATATGAACCCTGACATTTATATTACGTGCTTATTGGCAGTATCCCTTTACCTTGCTTACAGCGACAGTTGTGTTTACTGGGCATTCAAACTGCTCGTTCTTTGGGCAAAGCTGGCAGAATACTGTGCCCTTTCATAATTACTGCCACGTATCATTTGCGACCACGGCATGGCAGACAAATACGAAAGTAATAAAGGTTAAAATCTGCTCGAGTATTGCATTGTATCAGATTTAATATCAAACAGTTTTAGAAAATACGGTGTTTGTCTTTATTGTCTGAAACGTGCTTGGTATACAACACGAGAGAACGTACTTCCTTTTGCATGTACTGTAACTACAAATATCGAGGGACCTTCATGTATCTATTATAATGCCTCATTGTATGAGAACTCATGTACTTTATACAACCGTTTCATAAGGATAAAAATGACTTAAATTTTGTCCTTTCTCATAGTAAAACAGGAAATTCCTCGTCTCTGGTTATCATGAACAAAACAGACAATGTCCATGTAAACGTAGCATTGAGGCGCGTTCACGTAACCACTGTTGCCGTGGAAAAGCAATAAGTATTACATATTCTGTGTGTGTGTGTGTGTGTGTGTGTATGTGTGTGTGTGTGTGTGTGTGTGTGTGTGTGTGTGTGTGTGTGTGTGTGTGTGTAGCCTTAGTTATCCACCATGTAAAGCGCATGCGCCGTATTGTCATCTGTGTGGCCTGCCCGGCTGTACAATATTTCTCCACATCATCTCATAAACGACAATATTTTTGGAATAAGTTATTTAGCATGAAATCTGCGTTTTGATTTTCTCTACAACTTTTGTCTCAAACATGTCTCATTCCAAGAATAATTCAGCGAGATACTATAATAAATGTACATAGGTCTTCACGTAAAATACCCGTTATTCTTGTCAGGTTTTAATGATACATGAATTTTCTCAAATTATTTTCGAAAAATACTCAAATGTCAAATTTCGTAATAATCCGTCCAGTGGAAGCCGAGTTGTTCCATGCGGACGGACAAACGATGGACTGACATGTCGAAGCTAGTAGTCACTTTTCGCAATTTTGCGAACGCGTCTAAAAAGGTAGAGTCGGCTTTCTGAAGCGCCATAGTAGCAGCAACACCAGTAGCAGCAGCAGCAGCAGCAGCAGCAGTAAGTAGTAGTAGTAGTAGTAGTAGTAGTAGTAGTACGAGGAGGAGGTATTACTTATTTTCAGTAGGGAACGTCTGTAATGATATAGGCATTACGGGTTGTAATGGTGCCTGTAACTCGAAGCATTCTTAAACTGGGCACTAGATGGACTCCAGATGTCAGTGCCACTCTTCTACCACTTGAGTCCCGGAAAAGATCCAACGGTGCTTGTTGTACACGAGGCTGGGTGGAGTTGGTATCCAGCCTGGGTGTAGCGACGACCATAGGCGTAACTTTGCGGGGGGATGGGGGGGGGGCAAATTCCCCCAATATTTTTTTCAAAGCAGGAATAATTTATTTGTTTACTGAGTTGAATAACGACGAAAAGATAGACATAGAAAAGAAAGTGAAAAACTTGCGTTTTATGGGACTAAGGTTACCCTCTTCCAAATTCGACTCCTTTGTAAAATAAAGTTCTTAATACATATATATAATAAAAGATCCGTCTAACGACCAACTGTTTTATTATTTAAGGTAAAATAATAAAATATAATGTGACAACCGGTTTCAGCATTCAAAATGCCAATTCTTTTAGAATTATAGACTGTCGCCTCATTATAATTTTTAACTATCCAATATCTATGGTTTTCGTGATTCTCAATATGGTATGACCTGATGATGGCATTTTGAATGCTGAAACCGGTTGTCACATTATATTTTATTATTTTACCTTAAATAATAAAA
>BLKM01000389.1:3353981-3437618 GCA_013340265.1 Coptotermes formosanus | reverse complement strand
CCCCCCCCCCCCCCCCCCCGTGTTGTTATCGAAGTTAAGTTATGGCGACGACGAGAAAAATATTTGTCCCTCCCCGGAGTCGAATTACCATCGTACGGCCCGAGTTCAGCCACTGTACACAATCGTCTAGCCCGGCTAGACTAATTATAACACTTGGTAAAGTTTAATAAATGTGTGAAATGTAAACATACACTGAAAGTTGACTCATTTGTAGGTAGCAATTGTTCATTCAGCAAGGTGACGGTAGTATATGAATTTATAATTATGGTCTTGAAATTACAATGGATGCGCGCCAGTTCTCAGTATATTATTCAGGTTGAGATTATCGACTTTTAGAACAAAACGTGAGAGAGTAAGTAGTCTTTGTCCTCGAAGTTATACACCATAACAATACGTGATTTGTAGCCTGATCAGAGCAAGGTTGCTGCATTGTCCTGGCTGTGTTAGTTGCTTGTGATTGACAGTGTGTGCTGCTGTGATCGCTATGAGAATTGCACCGACATGAGATTGTAGTGTGACATGCGACATCTCGTGATACACACAAGGTGGTTTGTCCACGCCATTGCTGCTTGAGTACAGTCAGACAAACAAGTATTTCTAAGCCGTTTCCGACCAAAGGATAGATAGTATCTAAATGTGTTACAGCTCCGCCCAAAGTAACAAGCAAAACCACATTTCACTACATATTTTTAAGACACGATTTGTAAAGCACATTTTATTTATACCGCACAAGTACCTAACATTCCTAAACGCCTGGATTAAGTTATCCATGTTTATAAAAACGGGGCACGCGGTGGCGCAGTTTGTTGCGCTGAACTACAAGCCGTAAGGCCGCAGGTTCGATTCATAGTGAAGTCACTTGGATTTTTGGTTGACTTAATCCATCCTGCTGCAGTATGGCCATGGGATGACTCAACCTCTAACAGACACTATGAGCACCAGGGACATCTCCTGGGGCAGAGGCGGCCGATGCGTGGGGCTGACAGTGTTACCACCTTCATGTGCCGATTGTCTAGAAATTCTGGGAGCCTCAACCTCCTGGAACTATAAGGGCCTGTCCAAGCCTGTCATGTGGTACCTTTACCCTATATTTATAAAAATGGCAGTTTAAAAATAAATGTAAAGTCTGTTGAAGTATTTTATGACATTTAACAATATTGCAAACGTCCAGTTTATTTCCAAACATGCTCCTTATGTTATATATACTTGTGTATGTAAATAACGTATCTTGGTGTTAATTTTTGCCGTTAAAAGTATGTAATTTCGTAGAGCAGAATCCTCGTTGACGTTATATCGTGTAAAGTATTACAGAAATTTCCCAGCTTTGTGTGCAACCAGAATGTCACTTTCTTGTCGGCAACAACTGCTGTGCGAGATTCACTGCCTCCATATGCACCTGGTGTGGCTGAGGGGAGTCATCAGGACAGCCGATTTTTGAACTAGATTCCTCTCCATTACAATGTAATCTTTTTAATATTATTCACATCATTTTTATAAAAACGTTTGGCATTTCAAAGGAGAAATTGTGTAATCCCGATCTCTAGGATAACTTCCACAGATAACTTCCATTCATCCATTCCTGTACCTTATCCCTTCATGAACATTGTGATATAACTGTGTGACTGAATGAGAACTCTACGAACAGTAAAGGTTACGGATAAGCAGTTAACCAGAATACGCGATGCTGCTAGATGAGGGTAAATTCTATTCGAAAAAGAAATTCGAGGCTGCAGTGCCAACTGAATGGTAGGTACCACCTCTCTGCCGATTGTTTTCCCCACATTTTGTTATATTTGTAACTACTAACAACACTTACGCTTACATAATAAAATGAGAGAAATGGATTTACTCTTATGCAAAAGGCAAAGGATTTAAATTGACTGTATGTATATTAACCACATGCCCTTCACATGACGGGCTAAAATATTCATCGCGCTAGTCCACCGCCGTTTTTATGGGTCTTATCATTTTTAGAACAACCCTAGTGTTAATTTCGTCTGTTGAAGCTCTGCCTCCTGGTTGTGCCTTCGTATTCTATGCTTGCCCCTCAATTCTTTCTTCGGCTTCCTCTCGCAACCTACGCAGAAAACCGTCGATATTCTACTCCATCTTCGACATCAGCACGTACGTAACAGAGAACACAGTCACAGTCAACAACTGTCGTAACCATGGCAACTGTTAGTTATACTCGGCTGTTTTCGATTACGATCGATCATTATTGGCCCCTTGCGGATCACCGTCCATTATTATCACTTACTAGGAACTAATATCAGGTTATTTCAATTATCCATTTTTGTTGATTGTCATCAGTTGTCATAAGAGATTTTTAAATAAATGAAAACGCATTTTACGCCGTATTTGATGTGAGCAACCAATGGTCCATCAAACTTCTGAATAACATGAACGTATTCTGATTACTGTCAATTACTTTACGTAACCCCAGTATTAGACAGTTATAAGTTACGGCATATATATTCCAATAAATACAGAATTATCCAGAACGGGATGTTGTAGTTATTTATTGCAGTCTTTCCATACGAAGACATTTAAAGTATCACGTGGTTATTGTGTAAATTCCAAATACATTTAGGGAGTCACTGACGAGTGGAACATGTTCTTAGTTTGTATTTTGTTGTCTGATTTCACTAGCTATGTTATGCAAAACAAAACATTTTCTCTCCTGATCAGAACATTAAAGCCTGCAGTGTTCTTTCTTACAGCGACGCACACTCCTGCTTGCAGGAGACGTGTCGTGTATTCGATTACAGTTGCTTGCATGACGTGCATACCAGTCCTTATGAAACTTTGCCGCGTTTTTCAACAGTAAATAAACTCCTGAAACGTAAATTCACAGGGGCATAATGATACCGTGAGTCTATACGTTATTTAACGACGGAAATGAAACCACAAATTAACATAGTTTGTTGGAAGAGAAACTGTCGGATAATTTGTTGGAAGAGAAATTGTCGGTTTGGACATCCGGTAGTCATAGTTGAAGGTTTAAACTTCACGAAGCATTTTGTTTGACTCGCAGCTTCCTTGTTAGTCCCGTCCCTTGCCTTTGTATAAAGGAGGGAGGAACTGTACAGGTATGACTAAGCAAGAGTGATTAATGCGTCAGCGTCATGCTAATTGGATCCGAAAGCTTGAACAACGCAGATGTTAATGTTTTACGCCGACGTAAGTCGTTAAAATGAACTTTCGTGAAGCGCAAACAGTTGCACGCTTGTGTAGACCTACCACAAACGTAATTATATCAGCGTCATATGTATACATACACACACACAAATATATATATATATATATATATGAATGCTAAGAACAGCTAGAACGGAAATAAGTTGTATATCATCATTACAATACCTGCCGCGCTTAGTTGTATAATGCTATAAAACCGTTACCCTAAAAACATAAAGGTAAACTGCAGTATGCACAGTGATGGTTAGTAGTGGCGACTTCCCGTTCCGAACGCATTCGCTCCTTGTAGTCTGTCTTCCTACATGTCCATAGCCACCTCTCAAGCGAGTTCTCTAGAGAGGGCGATCTATTCTTCCTTCTTCACTTTCCAGTGTCATGTCTCTTCTTTAATGTAACAGGAAACGTCGTTAGTTTGTTGAATACACTATATCTGCTGCTGTGTGGCTCGGGTGGTTGGTTAGTCGCCGGCCTGTCAAGGCTGAGGTCCGACTTTGCCAGCTGCCCATTGCTTGTTGGACTGAACGCCTTGGCTCCTTTCCTCCACGCACCACAGTTCTCTCCATTCCAGTATCGTTCCACCAGTGTTCCCTTCTGATAATTTACTCATCTACAGCCGACGTTGTATAGTCTTACCAACTCAAAGCGTCGTTAAATAAAGTAGTCCTGTCTCGACCGTTGGTTTCGTAAACAACAGAATTTATAGCTTTGTGATTTTGGCTTTGCAGCAGTGGGTCTTTAATGTAATAGGACTATTAATTTGGCGAAGAACGGTTAAAAGCTCATCTTTAAACTCCTGTTTCATGTTCCCAAATTCTGTTTCTCCTTATGCTTTGAAACTTAGTGACACAGACCCAGTTGAGCGCTCTTGTGAAGTACAACGCGGAAGGTTTTGTGTCTGTACATGTGTGTGTATGTGTGCGTGTGCGTGCATGCGTGGAAATATGGAACTGTCAGGGAAGAGGGCTGCAGTGTGTGACAAGTGATGCGCTTTGCATTGTCATCGCCAGTTCACACTAACCTGTATAGTCCACTTGACAGTGATCACATCAACCCCATTGGCATAGCACATCACAGCTGTTAGCTTGTGCGTCTCGTATTCACGTACTCAGTCTTTCTAATCCATGTGCTTGTCAGAAGAGACAACGCTGGACACTTTCATATCTGCCTTTAAAATGAACTACAAAGCTTTCGTCTGAGGCCCTATAAATTTGTAACTTGGAGTTAACGTGCTGTTCGGTCAGTACTAGGTCTCAGGAAATAGGCATTTAAATTGTGTAATGATGGTTTTGTGGTGTTTATCCATCGTCCGAAGAGTAAAATATTAAAAAATTAAAAATTAAAATCACGACGTTTCGGAAGCTGGCTCTGCTTCCGTCCTCAGGTGAATGGCGGGGGAGAAGAGAAGAACACCTACTCAGTCCAGTGATGGAGGCTAAATCTGTCTAAGGGGCCGAACTGAGTAGGTGTTCTTCTCTTCTCCCCCTCCATTNATCACGACGTTTCGGAAGCTGGCTCTGCTTCCGTCCTCAGGTGAATGGCGGGGGAGAAGAGAAGAACACCTACTCAGTCCAGTGATGGAGGCTAAATCTGTCTAAGGGGCCGAACTGAGTAGGTGTTCTTCTCTTCTCCCCCTCCATTCACCTGAGGACGGAAGCAGAGCCAGCTTCCGAAACGTCGTGATTTTAATTCTTAATTTTTTTTAATGTTATACTCTTCGGACAATGGATAAAGACCATAAACCACACAATATTATACACCATCGTCAAAACCTGTTAGAATTTAGGCATTTAAATGATTCATATAGGCCTATTCACTTCGCAACGAAAGTTCTGCTAGTAAAGTGAGTGGCTGGGGCTGGGCGACCAACATGATGGGAGTGACGCCCAAACTGGCTCTGCGACCCATCGAACCACCTACGCAATGGGTGTCGTAGGCCCATTTTCAGAAGGTGCGTTGGCGCAATCTTTACACCACTCATTTCGTCTGGTGCCGAGCTTACGAATGCATGGAGCTTTACGACCCATGCCCCATAATTCTTGATTTAATAATGCTTTAGCGCCTGGTTTATATCATACTTTTTCCACCCTGTTTACCTGCTCAAGCGTCTGATATTTGAATTTCTTAATTTTTCAAAATGTTTTAAAATGTGGAATATTTGTATGTTAGACAATAATTCCCATTTATTGTGTTATTGTTGAACGTGTAATTTATATTATTTTGATTTTAGATGGCTTTCATTTTTTGCTGTTAATGACCCATTATTCTCGGATGTACGGATGTTTTGACATAAGTTTGTAGTTAGTTTCTTATGCTAATATCCCTTGTGATTTCTTTTCTGTCAGGGAAATTTTCATTTAGCAAAGCTTTCTGCCGAGGGAATTTCATTGTCTTGTTTCATCCGCAGTGCTGCTTGGTTCAGTCCCTGCTGGTTAGAAGTATTTTAATCATCTTAGTTCCTGTCCCTTCTTAATTTCATACTTCTATCCCTATTTTATCTTAAGCTGAACGTTGTTTTATTTACTTCCATAATCGTTTTTACGTTTGCGTCCACTTGTTGCCATCGCGTTAAGTTTCTAAACTTTAAAGGTGTATTGTGATAATCAATGTCAGCGCCTAAATTTCGTTTATGTACGTGATTGCCAATTGTGTGCGTATTTCTCACACACGCTTTGCAGCCTTGATTCGATACAGGATGTGCGCAATCATCATTACAAATGTCTGCTTTATGAATCAAATGGAATGTACACCCACACTGCCGCATCGGAATTTTTGTCAGCTTGGTAGTATAATGCTGTGTTGTGTCCTAAATTTTTACGTTTTCGTGAGTTATTTACAGTCAGTATTTCTGGTGCGTAAGTTAAATAACTTAGCGTTGCAGAAAAATTGTGAATGATCGATTCATATTATGCGGGGATCAGACGTCGTGGTATATTTTAGGGACCGTAAGTGACGTAAACAGCAGAAGGGCCAAATTCCGAATTTGGAACGTGCCGGTTCTGAAAGAAGACCGATAAATACCATACAAATAGATCGTTTTTATTTTTTGTCCTAGTTCTTTACTTATTTTATTCTGTGCCACTGTGTATCACTCTGCCTATAGCGTCGAATGGTAGGGATCTAGGTGCGTAATGAAATGGAGGGTTTGGGAAGGAAGCGGTTTCGTTGTAATTCAGACACTGCCGTGACATATTTCCGGAAGCCTTGAGCGAAAACACAACATCTGTCAGGACAGCCCTTAATTGGACCGAAATTGTAACCAGGTATTTCCAGAATACACGTCTATAACGTCACCGTTGTCTCATTACGTTGGGCTTTATGTGTTATCTGTGATGATTCATGCATTAAGAACAAATATCCTTCAACACTCTTTCTTCTGTAAATATCAGCAAGTGATACACAGCCCAAAACTAATAGAAGTGTAACTTTAATGTACCCGTAGTCTCGCATGTTGAGATTTTGCAGTATATGAATTCCGGGTCAGGAGAGGCAATGAGGGACACCAATTACCAGGCTAATTGACCCACTTGTCAGGCCGACATGAAGACAGTGAGCTACAAGTGTTGACCCAACTGAGACCAAAGGAGCTTAATATATTAATCGGTGTCCAGTTTGTGTCTCGAGCATTCGTATAACCAACCCCACGCAGTTAACAGTCTGCCTGCTGCTCAGTACATACCCCGCCTTTTTTGAAATTCCGAGGCTAATAATAAGATACAACCACAGGACCCCATCCGGCGCCATGCGAATCCACAGCACGCCTTCTTATCGTGTTTCATTTATATATACAGTGGAACCCGTTTATAACGACATCGGTTTATACGACACCTCGCCTATACAGTCAAATTTTCTGTGCTACCATTGAATTCGTCACTTAACCATAACCTTATACTCCTCGGTTATAACAACACTCATTTATAACGACACAAAATATCCAGTCCCTTTCATGACGTTACAACCGAGTTCGACCAGATTTAGTACTGTCCTTCCACCCGCAAGTCGGTATTCAAAGTGGACTCTTCTTCTCAGAATCCGCAGTACCCTCTTCTTTCCTTTATTTTCATTCCTTGAATGTAGGGAATGGAAACCTGGTTGCTTATCTCATGCAATTTTTAATGGTCATGTCCGTGTGTTTTTATAAGAAGGTAAAATTCACCGTAGAACAGGCCATGAAGGCCCACAGGCGGAGTGCAGGTATAGGAGTACTGTGTAACAGTATTCTGTTGACAGCGCGTCACATGCAGCGGCACAAGGAGCCATGTCGGACTGTACAAAAATATGAGAGGAAGAAAAGGCATATGTGCCTTGTGTGTGTAATAATAACATAATTTACGCCCTGTTTGTTTTTATATAAAGCTTGATGGTGGCACTTTTGGGCCGAAACATGTTGCTTAATGTTGAACAAAATATTGTGGTATATATACAGTCAGTATAGTTATGTTTTTTGTAAATTGTATTAATAAGTTAATATTTCATTTACATTACACTGTAATTTAGAGTACTGATGCTTCTTGACAGGAATATTCGATTTACACTGAAATTCTACCGCCTGCTGGGAAAGGTCTGTGGAAAACCAGCAGCATTAGTGACCGACCACACGCTACTTCTTGCTGCGTGTCTCCTGTTAGAAAGTTTTGTTTATCAGGGTTTTATTTGCGACACATGAAGAAAAAACATGACAGAAGTTTATACGGCGATGAATGCGAAGAATTCTGTATTCTGAGATCTGATACCGTGCAGTCTGAAATAGAGTTAAGAGATATTTCGTGCCTGCGTCTTCAGGCCTGGATATGATTTAGAAATTCTGATGGTAGGCCTCAAGTTACACGCGTATCTGATGAGAGGAATGTGTATTTGTATCATATACGGCTCAAATATATCATATACGGCTCACATATATCATATACGGCCCAAATATATTATATACGGATCACATTTTCAAAACTATAAATCTTTCTCTTCCTAACACTGTTATTTATCCATAAAAGTTTGGTATAAATTGGGCATTTGTCTAAGAAAACGAAAACAGGATAAGCGTACGTGCACTACATGATGTAATGCTCACTATAAAGCCAATACCCTTGTTTGGAGCTATGTGGTTATGTCTAATTGTAAAACTAGACGCCCCCGTCTTATGATATCGTATGGAGGCCCATTCCGTCATGCTAAAATAATAACGGATATAGTTCGTACAGAAGGCTGGTCTTGAGTCTTAAACGAGTCTGCGTTTGGATAGTATGAACGAAAATTCTTTTGTGAAAAATGTGCCTGGCAACACTAATGCAGTTCGGTCTCGCACACAGGCTAATAACGCAGTATGATCTCTACAGTCCCCATTGAATTGGATTCCTATAAAATTCGCGGCAGGTCCATACTGTCATATTGGCCGTATATTAGTCAAATAGGTGAATTCTGTGTCCTCATTCATGACTCCTCTGACACAGGAGCAGGGTTTTGTCGCGCTGCATAATTAATGTCTGCATTTATTTACATCCAAATCCCAGATTCCAGAAACGTAATAAAGAAGAGACTGTAACTGGAGCTAAAACGTAAATACCAGACGGAGAAACACAGAAGCTCTATTAGACGCCTGTAAGAAGATAGTCTAAAGTAAACAGGAGAAAAAGTGCGTCAGCGATGTCCTTAAGTACCCGGTTGCAGGACAGTCCGTTTAGAACACTGCCCGTCTTGTTAAGTACGTAAGGTTGTATTACGCACACTGTAATTAAACGAATTTTTTCACATAGATACGAAACTTGGGCTCGCGTATTGGGAAATGTATATACATAGGGAGTGTTTTTGTGTAGTAGTGATGGCATAACAGGAGGACGGAGAAAAGTGCGTACTGAGGGTATTCGTAATCATTACTGAATATTCTGGGCGACTGACATTCGAAACGGCTGGCATGGGCATTTAACATGGGAAATGCATAAAGATTACAGGCGGAAAATCTGAGTTGAGTAGACCACTTTAGAAATCAGTTCATACGATAACAGGGCGCATTTGAATACGTTAAGTAAATCGGATATGAGAGTGCGGCTGACACTGCAGTTGCTCAGCTTGGGGTTCAGGGTGGTCTCTTCTGATCACGGGAATGAACGGTGTGGATCCATAAAATGTGGGGAGTATGTCGTAAGAACGGAGCAGCTATTGGCTTCTCTACAAGCACTCCTACGTAAAGTTATTCAATTTGCATTCAAATCTGCAGAAGTGGTCTCTTATGTTGAGTTACGCCAAAAAAAAATGTATGCATTTTGAGTTGTCAGAATGTGTGCAGAGTACTTTTTACTTATAGACGTTTATCAGAGGCTTAAAGCCATCCGTCGTTTCCTGTGGGAGTAGTTCTCTAGCATACAGTGCTGAACGCTAATCCAGGTGTAGTTGATGATATCTAACTAACTGACTCCATGGAGCAGAGTCCTTCTTGAAAAGCTAACAGGTCCTCAGGTAGTCAAGAAATTCCCCGTATTTTGTGGAATCCGAAGGTTCATTACCGCATTCACAAGGGCCCGCCACCTGTCCCTATCTATAACCAATGAATCAGTCCAGGTCCACAGCTTTGTAAGGTGTTTCGTAACATGAAATTTTGTACGGTGAGGAGTTGTTAGCACCTTGCCCAACCCAAAATCTGGAGGACAACCCCTTGTCGGCTGTCCACGACTGCTTAGTCAGTGTATTTGCGGGTACCCTCCATAGTCGTTGATGTGAAAGGAAATTTTCGGTATCCTCAGAAACTTTGCAAGTAGTATTATGGAGTTATTAATGTCACTTCTGCATGTCACCTTATGAGGAGGAAGACTCTTCATGCATATTTGATATTCAGCAATGTATTCCACGTATGTGCAGTGATTTCAGATGAAGAAATAATTATGTTTCTACAGATCGTTTTATTCGTGTGTAAAACTGAAGTGCTGCTGTGAATAAAATTTTCGTCATACATAACGTTGTAATCATGTGCACACGCGCAATACTTTTACATCTATATGGCTATATAATGATACGTAGGTGTGTGTCCACAGCTTCCTAGTTACGGTTATGCACTGTACCGCAGACAGTGCGGCACGCTACCTAAAAAGTGTTTGACAATAAAAAACAAACAATGTATTGATGCTATGCGTTTTATAAAAAAAGGTAAAGCAGTCCCATTACAGGCCTGGACAGGCCCACAGGGTTCCAGGAGGTCGAGGCTCCCAGATTTCTAGACAATCGGCGCTTGAAGGTAGTAAGGTTGTCAGCCCTACGCACCGGCCGCGTTTACCCCCCAGGAAATATTCCTGGTACTCATTTCTGTTAGAGGCTGAGTCGACCCCAGGGCCATAGTGCGACCGACAGGATTATGTCAATGAAAAATCGACTTACACCATCGGGAATCGAACCCGCGACCTGCTATGCGTTTTACCTTTGTTTAAGTAAGTGTAAATGGAATATGAGGCTGTCTGTGTTTACGAAGCAAATTAAGAAGGTCAACTGGAAACTCACTCTTCTAATAGCAGTAAATCTGTGTTGAGATTTAGTTTAGCTCATCTTGCATCGAGTTTTCTTTTTTGTAAAATATAGGCGCTTTTTCAGAGTGTTTTTTGGGTAACAGAACGAAATAGCGTCACGTTGTGTTCTGTTGCACCGCAGAGTCAAGTAGCGTCATGTGGTGTTTATTGGGCAGTTGTTGTTACGATTGTGAACTTTCTACTTATCTTAACTGGCAACGCCGGTGACAAAATGAAAATACATAACCCAGATGTATTATTAATATACTCATGATGTGGAGGGCAACAGACTTCCCGTTTTATTGACGCTTAAAAAACCACAAAAAAACAGGGTTTAAGAATGTGGAATGGAGCCATTGTCGGGCGTGTGTCAACAATATAACGAACCATTGTTTTACATAAAAGTCAGGAAAGCTTTTAAACAGGTGAGCGACTAGCGGCTGCTGAGAAGGGTTGTGCCGCATGAAGTTAATTTTAGTGACAAATTGCCTGCAAGCAAGAATATAACGAACCCCAGGATGCCGTGTCTGTAAAATATAAGTTAGGCACTGTACATGGTCTAACGTAATTCTAGCTCACGTTTCAGTATAAGCGGCATTTGTGAGAGTGCTCGTGAAACATGCATACGTTTTATTTATATAACCAGCTGCACGCTATTGTATTCACTATCAAATTATTTACTTATATACTATACCGGTTGTGGACAATGTGTGCAAGGTACGATACTTCAGCGTAAAATGACATTGATAGAGGTCCCTAGTGGGCTGAATGAGGTGGGTGGGAGTAGTTGTACTCACTGTGGCCCGTGGCGTGGCATTGTGTCAGACAGGTACGCCTAGTCATACGTACTTCGTTAGGAATAGGAATTTGTATATATTTGTTGCTGAAGGGAAATTGTTATGTAAATCAGCTGTGAAATGTTGCTTCGAGGATTGTATGAACTGTGGAGGATGTACGTAACGATTTGCTACGTGTCACGTTCCAGAATCGGTAAATAAAATTGCACTTTCAACTTCCTGTAGGAAGGTTACAGGAAACCACGTAACTCTCAGGTTTCCCTGTCCACTAGTTTTTGATAAGCCAGGCATATTACCCAGTATGTCAGCTACAAAACATCAGCATCGATGTGTTGAGAGATGCTTAACGCGGTCATAATTGGAAGTTATTGTATAATTACCGTTTCATTAACCTTTTAAAGCCTAGCGGTAACTTTACGTACCACCAGGTTTAACATTAAAAAATTCTGCGTGGTGCCCACATTGCGTTTATGTGTTTTGTACGGATCTCAGAACAAACAGCAACTTTTGCCTTATAAAACGTTAAGAGATTGGTTTTTATAACCGAAGTGGAGAGTGTTTACCGCGCGGTACGCACTGAATCCTTATATAAAACAGATACGCCTCGTCTTTAAAGGCTTAAATCCCTGCGCCTGTCTGCATGCCTTAAAGGTGTAAATACGTACATACTTTCACGCGTAATAAACTCTGTGTCTAAGAGGTGGCGGTAATGTTCCAATAGTTCTGTGGTGCACTTACTTTCACCTATAAGAATTTACCAGTTGAGTTCCCAACGGATCTTTTCGACTTGTGCGGTGCGCAGCGAGATTTAAAATAGTGACTTCATATTTGCAATGAACACGAAGCAACAAAACGAGCAATAGAACATTAGGAATAACTTCAAAATTAATAGTTTGCCATTATTTTCTACACAAGTCTTATATTTTGCGGATCGCTTTTGTTATTTTTCTTTATATTAAATAACGCAGTTTTTATTTTTATAATTAATTCTTCGAGAGTTCTTTGCCTTAAAAATAAATCATGTTTGGCTGTCATTTTACTAGACACGTTTACCAATTTGCTTCAAGAGCGGGCTGGGGGGGGGGGGAGCACGGAACGTGGCCCATCCGTGTCAGCTAATAACCTTCTGTTCTAGGAAATATAAAGTTAAACGTAAAATTAAAGTTTTTCAAAGAAAGTCTTTCAGGCTGATCTGCAAACTGTTTTGCACGCTTACCACATTCAACACCGTGGAACCCGAAGTTCATCTATACAAGGCAAAAAATTTACGTATAAACGTAACGTTAAGGCGCTTTCGCGTAGCCACTGTTGTCGTGGAAAAGCAATAAGTATTACATATTCCGAGTGCGTGCCTGTAGCCTTAGTTATCGAGCATGCAAAACGCAAGCGCCGTATTATATTGTCATCTGTGGCCTCTCTGGCTCTACCATATTTTTCCACATTATCTCATAAGCGGCACGACTTCCGAAAAAAAGAAGTTATTGAGCATAAAATGTGTGTTCTGATTTTCTCTACAAGTGTTGTCTAAGATATTTCTCATTCCAAAAAGAATTGAGCGAAATATTATCATAAACGTATCGTGGTCTTCATGTAAAGTACCCGTTATTGTCAGATTTTAATGATATTTGTATCTTCTCGACAGATTTGCCGGACGGACAGACAGACATGTCATTATAAAATTTAAAATAAGAATATAAAATCATTCACCGCATGTCACGAAAACAATTTCATATTCTCCAGTCACAAACTAAGACCTATTAATACATTTACTGTTCGAATGTCGAACTTGGAAAGACACTGACTCGTCGAAATTCAAAATTCAAATTGTATGTTCACTCGCATAAACCCTGATGCAAAATGACTCATTTACACGTCGGCGAATACACTCAGTATGCCTTTATCCACGGTTGGACGCATTGTGTCAGAGGCGTCTGGCTGCTTGGTAACTTCCAAATTTTGAATTGGGTTCGCCAATCGGTTCATTACCTTTCAGGTTGATTATCTCAAATTCGCATAGGGTAGGTGAATCAAACTCAATTGGATTTTGCTAATATTATGTGGCCTAGATTCCTCTGAGGAGTTTCAACGCAAGCATAGATCATTATTTTGCTGAAATGTACTCTTTTTCATTTTTGCGGTTGCGTGCATTGGTGTCAGCCTAGCACCTGCCAGATTTCAAGACACACTGCTCGTTATTAAGTATGAAGTAATTGCATGTAATCGTAATTAACGCTTCTTTAAGAGACGCAACCTGTTAAAATGAAGTAATAATGATAGCGCACTTGGTATTTACATAATCTGAATGTTTTGCCAAACTCTGCAGTTTGTGTTCCCATGCTAGAAGGCCTGTCTAAGAATCGAACTGCTCTGCATCTCCTATTAGAGTTTCGTTTCATAGTCCGTACCTCTTCTACCTACTCACAGTACGTGTCGAAGTTGTTTATTTTCACTTGATCAGACTTAGACACACACCACAGTCGGTAGGACTCCTCTGGACGAGGGATCGGCCCGTCGCAGATACCTCTACCTGACGACACAAACACTCACAAGAGACAAACATTCATATCCTCGGTGGGATTCGAACCCAGGATCCCAGCAGGCGCTCGGCCGCAGACCTACGCCTTAGACCGCGCGGCCACTGGGATCGGTTTGCTGTTAAGAGTACTGTCCTGAATGTTTCGTACTGAAGTTTAAGAAATCTTAAGGGCGTGTAGGTAACATTCTAAACTTACAAAATTAGACTTAGAAGAAAGAAACTTCAATGTTTGTGCATCGGATAATTCATTCGTTGCTTCCAACTTCCTGCTCTGCCATTTTCTGTTACTTATTCCGCCACCGTTTTAAGCCGACAGGTTTATACGTCTCTGAAGGAGGGTGTTTATGTTTCCAGCTTAAATACGTCTGAGCACATTCTGCAACAGTGCCGCCTGACAGTGTGCTGAACTGTGATTTTTTTCCCTTACTAGGCGGAAATTAAAAAATCAATTCATTTGCAGTGTGTTCCTTATTTTCATTTCCTTGGTGTTTATTGACGGAAAGTTTGTATATTCAAATGGTCGCTTAATGATGGTCTGCTTTTTATCGATTCGGAGGGAGCTCCGACGTTTCGAAATGTCCTGATATTTGACGATTCGATTGTTATTTTCAATGATGAGTGGTTATTTCGAGATTTGAGTATAGAAGTATAGAACGTAGCTTGTGTTGGATATCAAAGGATTTCCGGTGTCTATAGCCTACATTAGATGTTACGGTATTTTCAGTGTGCGACAGAGCATTTTTGCAATGTAGACAACCTATTTCAGAAGCGTGTGGTTCGCTTTCTCTGTTACAGTCAAGTACACGTTACTCCCCTATGCCAGGTTGGATGAACAGTGGGCAGAACGGTAGTGTGATTTACGCTGAAGTATTAATAGGTCCGAGATTTAAAAAATCTGATCCTTGTATGTCGGTATGGATTATGTGCTTTATTTCTTTTTTAATTCCAGAATAATTTTGCCCACGACGTGGTGTAGTCAAATGGGTACTGCGCATCTTTCTCGGCGCAGAGGTCGCTGGTAAAGAGAGACGCTTCCATTCAAACGGCAGCAGCAAGCGGATGCGGAGCGTCGTGGAACTTTGCCAGTAGCTGTCAGGACTGGACGCGCATCGGGTGTTCGGAACAGTGCAGCGGTGTAATTTAAATAGCAGTTGAAATTTTCGTCATCTGTGCCGGTCGAATGGTGTTCGTACAAACCGAAGATTTTTATAAACAAAGAAATAAGTGTTAAAACGCTACTATTTTTTTGGCGTTACAAAACGTTTAAGCAGTGAACTAATAAGTACTGTTTGTTGTATGGGCTGTGTTTAGATCTGTTATTATCTCAAACAGAAATCGACACGGAATTTTTCTGACTAGTGTCATACAAATAATTTGCGTAAATATTTACAAATGTATTGCAAAGTTATTTTTGTTTTTCGATACTAATACAACAGAATAATATCTATAAATGTACTGAGACAAGAGGAATTCACGGAACTAGCAGTTGCAGGTCTGTGTCCAAGAAATTAAATTTCCAGAAATTTGGAACTTACGATAAGTAAACTGTGAAAGGGGGTTGCCTTAATAATTATCAGATCTGAACATAACTTCGTTCTCATGGTACAACAGACACTCATTGGTTTTGGGCGTGAGTGTATTGTTTTGTGCATTGCTTTTAATCCGAAAGTAAAACAAATTATGACGTGTTTTGGGGAGTGTGATTACAGTGGCTCGGCAAGGCGTGTGTATGGTAAACCGGGCACCGTAAATTATTGACAGAGCAATCCCACACAAACAGTACATGCTCCTGAAAAATTAAATATTATCATATCCTGATAAATTAACGTTGTTTCATCGTGTGAATGGTACGTTAGAACGTGCTGCAGTGTGTAATTACAGGGGATGGTTTTTGTCTTACAACTTCGTTGTGTTGTAAAACATGGATATAACTTTTATTGAAAATTTGCGTCTTTCATGTGGATTATAGTTTAAGAATCGTGTCGCATGTTTAAATTCTTATTGGTTATTAATTCTTGGATATTGTGGTAAAATGTTCGTGTGAATATAAAGGACAAGTAGTGGTTTGCTGCAGCACCAATAATAAAAAGTAAAAAAGGGTAAAGAGAAAGCAGTGACATGGGACAGTATATATGACACGCCAGTGAACGTAACGATATATTTGATAGAACAAAATGTTTTTTGAGTGTTTGAAGTGACAACAGTGAGCGTACAGCACTTCTCAAGCATAAACATATCGAAGGAGAGAGTTGTTTTGTTAAGTGACGATGTGTATGTGTGCTGATTTCGAAAAGAAAACAGAGAATCATCGACAAACCCAAGAATAATCGTCATCCGTGCAGGCAACAATGAGGCTGTTCTTGAGTCTCGTCTGGCTTACAGGAGTTTACATCGTGGTAATCCCAGCCTCTACTCGAAAGGGTGAGTTCAGAACATTTTATTTTCTGATTAATGGCATAATTCAAATTCCAGGTGTTTACAATTTACGTGTACCAAGAATTTATCCTACCAAACAGAGCAATAATGCTTGCAAGTAATCAGCTCATAGTTTTCATAGTGCACCGGCTGTCTTCTGTATATATGTTAATATATATATATGTCTCTCGCTACCGACAATTATTAATGAAGTAAGTGGTAACAATGCACCACTTGATCTAGGAGGACTCTTCTTTCAATTTTGCCTACAAGAAATGTTATGCTTCACTTGACCCTCAGAGTTAACAGCCATTATTTACTTAACAATAACTATCGTTGCCTTGGTACAGTACTTTCCGAACACAAAGACGCCCTCTAACGGCAATTCGGGCCTATCTATGCGGCACTGTGCTATCATTCATCAGCTTATTAGTGTAAGTTTATGTAGACAGAGTTCCGGCTTAATATGAAGTACGAAAATAAAAGCAAACGAGATTGCGCCATTTGACAGTGAGACTTCGTCTGTACTGGCCAGAGCATACAAAATCCAACAATAAATTACTGAAAGCATCCTTGTTTGGTGCTGTGTGGTGCGTGTAAGGCCTATCGATTTTCACGCCTGATTGCTACGGCTATATAAATAGTATATTTTTACGAAGCTGTGTCCAGGCGCACTGCAACGCCGTACCCAATTTGATAATTTGTAACTTGCATAGAACTTTTTAAGTGATGAGTTGATTCCACAGCAGTTTGTTTTTCGAGATGTCTCTATGCAGTCTGTAAGTCAGTAGTCGTACTGTTTTATCCGTCCGCATATATACAACCAACCTTCAGTACCCAGACCGGGGATCCACTACGAAATCGCCTGCAGTTTAACCATCTTTTATACATTTTGTATCTTCTTAACATGTATATGTACATTCTTTTAGTTGCGTTTGTGTAATTCATACTGTTACACGAATCCCTGATGATTCCAGGAGGGATCAAAACATGTTATATTAGTGTACAGGGTGTTGTAGCTTATAATATCTAAAATAAGAGTGCATTTTGTTGGTTTGAGTATTGTGTGTTTGTTTGGTGACAGTGCACGATGTGAACAAAAAAAAATATTGTTGAATGCTTCACATAAATTTGTGTATACATCACTGAAGTGTAGGCTATGAGGTCAGATGGAGGATTGAATGTGTAGCTCCACTGATTCCAAACCCCGGAACTAGACAGAAATGAGTGATAATTTCCGCACCACAAGCCTCGGAGAAATAGTCCTCGGCACCCAGTAAGTAGGAGGCTGGATGGAAGCCGCAGCTGGTCTGGAGGCTTTGGAAAAAGTTTTTTGTTCCTACCCGGAATCGAACAAAGATTCCTCATATTTTCAGCCCGCAGCCTAGACACCATACTCACTGCGTTGACCTTTCGCTGCAATAAATTAAATTTCCAGACTTTATAGAGTGGTGTATCACTACTACCCTCGGTGCGAGGTACCCTCCACCTGACGAGACGATGATTTTAAATTAAGCTTGCTGTATGTTCTGCAATCAACACTGAACTTTGAAGCCAGTCTGGAGTGCACTAAATTGGCCACTGTCTAGTATGCATTGTGATGTCTTACGATCCACGTGTTTACGCGACAATCGCCTGATAGACTCGGTGACCATATCCGAGCAGCAGATGCGCTTGGAAAAGCCGATAGTCGCTTAGCGAGTACGGATTTTCTTATGTTCCTTTCAAACAGGTTTTTTGCCCTGTTTCCAAGAGTTCACTGCTAGACCCCGTTCTGAGTTTATCTACTGAACAAAATAACATCCCTGTTTTGATATTCACTTTAATATTATAATCTGTCTGCGACAAGATCTTTCCACTGCTTTCGGCACCTCACATTGTCGAAAATTTTCCTTATAAAAACTCCTGACACGTGTCACTCTCTTGATCCTCCGCACTGTCATTACCGTCAGTAAGTTTTGTGGGGTGGCAAGTACCAATTACAAATTTGGTAATTGTACAGAGTTTTCTGTTCACTTGCGCTTAACTCCTCTTTTGGGCTAAGTGTTTTCCTCAGAATTGTGTTCTTAAACACCATCAATTGGTTTTCGTATCTTGGATTGAGAGACCAAGTTTTATGCCCAAGAAGGAGCGCGTTATTCTGTTCGTGTTGAAGTCTACAATTTTGCGAGGTAGGCCAAACTGACTCTGTGGAGAAGAGTCCTTTTTGAGAAGCCGGAAGTTCCTCAGCTAGTCAAGAATGCAGTGGGGTTAGCTTCTGCGGCCATAGTCTGACGGGTATGTTCGGAGCTGTGGAATGCCGAACGTTGTAAATTTTGAAGTGAACAGGGTGTGGAAGCAAACTGTCGTAGTATTTCTCAAGATATTTGCAAACTTTTGCGTGGAGGTGATAAAGAAGACGACAAAAACTCTGTGTGAATACAGCTGGTTTGCACAACGGGAGTAGAATCTGGAGCTACCATAATATGTTTTGTTCCTATTAGAGCATAATTGATAGATTAATTGTTAATAAGAAACATTGCAGGGATAAAGTATCGTGTTCTAGCGTAAGATGCTGTCACAGGATGTGCAAGAAAGTTAAACACCGCTGAAAATCTTAGTTATAATGCCTGGTTTGAGTTTCGAAGTCAAATTAAGATTATAGTTTTTTAGGATATGACGCCGTGTAGTTTAGTGGTAACGTAACAAAAATGTACAGATACCAGCTGAGAACTCTACTGGATGTAGGTAGTAAGGTAGTGGTAAAGGTGTCCCTTTGAATGTTGAGTTGTATAAGGGGAGAACAAGTATAGCTTTGCTTATTCTTAACCCCAGAACTATGTGGAGGTGAGTGGTCATCTTCAGGTCCCGGCCAGTGTTCAGCCAAATAAATAGCCAGCCCCCGTTATTCATCGACTGCGAGGCTGTGTGGGTCCTGGAGCCGGTATAGGCACTTTGGAGAAAAATGTGCTTTTCTCCCTGTAGAGAATCAAAGAATATTTTTAGGTGGTACAGCTCGTAGTCAAATCAATATACTGTGCTATTCCAGGTATTACTGAAGATGGAAGTAAGAATTTCTCCGAAACACTGGTACCTGTCTACCAAATTGCAGCCCTTCCGTCTCTCACAGAGTCTTAGAAATGACTTCATTACGAACATCAGAGCTGTTGATTGGAATTTAGCATTAATATCATTGGGCATGCTTGCACATCACCCCGTCGACCTATTTCACATACCATGCAAAGAGTATCAGACATCATCCATATCTGAGCTTGTAATTAAGACGAATTGCTTGCATTTGAATAATTGAAGAGGCTGAATGCAAAGTAACTCATCTTCATGCAGCTGTCAAACAGGCGTTAGATGTTTTACTCAATGTAACACCTGTAACGTGTTTACATTGCTTCCAAATTAGTTTCTTCTGTCAGACGTTTTCTTTTGTAACGCCCCTAAACACTGTGCAAAGTATATTACAGAAACGTGTCGCTGTAATAACTTTCAGCAGACCTGCAGAGGCAAGTCTCACGCTAGGGAAACAAAGGGAAGACGCTTTCGTAAAACAAGAGTCTCTGAGGCAGTTTCCTAAAGTAAAAAAAAGCAGTAACGTCCAACAACTCGAAGAGTTCCTTTCTGTATAGAGATTGCTGATGGTCTGACAGTGGTAAGTGGGTCGCGTCATGTCAGACTTGTCATGCTCTTGCTATCCTTGCCGAGTGCGGTTATCACTTCTGCTTCATGTTCTGGAGTTTGCGAGTTCGACTCTCTTTCCAGGGACAGGCTGTTCGGCCGTGACTATCCTTCAGTCTTTGCCGTTAAATGCTGGTTTAGTAGAACCCAAATCAGATAAATGCTGCGCGTGCTGCATGAAATAAACTGTAACTGAACGGTAGTGTGTATAGTGTAACCAACACTACCAGTGATTGTAAAAACATATATTTAACATAATTCACACCTCTCAGTTTCACGGTAAGCTAAGATTACTTTGCGTATATATATGGTATTAGAGGAGAGGAGATTGTTGTTCCCAGAGAGGGGCATAGTGATCACGTTTGTGGCATAATTAATTTTCTGTAGTGTCCTTACAAGTAAAATTATTTAAATATGTTTTACACAGAACGCAGTTTCCACCTAGTGTCTTTGGAGTTGACATTCGCGCATTGTTGGTAGTCACAGTGGTGGCACAGTGTTTTCCTGCGGAAAAGCGTTGCCACGTCTACATCGAACGTGTAATTGCATGGCTATGTAACGTTGACTGAGCCGCGGCTAGGAGTAGACTGACTGTGCGGCATCCGTGGTAATGAAAGAGTAGGAGAAATGGACCAGTGCAGGCTTCGTTCTTCCTGTGATGCACAGTGTGCGTTACCACGAAAGGCCTTGCCCTCTTCCTTTTTCTGCATTCACAGTTCGGTTTCTGTAATTATCGTTCTGCGATTCATATTACTAAGAAATATTACTCGTTTTAATTACTTTCCTACGCAGCTGATAAGATTTACATAAAAACAGATTGGTTTTAAAGCCCTGATATTCTAAAGCCTATGTTCCCAAACTGGTGGCCAGAATAGATTATTCGGTATAACGACCCGCTACAGCCTGGACGTTCCGGGGAACGGGTCCTTGTGGGGGCGAGATTTTCCGTGCCGTCAAGACCGGCCCGGAGGTCCACCTAACCTCCTGTACGGTGGCTACTGGGGCTTTCTGGGGGGGGGGGGGGGGGTTAAGCGGCCGGGGCATGGCGCTGACTGTCCTCCTCCTAGTGCCAGGTTGCGAATCGGTTGCAGCTGTATCTTTGCCTCCCCTCTGTGCTTGTCTATGCATGTCCTAGGTGTCTTTGACCTCCTTTCAGATTTTCCTGGACCACCCATCAGATTGTCTCATACCCTTAGACTGTAGCGAGTTGCCCTGCCTGTATAAGTATATGTATACAGGTGTGTGTGTGTGTGTGTGTGTGTGTGTGTGTGTGTGTGTGTGTGTGTCCATGTCCACAGTAGGGGATGTGTGAATTTTATATCGTTTCTGTCAGTGGCGTTGCTTTTAAAATTGGACTCAGTACTTTCTCTTCAGCATGTGACTGTGCCACTGTTCTCTAAAACTGAAAATGTAAGTAACATTGAACTCGAATTGTCGTAATTTGTATCAAGGGTTCCAGGTCTCACTGCTAGTGTTTGATTTTCACTTCCGAAGGAGAAAACGTGTATGTATAGGATATTGTTCCTTTCCTTGTTTGTTGTTTTCTCTACATTTTTAAACACTCCAGTTTTTTAAAAAGCATACATTTGACTGATCAAATATACAGTCACTTAATAACACGTACGTAGTAAAAAAAGGCAGAACATGGCTGACGTTATTTTCTATACATTTTAACTACTAGCTTTGGCGTCAATTACTTCAAGTTTACACAGTACGAGAGCCCAGTACAGGCCATGATTCTACTGCCCAGCCAACCAGTCAGTCAGGTGCACAGTGCTGTCAATGTAAGTGTTCAGAGGGGTATATCTGGATGGAAGGGCATCAGTGCGAGTTATAACAAATAATCTTCCCACACGAACATTTATTCCCCTGTAAAAACACACCCTTCTCCCCCCGCCACACACACACACACACACACACACACACACACACACACACACACACACACACACACACACACACACACACACACACACACACACACACACACACACACACACACACACACACACACACACACACACACACACACACACACACACACACACACACACACACGCACACCCACGCTTGTACGCGCGCACAGAATTCACCAGAACCAGAGCAGACAAAATAACGAACATCCCCCACGTTGTAGGCGCATACTAATTGCGCATAGTTAAGTTCAAAAATGGGATATGTCGAAAAATAATTGTTTCTTCTGTATTGAATGAGTCAGAAGCTGGACTTTACTGAAAGTATGATCGGTCAGCGCATGTTATAAATATAGCCTGTATTTAAACTTACAATTAATTCTCAACAGTCGTTCCGTTATTTAACTTCACTCTCTTTACCTGCCGGCTTTATGCCCTATGACAACCGCTGATAGTTTTTCTGCAATTACTTTGCATCTGATGTTCGGTATTATATAATAATCAGTTGATTTCCGCCTCCTCAGGAGCATAACCTGTCGAATAAGTCACTTGTATAATTTTAAATGTGTACATAATTTTAAAGTCATGTGCCGTTTCTAATAGAACTGATACTGATCCGGCAGAACTGCTGTTATGTACACAGACTATATACGTTAGTCTTAGAGCATGAAAGTGTATATGATTGCAGCTGATCCAAGAACAGACTTAATTAGAATACGGTAAATCATAACTAAACCGGCGTGATTTTTTTTCTTATTCGAAGTATCTTCCTTAAATAATGCAAGTTTTTCTTTCTGCAACAGCCTCAAAGTTATTCGGAGAACGAATATGGGAGGTGAATACGTAATTCGGTCTTGACAGGGGGGGGTCGAGTAATATTGTGCATAAGTTGGCTCTGTTTTGCCATATTGATCGTATGCACGGAACTGAATAACACAATATCCGTAGATATCATCTGGGTATTTACTGGCAGTGCTGTGGATAATAATAAAATGTGTCAGTCTGGATACTTTGTAATACTTCAGAGTTCGAAAAAGAGACCACAGGAGTACCAAAAAGTTGCCGCTACACCATCGTGCTGAGTTCTGTTACTGATATTGCTTATTACAGGGATGGATAAGATTGTAGCCCGTGCAGTGGCTCGGGCGGGTAGTCGCCGTTCCGTCGCTGCAGAGGCCTGAGTGGTCAAAATGGCACTGTGACGGTTATCATTCCTCCAATTCCCCATACTCAGTGATCTATCACCGACGCCAAACAGTCGCATCAGTTAACAGCGCCGTTAAATAACAATAAGAACACCGTAAGTTGGGAGCGTGAGGCGTGGTTAACAGCGGCAACCGAGTTGCATTAAAATACACGTGTGCGGAATACGATTGCTTGGACAACGACTCCAACCCGGACAGTGCTGAAGTCGAACCAGCTGTCCCGGTGAATAAGTCAAGGTGGTTGTCTTCGTGTTTAGTTTTCACGGTTTGTTCCTCCCGGTCAACACATATTGTTACGACACCGTTAGGTGCAGTATGTTTAGGGCGCGGAACGCGAGAAGAGACAACTTCAGGATGATCTGCGGCGTTATGGTTCGGCTTATATAAGGTTAGATAACGTCAGTTGTGTGTCACTGCTAAATGTGAAAACTAATTCATATTTGTATTAATTTTTTAAAAAATATCCGTTTGTGTCAATATAGTGTTTCCAACTTTTGTTTGCAATGGCACGAAGCTTAGTTCCTTAACCTGAAGGGTCAACATTGATTGAGTTTGTTAGAAGAATCTGTCATATCACCGCGTACCTCGGTTGGTATACTTGAAACAACACTTCAGATCACACACGTGAGTTCTGACTCTCATCTAATAAATCTCCAACGTGTTTCGATCAATACAGATCATCAACAGGGAGACGTATGCAAGTCGAGCAGATGTACTGCCGAAGTTTACATAGCTTAACAATTTACAAAATACATAATAGTATGAAGATAAAATATGTACTTGTCGAGTTGTAAACCCCTCCCTGACGGTGATACGTATTGATCGGAACATGTTGGGAAATGTATGAAAAGGTATTGAAACTAATATACCTGCTCTAGTGGTGTTCTTTTATGTATAATAGATTGAGGGTGTTTGAGAACATAGTGCTGAGGAGGAATTTAACGTAACGGTGACAAACAAAATAAAATATGGCAAGTATGAAAGAAATTAGAAATGCATATAGACCTTTGGTCGGAAAATACGGAGACAAGATACCGTTTGGAAATTTTAGTGTAAATGCAAAGATAATATTAAAATGGGTGTTAAATAGTGTTCCAACAATTGTACATTTGACTCCGGGTAGCATGCATTGGCGAGGTGTTGCGATTGCGTAATCATACGTCTGTGTTCACGGAAGTGTGGAATTTTTTAAGTGGCTGAGTGACTCGGCTTACGCAGAAATCTCTCGACGGAGTTATTCCATAACAAAGTGTACGTGAAGTAAAAGTTTAAAATCATCACGTATACGTGCAGTCTCTCTCGAAAAATGTAACTTTTGTAAATAGTAATACTGCCCACCTGCATGGTGTGAGTATTTTACCTGTTTTACTGGCGAACATCGTGTGTGCGATGTCAGCTTAGATTTGAGTCAACAGATAACAGAGGGCAGTGCGTTCGTTCCTGTTGTGTTATGTATGAGCCTGCTTGGTCTGCGGCGGCTGCTGGGCTTCGTATGAATTATAAGTAAAGCGCACCGGAAAGAGAAGGACAGCTAGTTTCATAAAATACGGAAGGAATATCTTGGGAACGTCTTGGAAACTTAAGTTAGCAAAGTGGACGTAAGATCCGACCCACAGAACTCTAAAATGGAAACTAGACAAGTGAGACCGCATCTAGCCGTGTATTTGGTGTCTAGGAACTGTCGTGTGTATCACAGCCGTTCGTAAGACATACGTAAGTGTTCATTCAGCAGAATACATACATACATAATACATACATACATACATACATACATACATACATACATACATAATACATACATACATACATACATACATACATACATAATACATACATACATACATACATACATACATACATACATACATACATACATACATACATAACGTAAGATAATATAACATAATGTAACATAACATATAGTGCATATTTCATTGATAACAAAATTCAGTAAACTCAATGACAGGATGTGCAAGAATTCACAAAAATACAAAATGGACAGAACAAGTACAGTTTAAAAATATTATTAGTTTTCCACATAGAGTGTTAAAGGTTACAATAAATCCATTACACGCAGCAGATGACAAGAATGTGAGTCATGTTTAAGCACTAGACAGAAAAGGATGTGGAGGGGAACGGTTGTAGCTTATTTTAATTTACTATCCCTGCATTTGCATAGATGGACTGAGAACAGCCATCAGAAGTCTGTCGCGATAGTGTGCGGCGTAGTGACATTCGAACCTGGCTCCTCCCGAATACACCACAAGTCACAATCTACTGATGAAATCGACTCTTGTTTAAATAGCTTACCACTAAATACTTACATTAGCGTTCTGTGTAACAAAGAGTTAGCAACCAAATGTGGCTGTTGAGAGTTTGGCACTTCTGCCGATACTCTGGAGGTTACGGGGTCAAATTTGGCCTTGGAGATCAGACGTACTGTGATTTGTAGTTAGCTAATCAATTGGCGAACCACTATGAAACGGAACTGTACATTCATTGTATAACGCCAAGTTACGTGTTTCGGCCTTGCCAGACCATAATGCTATAAGTAAAAACTTAATGTGAAGGTAAAAAATAAATATTGAACATACGCTACTTGTGAGATTTCACATATTTCTTTACGATTGTGAACTTTACGAGTATATGTAAATTCTTTCTTAGTAGCGTAAACCAGGGAAGTTGTGATTTTAATGGTTTCTGTGGAAGTTACTTCTGTAGTTTTTTTCTGGGCGTATTCAGACAATTATCCCTAACGTACCCTAAATTATGCCACAGGATCTTCATTACGTCCTTTGCAATTCACTAATCATCCTATTATTCGACGTTTCGTAATCTCGTCTTTTGAGTTCGTCATTCAAGAACCCGGTATTCTGTGTACATTTGAAAGGCAGCCGTTATTTTGAAAGAATTGGGATCAATCTGTAACTTAAGATGCTGATTATGTTATTTAAGTAGCAAAGAACTGTATCGTCGAAGTATGGAAATGTGACTCCCAATTTGGGCCCATATTATGCATGATTTACTATCCGGTAATACGAAACATTCGAGATGTAAGTATGTGGAGTACTCGTGCCACTCTTTCTCTAAACTGCGTACTCGCATCCGTAGCTTAATATGCGTAAGCCTAGTTATTATAATACGAGTAATCAGGGTCTGCAGGAACATGAAAAATTGTTCGGCCTAAATGAGCCTTTTTGTTCCCCCCCCCCCCGAAACGGACAGGGGCACAAAATTAAACGTATTGCTTTGCGTCTTGCATACAAGCAGTCCCAATTAGATGTAAACTGGACACAATTTGTATGCTGAAATGAACTGCCAGTGTGCAAGGACGCACAACTTCCAGGATATTTGCGTATTTTTCGGCTTTATTGAACGACGGTCACACTAGTCCAGATTGTATACCCTCGAACGAGATGGTGCGTATACATAATGCGCTGAAATGGACGCTGAAGGGAGAGGTCATGGCTTAGTATGAGGTGATATCATGGTTTTTGTCTTGAGAACTGAAGAAGACCGTGATATATCTTAGGATGTATAGTCTCCTGCTCCTCCTCCTCCTTCTCCTTCTCCTCCTCCTCCGTCTCCTCCTCCTCCTCCTCCTCCTCCTCAGGTACTACAGTCTTTTCCGAACCCTGGCTTCCAGTACAGTCTTCCTCCATTCTCGACTGTCTCGATTGCATTATTTTCTCAAGAAAGTTACTTTTTACGAGATTGGGTTAACAAACTCAATGCACAGCCCCTAACCTGGATGACCAGGGTGCCTTTCTTTGTCTGTAACCTCACTCTAGGCCTGTCCGGCGTGGGTGACCCTGCCAGTAGCTACTCTACCGCCAACATAGCTCTTCAGAACGCTGGATTACACGTGCCTCACCGCCAGGACATGGCGGATACACCATCGGGAGGTGTGGTCTCCTAACCGAGATTTAAACCCCAAGACCTTCAGAATATCCAACTGACGTGTGTATAGGATGTTAGCTAACTCCATGAAGCGGAGTCTTTCTCAGAAGCGTAAGACATTCCGTGCAGTTTATGGAACCCGAAAGCTTGTGTATGGTATGTTACATTGCTTTATGGGGAAACCTACGTAAACACTTCGAGGCTTGACCCTATCACACCGGTGCTGTTGAAGTTTCAGGTATTATGTGATGTTAATCTGTGCCGTTGGGTTTATATTTTCAGACGTTTCGGAGGCCGTGTTGTCCTTAAAAGCGTCGTGAATTGTTACCCTCCCCACACGGAGTAACATCGCAGAGTCTGTACGAACTGCTGAGTAACAAGAGTCGTGTAACTGATTATGAGATATTATACGCTTTCCAATTGTCAGTCATTTGCTTCTACAGTTCTGCCGTCATATTTATAAAGTAAAAGCATTCTAACTGATATCTTGTCAACAGAGAGGAGAATAAATCGACCATATAGATATTTCTAATAAATGTTAAAATATGGAGCACTTTAAATGTTTACAAACGGAAATAACAAGTCAAAATTACATTCGTGAAGAAACTGGGGAGCAGATTAGGTTCGCGGAATGCTCGCTTCCTCGTCGTGTGTCCCAAGAAACTGATGCCTACAGTACCCAAAATTATTTCAGACTCATGGCCTCTCATCCAAAAGGGAAGAACACGGATTTACGGCGTTCGAAATCTAAGATAATATTTTACGCAGGAGAGGAAATATGGGAGACTGAAGAAGGTTACCTGGTGAGAAACTGCATAATTTGTATTGTTGAGTGTCAAATATTATGTTGGATAAATCGCGGACAGTGGACTGGCTGCGGCAGGTGTTGGGAGATGGCATATACAAAGAGCTGCTGTTTGCAAAACGTAAGGATAGAAGAAAGCGTGGCAGACTTTGTCGTACTTGGAAGCATGCTAATGATATGCATTTTAGAGGAATAGTTATAATAATTTGACTGGGCCCGTTGTTGTGTGTGGGTGTGAAATTTGGTGTTTGACACTGAGGGAGGAACGTAGGCTGAGGGTGTTCGAGAATAGGGTGCTGAGGAAGATATTTGGGCCTGGGGGGGGGGGACGAGGTAACGGCAGTGGAGAAGACTACGTAACAAGGAACTTTATGATATTTACTTGTCAGATATTCGGGTGATCAAATCAAGAAGAATGAGCTGGGCGGTACAGGTAGCATGTATGGAGGCGAGAACACGTACATACAAGATTTTGCTGGGGAAACCTGATGGAATACTGTCGCAGATCCTACTCACTGTTTGAGAAGGTAGTTACGGTTTTTTTTTCTATACAAGTTAAAACTGACGCATTTGGTTTGTGGTCACGCTGTGGGAGGTACGGGGGGGGGGGCGGATCTCTATACAGGCCTCAGGCCCAAGCGGGAGTAGAGGTATAGCTGTACCCTTCCGTTAGTCACGGCACTAGAAGGGGGTGGGCTGGCTAGCCCCACAAGGGGGATCTGTGCCAGCACGTAAATGAATGATCCCCAGATTTTCACTGCAGACTCCTCGGTTCGATTCCAGGTCACTCTGTCATTTTGGTGAACACAGATGCATTGGGGCGTACTTCCTTACAGTTCTTCTGTTATTCCCTGTTGCTGTAATTCCACCATTCCTAGATAATCCTTTACCATTTAGATGGCGACGAATGGTCCCATTAGTGGCTGCAATGCCGGCAGTCACGGAATTTACCCACCACAGGTGTAATAAAATAAACAAACACTCTGTAACGTTTTGTTTCAGGATGTATGTATTTGGATTTTCAGTGTGAGGAATAGAGGTTTCATTACCTTGACCGTGTTTTTCTTGCTTATACTCAATTACTTACTCCCTCTTTACTCAATACCCATTACTACACTGTGGTCCGCTCATTGTGTCCTGACCACAGCTGTCACGTGATGTACCGGCGAATGGAGACTTCCGGTGCGTTGAAACTGCCATGCTTAGAGACATGAGAAAATGGACACCCTTAGTGTCCTCTCTACTTTCTGTCCTATACTGGCTTCATAATGTGAGACTGACTGTACATTGTTAAGTGGTCTAAGAATTGATCAGTTGGTTAACAAAAGAAAATTGCACTGTTTTCGATGTTACGACAAGGTCCACCGTAACAGAAAGAAAGTGCGACAGCCAAGTTCTTCTTTCGAACCTGAAGATTACATAGAACTGTCGAAGGGATGTTGGTAGTTACAGCTTGGATTCGGAGGTTACAGCCTTGATCATAACAAAGTTGACAGCTTGCAGTGGATGACTTGTTTACCGGTAACATGACATGGTACATCTTGTAGAAGATTTAAGGTTGTTCCTATGAGTTCGACAAGCAAGAAAAATTTTGTGAAGATGAATTGCTTGTCATTATGATTTGGAGACCTGAATGCATGTAAGTTGTGGGAATGTGTTCGATGCTGTGCAAGTACATTTCTCTTTCAACACACACTAGTATTACAGGAGCTCCAAAATGACGTGTAATAATTTGAAATGATAATACTGGAAACAATCTCTTTTTGGTATTAAATTTTTGTTGTTCAGAAGGATTGGATCTTACTAGATTCTATGAGTGACCCATGTCGGCACGTTTATGCACCGCTGTAAAATTTAGCGGGTGTGTGCATGGGCAAATATGCAGTATTTCATGGTTCATCAGCAGCGAGTGTCATTTTCCTCCGGACAACATTTGAGTAAAACTGCCCTTAATTTAATCGTGTATAAAATTAAATATAATTCTGTACTTGTCATATTATATAGGGTGCTTATTCTAAACGAAAGTATGAAATTAAACAAAGATGGTATTTACTCTTTGCATGTGACATACCTTTGTGATACGCAACTTAAAAAAGGAAGGAGGAGATGCAGTTAGTCACAAAAACACCTTTGTAGTGTTGTATTGTGCACTGTCGGACATGTTTCGACTTTTGCTAAAGGCCAGTACGAGGCACAGTAGAAATACTTGTAGAAAGAGCACTTGCATAGGCTGCAGCACAACAAAATGTCAGGCGACTAAGGTCTCAACCGTAACGTATGCTGTGTGTTGTAACAGCTGAGAATGGAATAATATAAGTAGGCTAATATATGCTGAGAGGTATTAAAACATTATACAGTACAAAAGCACTAATCACCAACAAAATGCACAAAGAGAGTTTTATCATCAATGGTAACACAATACTACATGTTTCGACCCTGCTGGGTCATTTTCAGGGAGAACTTTTTGTTATCGTTACACTAAGGTTGCACTTTATAGTTGAGTGAGAATGTGCTGTTGACTGTGCATTGCGTTGTTTTTGGAGGCGTGAACTCTCTGTTGTCCCGGTTTCACACCTCCAGTACACAGTCAACAGCACATTCTCACTCAACTATAAAGTGCAACCTTAGTGTAACGATAACAAAAAGTTCTCCCTGAAGATGACCCAGCAGGTTCGAAACACGTAGTAATGTGTTACCATTGATGATAAAACTCTCTTTGTGCATTTTGTTGGTGATTAGTGTTTTTGTATAATACAGTGCACGGACATGGAACATATTAAAATTATACAGTACTTCAACTAAGTGAAAGGAAGACTTTTCTGTATTATATAGGTCTCCGAGGAATGGAAGATTTCGTGATTAGCTGCAAGTAAACTGTGGCCTAGTGAAGCCTATTTTCTCCATATTTAATTTTATCAGTACTGTCCACTTTATTACTAGACAAATACATAGAAATAAACCAGAACGCCCGTCATAAATATTGCAGGACAGATTTCACTTTCTTGTGTTGGAAACGTACTTGTGGCGTGGGATTTACCTTCGTGTTGCGAGGTCAGTAGCAGGCTGAAATATGACACGACCCCCACGGCCCCCGCCTTCAAAAATAATAATGAGTTCGGCGTGTAGAACGAAGTAGAGCGGATGAATTGGGAGGAATTTTACTAGGAAATCCTTAAAAGGAAATGTCCACTCTGGATAAATGAACGTGGATAATATTAAAGGGAAACGTATGTAAATTTGGTGCCAATGAATGAGCTGGATTTGACTTGAGTTTGGCATAGGTTGTGATGTTGGCTGTTACTATAAACCATCGCGTTCTGTACAGGCAGGTAATTCCTCCAAATGTTGCTGTCAGCTACCCAAGATGGCCGTGTTCCATTAAGTTAACTTGTTATCTACTCATATAATGTCGCCTTCCATACTCAGCGCTGTCACAAAGTGCAGCTGTGTCTGTGAGCGTGCAGACTCTCCGGACCACTGCCACCCCAGCGCGCTGTAGTATCAGGCAGGGATTGTCGGCTTATTAATTGCTTTACATGATACCGAGTAAACGAAGCATGTAATTGTACTAGCAGCCACGTCATGCAGTTACGAGTCTCTTCCGTTCCGCCTTTTCTGTTCTATTTATAGAGGATATTCGAGTAATCCCATCTTGTGTCGTGAAGATTTTATACACACGTAAGTTAAGCCACCTAAACTGCGTGGTTCGGTAACATCTCGGTATTTTTCGCGACCAGAAAGGAGGGAGTCAAACATTTACGGGAAGTTTTAAGACCAACCTCATTGTAATAGAGTGAGGGATGTTACTGTAACATTGCTGAATAAGGCCGAAGTTTCTGACCGTCTTTCCGCCAAGTTGGACATTCCGATACAGCTTTGACGACTCCGCCCTTTATTAGAGCCGCTGGATGTACGTGCTTATGAATTTAGTGCTCGAACTGTTTGCCATTTTGGTAATATTTACTATAACATGATACCAGAAATGAAGTTAAAAATTAGGCCCTTGTTTAAAACTCTTATATTAGCTCGAGATATGAGAATAAAATTTATCTAATCGAATTTTTATTGGCCTGTATGCAACGTCTGTTTTCACTGACAATAAACTCCCGATTTAGCCTTTAAAGCAAGTCGTTTTTTATATAAAATACCGAGTTTAACGTTAAGGACTGTACAGTTTGCCAGCACAGCATAGTTATGTGTTCCTTACGTTTGTAAGAAGAAACATAGCTTAGTCCCTAACGAGCGCTATCCGGTTTATCTTTGTAATGGAAAGGCTGTGCGCCTTCTACAAGGTATAAACTGAATTTGTAAATACTTGTGGATGTTGTGCCTCGTTGCGTGAGGCACCTGGTGAAAACTGGAGGTATGGGGTCAAATCCAGTTTGTGACATGCGTACGTCTTGCAGTTCTGTATTACTGCTATTGTCGAGTAAATACTTCGCTACGGACAGGTCCCCTGTCCTGTGAACAAAAACTACCTAACCGCTAAACTCAGTTTCCTTGAGCCGTGAAGTCCAATATGAAATTGTTCGTGTGGTACTTGAATTTCTACTTGCGCGTTAAAATGTAAATATGCTTTGTATAGTTGAGATCTGCGGTCTTCTGGGATATTACGCAGCGTCGAGTGGTACTCCTTCAGCGACGTTTCGGGAGTGTATCGGTCCCATCTTCAAGGGTCAAGAAGTCCAAGACTTCTGACCCTTGAAGTCCAAGAGTGCTTGACCCTTGAAAATGGGACCGATATGTTGTCCTGAAACGTCGCTGAAGAATTGACATTCGACGCTGCGTAATATACCAGAACAGCGCAGATCTCATCAATATCACGGCGGTAGCCACAAATCACGGATGCACTGTATAGTTGTTTATTTTGTGCGAGGTGTAGAATGTTGTTCGTGGTAGACACTTATACCAGTATTGCCGTGAGGTAGTTACGAAGAACTAACTAATAGTCCAGCAGTCGTTGCCTGCACTGGCTGGATGCAATTACAACTTGCAGACAGTGCTCGAAATAATGGAATGCGGTGATTTTACTTACCTGGAAGCAACAGCTCTGAAATAACAACGAAATACCTTAACGAGGATTTTACGTAAATTGCCGCAGTTTGGCTTCGATTTCAATTGCTTTGCACGGCAACCAGTACGGTGTACAATATGTACAGCTCACACGTCACCTGATTGTGTGTAACTGTTGTATTTTGTGCTTTAGCTGGCCTATATAAGAGGAATGTATTTGAAACTAATTTCAGTACTTCGATCTTTGGTCCGAAAGAATGAAAATATAGGCACAATGTTGGAGTGTTCCTGTGCTTAACTAATAGCCACACCGTGAAGACTTACGGTGAATGATGTTGCAGCTCCACCTGCTATTACCCTCGACACCGGATTACGATGACAGGTCAAATTCATGTCTCATCTACATGTCCCCTGAGAAAGGAGCACTCTGTGCCCTTTGGATAGGAGGTTCGATATGCCCCAGAAGCGGTCCTGACACAAATCTGCCCCTCCGGAATCGAAAATACCTGATTCGTCCATCCCGTAGCCTAGTCACTGTACTGACCGTCTTACCATAGCTGGGGTTGTCAACGTCCGTGCTTGCCCTTTAACGGGCCGAAATGTGGCCGTAGAAATGTGAAGACTTGTTCAAATGTAGAGTGAATAAAAATGCACAAAATTCATGTTTTTGTTTGCGTATGTACGTAGCATATAGCGCCTATATATGTGTATATAAATTAATAATAGACTACGTAGGACTTGCTTAATAATTGGTACCTGCGCATATGAGAGTTTAGAGTTCTCCGGTTAACTGTTGCACTGGTTCCTTTAGAGAAGCATGTAAAATAGATTTATAATTTGGAGCTTCGTGTCCGTGTGTGATACCTGGAACTTTTCTTGGTGTACTCCATTTGTTTCCAGAAAGCTTAAAATAAATCCTTTCTACCTGCACATTTCCGAACTCATCATTAGTAATTACTTTCACATTTCGACATAAAGTTTACATTTGTATAAATCCTATTTGAGGGAAGGTACGCAACGAACATGCATTTCTCCCTTGTGAGCAACCACCCACATGTCGGTAATTCAGTACTACCGTCATGTATTCGATAAAGTGGCGCAGCCCTACGTCAGACGCCACTGTCCATGAATAGTCAGTGCAATGTAGTTGAAAGCATCTTTTGTATGGTCGGGTTATGGATTTTGTCCCACTCGGTTTTGATGATATATATTTTGACTACTGTCATGCGATTCAACATTAACCTAATCTCCCTGATCACCATGAGTCCGGCATTCAACGGGACAGCATTCATTCCGCCAGTAGCCATTATGTTATTAAGCAGTGGTCAAAGAGAATTGATTGACTGTGCTAAGCTGTGGGTCTTCCTTCGAATATTCGTGCATACTCGGTCAAGAAATTCACTGTTTATACAACCCTGGACCCTATGTTGGATCAGCTCATATCTAAACCGGCACACCCCAGATATTTTAAACAGTGCCGTGTAAAATAAAACGTCTTATACATTTCTTATCTGTCCATTCGTGCTACATATGCCGTTTTTCTCACAACCCTTCACTTTTTTTTAACAGTTCAGTGGCGCTGGCATGTAAATACCACCTACTGGCCAGGGTGAAGAAGTTGTGAATCTGTAGTCTCGTGAAACCCATTCACAACACTACGGTTAAAGGTCCGTACAGTGTACCGAGGCCGGCATTGGAGGGTTGAGTGTGCTGTTTAGCGGCGCTGTTAATTGCCGATGTTATGTACCTCTGCTGTTAGACTGACGCATCAGTATGGGACATAGCTGGAATGATTCTGACAGACCGAAACCGAAGTAAGTTGGAGAGAGGCTTGCCCCAGTGCCAAACTTTCCACCACAAATCTCACCCGGACTGGCCTGGATCGAACTGGGGCTTCGGAAATTAGAGGCCGCTGACTAACCATGTGTGCCATTGAACGGTCTACCGTGGTACAGTTACCGCAACATTTCTTAATCTTAAAGCGGGAGGAACGTATCTTGAGCTGAGGTGGTTGAAGTATGTGAGGATTTTATTGTAGAGGGTGTGCTTGACATGTGTCCGGGTTACGTACCAGAAAATGCGACGTATAGCGGAGTATTTTGTCTGTAATTTCTAGATAAAACTGGCGTGGCTGAAGTTAAAGCGACTGTGTCGAAGAAGAGCAACAGATGTTGCGAAGAAATTCTGAGATGGCGCAGACACGAAATCGGAGTTTGTTTCTTCTACATTACAATGAAAGACGGTGTGGCGTAAGTACGGGTACAGTCCATGTTGTGTTGTTGAATGGGGTTGCAGAATAAGTGGAGGGAAACGTGCATCGGCGACATCCTGTATTACATAACGAGGAATTTTATTATTTATGTAGATTACACATATAACTCTTGGTTCTGCGAGTCCGTGTTGGACTTTTAGTTTGGCTGCATTGGAGAAAAAAAATAAGGCTCCTACAATTTTGGCGTAGAACCACTTGGAAGACCGAAAAATGGGAATGTAACATTAAAACGTGTCCTGGGACTATGGATGCCAAGTGTAACTAAGGATCGCCTCCATTGGCGTATTTTAATATTAGCGAGCTGATCTGTCTCTTTTCTGCTACCAGCGTGTAGTTTAATCTTAACGTAGGTGCATTTCGTCTTTAGGATCATTCGTGTCGAAGAAGTTATTTGCTTTGTAGAACCTAATGACATCTTCATTAGAAACCGTTCAGAACTTGGGCTGTCGTATGAAGGGAAGAAAATGGGCTGAGGATGTCCGAGAATAGGATGCTGAGGAAGACATTTGAGCCTAAGAGGTAGGAAGTAAGATGAGAATGGAGAAAAATTACATAATGAGGAGCTGTACAATTTATACTCCCCGTCATATATTGGGGTGATCAATTTAAGAGAGACGAAATGGGTGTTGATATCGCATGCATTGGGGGGGGGGGGGGGGGAATAGAAATGCATACGGGGTTATGTTGGGGAAACCTGAAGGATTGAGGTCACTTGGAAGGTATAGACATAAACGGTTGAACTGGACCGCAAAGATGTAACATTGCGTGATGTGGACCGGATTAATCTGGCTCAGTATGGGGCAAGTGGTGTGTTTATGTGAATGCAGCAATGAACCTTCAGAAAATATGTAGATTTTTGTGACTAGCTGTGGAACTGTAGCTTTTCAGTGAAGTCTCTGCTGTGTGAATCTATAACTCACGTAAATGTACGTAACTCGAGTAACATTTTAATAGCCTCGCTGTTTTTTTTTTGGAGGTGCCTGCAGTAATTATACTGCAACGGGTGTTTGACTTCTGTCTGTGTCTGTCGTAATTCTATAAAATATTGATGTTTCTGTTCATGGATTGGACTGTCGATATGTGACAGCTGGTTGTTACAAATCGAGAGCCATGTAGGCGCAACTAACAACACTGAGGCTGCAGATAGTTTATCGACAGTCTAGTGCAACCTGTCAACAAATTCTCCGCCTTCTATAAAATATGAAGGCTCAGTAGTCCACTGCATTGACAAAAGCCCGTCAGATGAATCCAGCCGGAACCATAATGCCATTATTTATTTAAGATCCATATTAATATTGTCCCTCTTCAGTCTGTATCTTAACAAGATACTGTACGTATAACGGAACATTGAGGTGCGTTCACATAACCACTGTTGCAGTAGAAAAACATTAAGTGTTACATATTCAGAGGGTATGTCTGTAGCCTTAGTTATCCAGCATGCAGAGCGCATACGCAGTGTTATATTGTCATACGTGGCCTGTCCGGCTCTACCATATTTTTCCACATTATCTCATAAACGGCACGATTTTCGAAAAAAAAAATGTACACAATAAAAAGGGTCTTCTGATTTTCTCTACAACTGTTGCCTGAAATATTTCTCATGCTGTGTTTGCTTAACACTGGGGGTTTTCGCAATTCGCAGCCTTTATGTCTAGATATACAAAGAGTATTTTATTGCGTCCTATACTTCAGTCTACCGCCCCTTTCCTGTATTAATAAAACATTCCCCTAAGCCTTATGAATCAATATTCTTTTAAGTGTTACAACATAATGACTTTTTTATTGTTTTTCTGTCATCTTTAACTATTGTATTTATTGTCTTAGATTCTGTTCTATTAGTCTTCTTAAAAATTTCCTGTTCGGCCGTTTTGTGATATCCTTCATCTGCATCCCTCCAAAGTTAAATAATTTACTTTACACTTCTATCTTTCCCGCGTAAAACTGTAAACATTCAATCCTATTCCCTCCTTCGTATATCGCGAATTAAATACAGAGATGAAATTTTTCAGTTAAAAAAATGTTCCAAATACAGTGTGTTTAAAAATGAGAATATGTGTATGATCCGTCCAACTGATCCAGGAGTAGGACTCTGCTTTCCCAGCTGCCAGTAATCTAATTTTGAATCTTTTTTTTTTATTTACGATTTGTTTAATGGTGCCTGTAGTTCAGACTATGTAACTTAAATATTTAGGGTGATTAATAAATAATGACGTGGGGAAAATTCACAAGGAAATGTTCTTGGCATAATTGGCAACACTCGTTTCTTTGCCTTTAGAATTGGGGAATCTATACTACAAATATTCCTAACGAAGATGGTAAGTGTCCGAGCCGGCATTTAATGTTGTGTTCTCGCAAATACGAGACCGCAGTTGTGCCCATTCAAACGCAACGTTCGATGAAAGCTCTGCCATTTGATCTGTCAATGCTGATATGCTAATTAATGATGCAATTTAATGTCAGAACCGTAACAAATTTTGTGACAGTATTCTTCCGTAATGACTGAACAAAAACATGCAGACTCGCACTAATGCTTGTCTACATTCCAGCCGCTATAACGTCCAGAGCACAAACCAGACGCAATATTGCACCAGTTCGGTGTTTGCCAGGCGCTGTTGCGCGGCATTTCACATGCAGATGCGCTTAACAGTAGTTCACATAGTGAGGTAATGACTGTCCCTGGAGTCTGCTTTGAAACACTGGAAGCAATGCCTGTAGTTAAGGCCAGGGTATCAGCTGAGGCTCGATGTTGCGTACCACACACCAAAAATTTGTATCGACTTTGATTTTTTATCTGCAGAAGGCAGTGAAACTTTAAGTGTATTTTTATTTTGTTCTCATTTACCTTACCTTGGAAACAAAATTTGAAATAAATTAATACGCCTTGTGTGCAAAGAACAACAAAACCATCAAATACATCGGAGGTACAAAAATGTATTATGATTTTCTGACACTACCCTTCCAAAAATTTCCGTAGAAAGCCGTCTTGAAAGCAGCTATAAGTAAATTTTAAATTAGTAAGGGGACGTAGTTTCTTAAAATGCATATAAAAATAGATTTTAAAGACGCGAGTTTTGTATTGGAATGAATTAAATGGTGGGCGAGGAAGGTGTCACACGTGGAGTACATGTGAAATGCATTACATTCTTTTTTTAATCGTGAATGCATGACGGTATACAAATGGCTTTTATTGAAGACGGTATGAGGGTTGGACTGGACTTAGCTGGCTCAAGACAGGATCCAGTGGCGTAACTGTGACTCTGGTTGCATAAAAGGCAGTAATTTACTTCTCCAGGTGATAAATTATGAGCCTCATATATATTCTTGACACGTGTAGTTATAGCGAAGCAAACGCCCATGTTTAGTTCTGTCAGAGATTTGGGTTACATTATATTATAGCCATATGAATAGCCCTAAAGGAATACACTCAAGTTCTGTTTGTATTGTGATTGTTGAACAAACTAGCGACGGTGGTTGAGAGGGGAGATTTCACAAGTGTTAGTGATGTCCTCACAGCGTTGCTATGGTAACTTGGATGTGTTGCTCATGTCTTCCCCTTGATATCGCATTATTCTCATTTGGCTTAAGTCTTGCTGTGTGAGCCATAAATTCTGTATGCCACACAAGGCATCATCTCAGCTCTGAGTACAGTAGAACTCCGGTCTTTGTACCAAAGACGTAGGCCTCTACTTAATGATAACACTGGTTCCACACCCAGCGGCGTTGTACATCCAGACACCCTCGTTCGCCCTAACCACAGGGGAATAGTGGTCCATGTTACAAATGGGTTTAAGGATGACGGAGTCGTTGGTTTGTCAATATATTCAGCAGCGTTTAGTGTGGATGTGTAATATATATGAGACGTTGCAGTATTTCAAATAGAGAGGGGTGTTTTTGTCCCTGTGCACGACATAAAGGCCTGTAGGACAGTGGAAGTAAGGTTGCACTATCTTAAGATAGACACCAGATGAAGGCGAGTGGTCAGCTTCACATTACGGTCTGGTCACCCCCGAGAAAGATCTCGGCAACGAAGAAAGTAGTCTAATCACTGTACACACTGAGCTACCCCAGTTGCGTTGTGAATTCAGTTGTGCAGTTCTTCGTCCTTAACATAAAGCCGTTGAAATTATATGGGTACGTCTGCTCTTATGAATATTACACTGATTTGCAATGTAGCTGTTTCACCACGATCCACAGCTTGACGGGCACGTGCAAGTGACAATTCCGAGTAATACGCACGCTACTAAACTGAATCCTTCTGGAAGGACGTTGGTGCTAGTATAGTAACTTGACAGACTAACATCTGCACTGTGCGCTAAGGTCGTGCATGCCTTTGGCATAGGATGAACGTTGCGGTACAGACTCCGCAACACATTTCATATGCATTTATTTCTGCAATCATATGCTCCTACTCATAACTTCTTTTTAAGTGCGTGGTAATGTACATGATAACAGAGTGGCAACCGTTAGACTTTTACATAGTTATACGGATTCCGCTAATCATGTAAAAGCTTTTGTTGTGTTATTTTGCTGTTCTTAGAATAAATCCATCCCTCCCACATGTTTCGGGAACGTCACTCTGATAAACTTTATCTATCGTTAGGTTAATTGATAGGTTTGTTTTTACTGGCATTGCTGTTACTACGATTTAATTCCTGCATTAATAATGGCATCAGCGCCTCTCTGTAAAACTTGAAAGAAAGTTATTGGAAATCAATCTGTCTTTTTCAGAAGTAGACCCTGACTTTTAATTAAGAATGATGAGCACATTAATTTGGTAACATGGAGATGGTCCTCTCTTGCGTTCATAGTTTGTTTCGTTATTGCAGTATTACACGGGACACGGCTTGTACCGCCTGCACCTTCCAGAGTGGCAAACTTGTCTCTTACACCTGCCGGCATTCATATTAATTGATCCCATAGCTGCTTTACAGCCTGAGAGCCGTAGTTTGGTGCATAATCTTGAATTACAAGATTCTAATGTTGCATAAACTTTGAGCATTTTGTTACACTTCGGGGAGATCGTGTAACCTGAGCGTTTAAGTCATGCAACATGCTGTCGATTCTGATGCGTTACTTAATGCTGTACCATTGATGTGATTCACTATGGTCCATGGCAATTGAAGATATACTGATTTGTTTTGCATAAAAATCATGCAGGAACTACCTGACTCGCCGATCTGTTTAGTGGCTAACTGCGTGGAGTGTTGCTTCTTCAGATGCTGACAGCCACATATTTTCCTAGGAATTTCCCGCTTCCATGGAACTCAAATGTCCATGTCGTTTTTTACTAACAGTCCTTCAGCCAGTTCAATACGTGCATCAGTCTAATCCTTCATTTGTCTAAGACCTTCGTAACACAGTACCCGAACTATGTCTAGGTCTGCAAAGTGGTCCCCTGCATCCGCAGTTTTTTATAAAATCTCATCGCATTTTTCCTCTCCTCCTCGAGGTGTTTAACCTTGCCCTTTCCATAGCCTTTATTTATTTAGTTTACTAGTATTGAACACTAGCTATTCAAACAGTCATAGAGCATCTAACAGTCGCTTGGCTAGTCAGTAAATTTATGAAATACTGAATTTTATTATTGTGTTTACAAACCCAGTCACTGTCTTTATAAGAAGCGTGCGATATGCGTGTTATTGACTGCAGGCTTTTCATTTAGGCAGTCACCATGATTATAACACAGACTGGAGAGGGAGAGGAAACGAACGGCAACTGAGATTATGTAAGCGACTAGATAAGAGGCACCGGTAAGGGCAGTCGTAAGTGGTAGGCGTATATTAAAATATGTACTACAAGTGTGTATTTAGATTATGTGCAGTGATTTGAAACGAATCAGTAATTCTCGCGTTGAGGACAGCAGACTGCTTTCGAGTGTCTCCTTCTCCTGCACATGTAAAATCATCATATTGCTCATAGTTATCAGCCAGGAATTTTATTTTTAATTCATCAGGTGAAATATTGTTATATTATTTAAAATGTTAGCCTTAGATGAGTTCCCTGAAACCGTACATCAGACAAAAGGCCACGTGTGGTTCTTGTGATTGTACTCTCTGACCACTTATTTTACGACAGTGGTTATGGTTATCCAACATCATGGCCTGTACGAAAGCTTCCCGTCCTTCTTATTGAGTTTGCTGTACGAATATATGAGCGACTTTCCATTCCCAGAACGTTTACCAACTCCAAGATTCCCACAGCCTTGACACCTGTAATCTGCTGAACACTCCAGTGGACTGCATATACGGAATGTCTCTGTCAACCCCCCCCCCCCCCTATTTAAGACAATCACTGTGCGAAAATATAGTATCTAAATAAATGTACATTGTGACATTACGAGGAGAAACTCTACGAATTTCACTGTGTGACTGAAGTTGCCGCTGTATTTGTTTTGCGGCGCTGCAGTTCTCAGATATACTCATTGCTGCGAGAACTTGCATTATGTGGTGGTCTGCCATAGCTGGATCAGTTACAGCAGGCACATCGTGTGGTAGTCTGCTATAGCTGGATCAGTTACAGCAGGCACATCGTGTGGTAGTCTGCTATAGCTGGATCAGTTACAGCAGGCACATCGTGTGGTAGTCTGCCATAGCTGGATCAGTTACAGTATAGTTCCAAAGTTTGTCGTTCTGTGTACATTTAGTTCGGTCCTTGTGACTAAACAGAAGATTAGCAGTAATTTCCAAAATTGACTGCTAACGAAAAGATCGCCCTACCCTTGTTAGGAGTCGAACCAGTTGAATCAGAAAACAAGATCCCCAGCTCGGTGGCACACCGACAGTAGTATTTGGTAACTGGAATGTAATAGTTTATTTTATCCTTCATGAATAGAATCAAAGGGGATGTTATATTGCAGGTTAAAAACTGCTTCCAGCATGCCGAGAATACAGCAAATCAAAAGAGTTGATATCGATATTCATTTGTTATCGATACTTGCATCTCTTTGAGTAACTGTCACGTGTGGTACTGTAGGGGATATCTCGTTTCAAAGTGGAATTAAAATATAACGGAGCTAGAAAATTTGGTCTATCAAATTCTAGCTGTAATTGAACCCCATTTCATTGTGATTTCCGTTGTGTGTGGTGTGTTTCATTGTGTTAACTTTTAGCACCTGTGGAACAACATCAACTCTTTACAAGACAGTAGTAACGCTATACCTGTTTGAACGTTCACTAATGCACGAAATTTTTTAAATAGTTTGTAATTCTCATAATAAACAGGAAGAAGGGGTTTCAAATGTTATATTTGTTACTGTAATGTAATATTTGTGATGAGGCCCGAAACACACTTTTAAAACTGAAGTTTTGCCGTTGTAAGGGTTATGGCTGCGTGGAAATATTTTGTGTTTCATGGGGCGAAAAGGCAACGAACTCTGTAGTACTTTCAATGTGTTATGCACAGCGAGGGTGTTGTCCATGTTCGTGAAGTTTTTAAACAGGTGCCGTGAATGATATGTTGAAATCATTTTAAACGAACATTCTCATTTAGTGCTGTAGTATGTAAGAACTGAAGTTTCCGCGGGTCACAAATTCACTGACATTTCTGGTGCTGGCAGTCGCGTTATAGCTGGGTTAAGTTCAACATTTTGTAGAACCTTCGGGGATAGAGGAAGTTGCGAAACGTTGAATTTCCACAAAGGTGATATTTCGAATACTTTTCATTCGAAATCATAGCCGTTGCCTGAGACAGTTTTCCGTTTGTACTACATTGACATTTGAGCAGCTAGTGGTCGGGACAGAACAATTGTCATTTAATTTTATATGCCGTTTTCCTTTTTTCTTCTACGGCCTCATTCGCCCTGTGCACCCACGAAACGTTCCCGTGTGTTCTAACACTTTAAGGCATTGTGGACATCACGTGTACCGTATTCTAGAAAGTTAAAAACTTTGAATTAATTTCGCAGAGGGTACTAGTTATTTAAGCGTTTCATGTAACTCACAGTTTAAGCAGCGATTATTTCCTTAAAGAATCTGTCTCTTTCACGGAGACTGTGTTAGTTAGCAGCTGCTGCATGACCTTAAGGAAAATAACAGATACGTGGAAATTGAAAGAGAAAACACTAGATGGTACTGTGTGGAGAACTCGCTTTGGAAGAGGCTATGGACCTGTCGTAAGATAGACTGCATGATAGATGAATATACAGTATGGAGCTTTGGGGCCCGGGTTCGATCCCAGGCCATTCCATGTGTGGTTTGTGTTGGAGAGAGAGGAACTGGGACAGGGTTTTGTACGATTACTTGTCTCTTCATGGTCAGTACCGTTTTAACATTTTCTATTCTCATATTTCCATTCATCTGCCACGGATTCTACATGATCTTAGCATTGGCGATGTCGTTAAACAACGCACCCGCCCTCTCTTTATCTGTATGTATGTATGTGTATGTATGTATGTATGTATGTATGTATGTATGTATGTATGTATGTGTATGTATAATATATTTTCGGTGCTGCGTCAGTACGATTCATTAAGTTGCGAAAGAAACTTGCCAGTAAATGCACCGCAGTGGTCTCTAAACTGTCCCCGTGGAGCGGAAGTCTAAACATCGTGTAGAACTTTTGGCACCCCTGCTTCGTATTCTGGAGACTTGCAACTCAAATATGTGCCAAAATGAATTTTTATAGTTTTGCTCGGGACGTCCAGCAAACTGCGGAGTAGTTCCTGAAATTAAGACACGATACCTTCCTTCTAGTTCCTTTTCAATTTTATCTTACCATTTGACGCTAAGTAACTTGAATTGCTGAAATTATCCTTAAGCAAACCGGGAATCAATAAATGTTCACGGAACAGCATATTTTTTGAGAATCTGATATTCTCTTGGCTGAAGATTGATCCTACACCTAATTGATTATGTTGAAAAGGCCACCGATTACACATTTCTGTTTTAATATACTGAATTAGTATCAGTTGATAGTGGATACATGTTCTACATATACCACTTCTGTAGAATGTCATCAAACCAAATATCGTATTACAAAATTCACATATTGACTTCCATATTTGATGGCTATTCGATCCCAAGGCGCAAGTGGCAATGGAAACACGTGTTTGGTGCAATGTGATGATGCTACAATTTATAAAGAGGATGTGACCTGCCGTTTGATGTAAAGCGCCTCGAGTTTGCTGCGTTGACACCGATATCAGATGGCAGGCCCTCAAAGTATTATCGGCCTTCCACTTCGCAACTGTTGCCATCCGAAGGTGCACTGTGCCTCATGGATTTAGTTCTCCTTCGTTTATATTGGATTAAGTAGTCACTCCGACCTTCCTGATTCCTTAATTAAGCCTTCATTTTAATGACAACGTACTCGGCGCTTCGTGAAAAGATTACTTCTAAAGCACCTACATTCTTATGGTACATTCTGTCCTAACGTATACTGTAAGTAGCGAAATGCGCCTATTAGCTTCATCATGTCTCTTTGTTTGTCCGTCTGTCTGTCTGTCCACCTGTATCAGCGCGACTCCCACTAGCCGGGTGTTCGTAAAATTTGATACTGGAGAATTTTGTTGAAATTAGTCCAAGTCCATTGTTGGGTAAAATCAGACAAAGAAATCCGACACTTCGCACGAAGTCATACGTACCTTCGTGTGGTTGAAAGCAGTAACAAATATTTTGTAGATCGCCAACAGTGCAAAGTACAGACACTGTTGCATTTTTATGCCAACACTGAACTTTATACTGGTGACAGTTACATATAGGCTAACAGCAACACAAACGGAACGTATGGTTGCGTTTCCATGGCAGCAGTGGTTACGCGAATACGCCGAAGTTTTACTTTATGCGTACATTGCCTATCTTGTTAGTGAGAAAACGTGAATTGAAGATGCACTTAGGAGACCTTTCCGTAGATGGTATAATAGTACTGAAGAATACTGAAGGGAATAGTGCGTGAAGTGTGAAGTTGTTTCATGTGGCAGGGGCCCAGTGATCTTCGCTTGTCAACATAGTAACAGTACCTGGTCTCATGACAGGACTGTTACCAAGTAAGAGATTACCAACTGCTCGAGAAGAATTCTGTTCCGTGGAATCGGTTCAAAATCAGTTCACAGTTTCAGGCTGGTTAATGCTGGAGCCGCATCGCGTAATAAAGTGCCTAACCTGTTACAGTTCATACTTACTTCTTGTTACAGTGCATATCGATTGTACACTGAAAAATGAAGCGCTGTCATAAACAGGGAGTATATAAGCGACTGAATGAGGTTGTTAAACCAATCATATATTCTTACAAAATTTAATTTAGGCAGGTTTTGTGGTGGTTACTATTTTGTTGATAATAACAGAGTATTTATAGGTTATTTTAAATATCATCAGATGTGAAATGAGAAGCTAGTGATGGAACGCAGTTAAAGTCTGTAACCATGTTAAAACGGGCAGTGAATAGGGCACACTACCTATGGTCAGATGTGCTGTTGATAATTACATGCCCTACATTAACTTAATTTTCATGGGGACGTTAGAGGAAGAGTGCGTGCCGTAATGGAGTAAGTTTGTATCTGAAGCATATTTCACGACTGTAATTACAGCCTGGCATGGTGTCGTTAGAGTTGCAGCGCAGAATAATGGATCGATTTTTATGACAAGGGGGAGGAAGTTTATTACCATAATCATTTTTATTCCTGCTTTTCTTCTGTCTACTGATTAGTCTGTCATCTGTTTTTATTTTTAAAACGTCTTTGGACTGGTCTTCCCACGTTTCTATTTTTCTTTTGTTTGTAAATCCGCTTACTTTAAGAGCGCATTATTTTTAAGTGGCATATGATACCGTATAGTCTGGTAGCTTTGCAGAGGTTTCTGATTAACTTTCTGCGCCCATTTTCAGAAAAGATGGAGACCTTACCTTCTTCCGCAGCACTGGCAGTTTTCAACCAAACTACGCGGCGTTACATACCAGATACCGTAGTATTAGTACTTGTCGCCGAGTAAACCTGAAATCTCGTCTTTTTACCCGTTTAATAATAAAATATTTTATTCGTTATGACTTCCTTTTTAATTTTACCGACTCTAAGCTATGGCACTTGTTAATCCCTCTTTAGCGCCCTTTAATTTTACTGACTTTTTGCCATTCTGTACGTGTGAAGAGGGAATAAATTAAACCATCCCTTTAAATAATTTATACGTATTCCAAGTACTTCGAGTTATCTTAATCATTTAACCTGTTTTTCTCAACGGATGGATGTAATTTTAAACGTCTGTGACGACTGTTACAGAACTTCTGGTAACAAAGTTACACCATACATGAAATATACATTTTTGCATGCTTGTAAGTTTTTTGTATGCATTTATAATGAAATATTCTGGTACTAAACACACGCTTTGATCCACCTTCCGCATTCTTACGGTATATCCAAGCTGCTAGTAGAGGTATAATTTTACTTTTTGTCTTCAGTATTTTTGAAAAGATTAGAATAGTTGACGGGGCTCAAACTTTAAGTTACATGTGAAAACACATGAAACCAATCAGATACGTGTAACTCCTCATTGTCCTTGTGGGGTTATGGGGTAAACACGTCCCGTAAAATACGTAATGTGTGGTGTCCGCATGTTAATATTGTTCCCCTGAGAATTAAATCAATAACCCAACGACTCTTGCAGTTCGACAGTAATGTGGCTACTTTATACACACGCGCCCCCCCCCCCCCCCCGTCGCCGCCATCGTCCCGATTAGCGTGTGTTCCGCTAGAAATGATTCATACCTCGTGTTCCTGTTGTTGTACTTATCATAACTGCCAGTAGCGATTGTTCCGTTCTTGTTTTATTTAGCGTCTGTTGAAAGGGCAACTGTGAACGTTGCCTTGGGACCGATATGGAAGGGCGCTGTCATGTGATATATTGAAGTAATATTATAATGTGTGTTTGAAGAGGCGTAGTACAAACACGAAAATTTTTATTCTGAATGGCAGAAATGTGTGTTAGGAGTCAAGCACGGAATTGTACGCTACAAACCGCTCAATTTCCTGTTCTCGCTTTCCTGTATAGTGTAGTGTTCCCTCTAAGCGAATTTTGTTACACTGAGGATGGAGGCAGTAGTTTTCTCCGAAATGTTGGTGTCTATATGGGCTACCAAATAATATGGACTTATATCTAAAAGAGACCGTAATATCATGTTCGTCGCACAATATTATTGCCGCTTAATGGCAAATTTTCGTTACGAGTGATGGTATGTTAGAATAACTGAGAGTATTTATAGACCTATATTAACTATGTGAAACAGAGCTCTACTTGATAAGCTGCTAGTTACTGATCTGGTAAAGAAATGTGTAGCTTTTTATGGAACTTCAAGGTGGGGACGTGAGCACACTACTGCATTGTGAATGAAATCGCAAATTTTGTGTTAATTGTAGTTTAATACGTAGGAAGTAATCTCGGATTACTCAGGAAAGTGGCTTACAACTGTGATCGGATTCTTAGTACTGCGCCCAGTAGACTGTGTGTGGGACCAGCCTGCTGTCCTTTGGGTAAAGGGACAGAAGCGTGTGAATATACCGTGACCTGCTGTAAGGATAGTTGTATCTTCACTCCTTCCCACCCACTCACGGCGTGGCAATTACTTTACTTTGGTTCATGGGCGTACAGTATTAGGGTGCCGTTCAGTAAGGGAACTTACACGTAGATGAAAAAGCGGTACATCCCTGTAGGGTACAACGAATGCATTAAAATGACTCAAATTTCATGTCGTGAAGTACTGAATCACTGCTTTGTCAGTGAACAAGTTGAATTAAAAGAATGTGAAGCGATTTTAAAAGCGTTCACGAGAGAAAGTGTATGTTATTTCCAGGTTTTGCCTAGAGTTACGACAGAGTGACACATTCGTATTTCCGTCTACTGTAATCACCCAGAGCTCTTAGTTCTTAAGTCCCTCCGGGCTGTTTTACTCCTCGTGGTAGGTGACATTATATACAGACAGTACGAGTACAAAGCAATGTGTAAGCTTAATAGGTGGACATTTAGAAATTATCCGGGCATGTAGTATTCGTACTGTTTTTTATGCACCTTGTAATTACATTGCTTAGTTTCGTGGATATGCTGTGTTCTCTGTGAGGCACGGTCTGAGTGTTGTAACCCTGTATGATTTAGATTAGTTGCAGGGCTTAAATGGTTTAATGTTCGAAGTGGTGTTTTTAGGGTTCAGAAAGGGTATTGTTTGTCCACGTCTCGATATTCGGCTCCACACAAAGGTGGTTTGTCAACTGTGACTTATATTTGGAGGGAAAAAGTGTTGCCTTTGTTGAACAATTCTATACATGATGTCACGTAGAGGGACAAGGAACTAGGGAAACGTCATTCAGGATGACACAGTCAATAAAGCAATGAGTCTGACATTTTGCACCTGTATCAAACTGCGCGCGGTATATTCGGCTGATCTGCAGCGTTCATATCCGCGTTTTGTGTAGGAATCTTTCGTTTGTTGGCAGTCTTTTGCCCAGAATTTAAATCCGCTTCTACAGATTGATGTAAGTACTGAACTGATCTCCGGCTTGGAACTGAATTAATGGTCTTGATTTAATATGCATGGCGTACGGCCTGAATTCAGAGCCGCGAGAAAAGGGTTTCCCAGAAGGACAACTTGATGGTAGCGGTGGAGGAATAGAGCAGTAGGGTGTAGAAAACTGGAGATGTGTTGTTCGATCTGTGGAGGATGTGAGTAGGAGAATGGTGGGACAAACGGGAGAAAAGCGTGGGTTTCATGCGTGACGTAAAACACGTGTCTCACACACCTTCGATCACATTTGAAAGCAAGGAAAATATTCTATAAATGGGATTTATAAGAGCCTGTCAGTGTACAGAAATGCCTTTGATGGGAATTAATATTAAGAACAGAGCATACCATTCGTTACTCTTCTGCGTGACCAAATATTATTTACACAAGATGAGTGAAATGATATGCATCATGAAATTTTGATAAGAATACAAGATATTGGTTCATAACCTTAACCTGCGTAAGACGGAATGCTTTTGTCCGTCGGGGAAACAGTTGGAGATTTGGATACGGAAGGAGAAGAGACTAAGAAATGGATATAAAAGATAAAAGATTTAAGTATGAAAACTGGTGTCCGAACATATTGCTTGAATATTGAAAATGAAATATCCATGAGAAAAACTGGAACAAAAATAAGGAGGATATTTAAGGAAAATGAGAAAAATGTGTTCCACAGCGTGATTCATAACAAGTGTTTTCATATATGGCAGTGAAATGCGGTCCTGGTATGGAAAAAGAGTTCAGGAAAATAAAGACGATTAAATTAGATCCTTTAAAAAGGCGTCTTCTGGTGATAAGGGAAAGCAATGTAGGCAGAGACTCATTAATCGATTAAATGAAATAGACCACTAAGATTTTACAGTCATATTTGGGTAAGGATTGAGAAATTATTACCCAAATATGTTTTGCACTGATCTGCAAACATTAGAAAGAAGGAGATGATGAAGTGGAGGAGCAGGGAGAAGAGGACGAAGAAGAGGATGAGGAGGGAGAATAGAAATAAGAGAAAGAGGGAGGAGTAGGCGAAAAAAGATGAGGGAGAAGAGGGGAAGAAGTTGGAGAAGGAAGAAAAAAGTAGAAGAAGAAGATGCGGCGGCACGTAGGCTTATTAATTTAAATTTCGGATGTAGATGTTACGAATGTAGGTAACCCAGCACCAGCACCATGTTTTAAGCACTTCAAATCATTGTTACAAGAATTTTAAGTTCTTCTGTGTTTCTGCTCAGCGCCTCTGGCACCTTCTGCCCTTCGGTTTATGTTAATACAGTAAGTTTGGGACCCGTTTTCAGGGATTCTTTACGAAATGTTCTTATGTCGGTGTCGTTATATTTGTATGCTGTTCACTGATATCTTGATTACTTTTTTGATAGGTCATATAAGCCTTCTGTTTGGTTAACGTCCGATGTTCTGACCCATGTAACAGCGCTCGTTACGGTCGTGTTAAACGAAAGACGAATTAAGTTAACTTCGACAAATGCACGTTAATAATTAACCCTTTAGAGACGAAGCGTATCTGTTTTATATAAGGACTCAGTGCGTACCGCGCTGTAAACACTCTCCACTTCGGTTATAAAAACCAATCTCTTAATGTTTTATAAGGCAAAAGTTGCTGTTTGTTCTGAGATCCGTACAAAACACATAAACGCAATGTGGGCACCACGTAGAATTTTTTAATGTTAAACCTGGTGGTATGTAAAGTTCCCGCTAGGCTTTAAAAGGTTAAAGGCTAATGAACATGGTTGTCGTCTGGAATGCGTCGCCTTGTACCGACGTTTCAGAGGATACTTTTCGATCTTGTTGGCGGTAGGAATTACGGAGACTCCGTTTTATTCTGAAATACTGTAACTTATATTCCATAATACACATAGCCACGAGGCAGAAGGTATTTTCGTAGAAAGCGTCATCACAAGATCCAACGAAATATCACGGCCCTGTTTAATTTAAGGGTACATGTATTTTGAATATATTATTAAGGCTTTTTGTATGAAGTTAGTTTGCATTCTTGAAACTTGGTTTTCTTGTTAACACCGACGTATACAGCTAGTGACGACATCGCCGTGGACGGTGTTGTCACGGCAATGTCGGTGGCGGTAAGACGCGCACGTTAACTTACACAGTAGTTGGCCTTGTTCGCCTTACCCTTGCGGCAACTTCTCCGACACGTTTGCTCCGCGCGCAGTGCTTGCAGGCGCTACGGTTTTTCTGTATATGTACGAGCATGCAGCTGTACAGGCCTACTTGTTACATCACGTGACAGTTTGTACAATTTCTGAATGCCAGACAAGACACGCTATGTTGCGTAAGAATCGAGAATTGCCGCATGAACCATATGCATTGTAGTTCATCATATACAGTCGTCTCATTTGACGCTGTGCAAACGCTGCAGTTAGACCAGCAGACATACATCTGTCTGTAACCCACGACACCCAGCCGCATGCACACTCTCTACTTCGATACAATAATCATTGCTGTGTAGCTACACATATTGCTTTCATGTGTCCTGCTTCTGTTTGCCAGACAGGTGGCAAGGCTTGCAGCTGTGTATGTTCAATGAATGTAACTCGATACGTCAGTGTTCCTGTTATACAGACAATGTAGAAATCTGATGTGACCATAATTCTATGAGCCTTGAGGTATGAATGGCATTATTAGTCATGATGCTGTTATGTTCTTGTTTGCTAAAGAATCTCGTAGCAGAAGACCAACTTCCACGTGCTGTCTGTTTATTCACTATGGCACTGAATTAGATAAAGCTGACGTGCACGTTGAGTATAATATAACGTCGGAATTCCATGTAGTTTGGTAGACACCTGCGCTGTTTAGGGAGGAACGTTCTCCCTCCATCTTCAGGGTAGAAGAATAGACCGTGTGGGAAAGGTACATCAGCATAGAGGAAAGTCGAAAGAGAAATCAGGACTGCGTGCAAGTGACGAAATACCTTAGCTTAAACCATGAAGTTAGGCGACGAGTAAATTTTGAGCGGAAAAAATCGAAACCTTTTGAAAAAAAAAACTGTTTAACGGCGGTTGTGTTCCTTTGTGGAGATCGAGGTTAATAGTAACGTTCTAAAGAGCGACATTTGTATAAATTGCATTTAAAATTTCAGTTTCTGCTTTACAGAGTAAAACTTTTGTCTTCCGTGTGAATACCAAGTATCTAATGCTGTTTAGGAAATTAATCGCTGTGTACAAAAATAACGAACACTTAAGAACACTGTGTGTGGACAGAAGGCAGTGTCTTTAAATGTTATAACAAATGGTACGTGTAGTTACGAGTGGGCTTTAAAAGGTTAGTATGAACCGTAGATGAAGTTGCTGTTATGATGACAGGTGCATGATAACATTCCATCCTTCCATCTGCGCTTAGGTCTTGCAAAAGTTCTCTTTCCTTCATTTTTCCCGATTCGGGCGTTAAATACATTTATTATTTGCCCGTGCGTGTTAGATGTATTCATCCAAATTATGTGAAGTGGAGAATAATATTACAAGATTACAGACACAAACGGATGGAAACTAAGATAAAACATCCAGTTGTTTTGAACGGCAAATAACTGTAAATGCATCAAGCAAATATTAGCGAGAGTGGACTTTTATTGTATATCCAGAAACACTTAATTAATTGGACCAAGAACTTCAAATACAGATCCCCTCTTTTATATCTGTTCGGTATACATGTTGTCATTGCGACATAACGATATAACGGAATTCTAATCCTTTTCACTTCCTTCAGGATGTCCTTATTCTTAAGGTCTTCTTTGCACTTTGGACAACAGCACGTCTCATGCACGCGCACACACACATGTGGCCGTTATCAAACACACGCCTACGTGACGAGTGTTTTCTTCGCAATCGTTGTGTACGTCGAAAACACTTAAAATAGGAAACGTAAAAGATGTAATAACAGGGGCTTCATTCCCGCGTGCCCATGTGTTGACCTTTCAGCATTAAGTCAAACATAACCTGTATTCTGCAGCAAGTAAGACAGTAAATAATTGGGAAGGAGCAAAAAAATTGAATACACGTAGAAAGGTTACGTCCTTCCCTACTTGCCATGGAAGCGTAGAAGGGGACTACAGGCATAGCTGCACTCAGTCTCAACCACGATGCTAGATGGAGGCGAGTGGTAAATATCACGCTCCGACTGCTTTACCCAACGCGGTATTCAGTTAAGTGTAGGTTGTGTGGGCGCTAGAGACGGCCTGGACGCATACGGAGATGAAATACGTCCATGGAGGAGAGTCGTTTTTGAGAAGCTAATATATCCTCAGCTATAGCCAAGAAATTCCCCTCATTTTATGGAACGCGGATGTTCGTTACCGTGTTCACAACAGGCCACCACTTTAAGGTAATACGAAAATTATAAATTTTCAATTACGAGTGGGGCTGGATTTTGTAAAGACGGTTTGGTGTAGGATGTAGTTGACAGCTCGATCAACGTTGTAGGATGACTGAGTGCGGAAGTTGAATTACAGCCACAGATAATGTAGGCGCGTGTCGCGAGATTGGCGAGTGCATAAATATACTATACGTAGTACACATGAGTAATGTACACATACACACAGACGTACATATATTCGAGTATTTACACATATATATACGTAGGCGCATGAAGTGTATTTCAGTAACGTATACAAATAAGAGAAAGGTCACGACCGAGCACGTTTCCGTTAATTGAGGTATCTTGTATCAGCCTTTGCCGGCAGTAAGTGATGTGTGCGGTCGGAGAAGGTTTTTGCCACCTGCAATTTCGCTGACATTAATTTCGTGTTGTAGCTTTGAAAGATGATACGCATATAAATTTCACTTCTGCTTCTAAAGAGAGAAGCGACATCTCTGTTAAAAAGAGCAGGGTTAAGATACCAAATTTGTAGTGACAAAGCAATTAACGATAGTATAAAGTCGGGGAATTCTTGACGCATTCATACGAGGAAACTAAAAATGAAAATATATAATGGTTCTTACTTTTCAGTTGATTTTGGCAGATGTGGCACATGGTCCATTTGGAAGAACATATTTACCCTTTGTGTGTGTGTGTTCATATTATATCTACATCTGGGTCTTCCAAGTGGTCTCTTTCCATCAGGTTTCCCCACCAAAATCCTGTATGCACTTCTCTCCCCCATACGTCTCCATGCCCCGCCCATATCAATCTTCTTGATTTGATTACCCGAATAATATTTGGTGATTACAGATCATAACGCTCCTCGTAACGTAGTCTTCTCCATTGTCGTTACTTCATCCCTCATAGGCGCAAATTTCTTCCTCAGCACCCTATTCTCGAACACCCTCAGCTTAAGTTCACCCCTCAATGCGAGACTCCAAATTTCACACCCTTACATTTTTGCATAGCAAACTGGAAGACAAAAGATACTGCACTGAATGATAGCAAGCATTCCCTGACGTGAATCTATTTTTCATTTATTTATGAATGGAATTTTGATTTGTTAGTATTGTTCCCGCATATCTGAACTGTTCCACTATTTCGAAGGATTTATTATCTGTCTCTGTGTTATGAGTTTATCCTGCATTACGATCTCGAGACATGACCATATACTTAGTTTGACGTGACCATGGATTTTCAGATACAGACTTCGGTTAGCAAAATCGAGGAAAATGAGTTAGACAGTACGTGTGTCGTATTTAGAGGACATGAAATATTTGTACAAATTATCAGTAGGAAAATTTGAGGATAGAAGGCCATTTGAGAGATAGAGGCATCGGTGTGTGTATAATATTAAAATGAAAGTGGAGGACTGAAATTGTGAGAATGCAGATGGACTACAATTTGTTTAGGATAGGGTTCGGGACAAATGTTGTGAATATGAGTTCCGTTTACAAGTGTGTTATTATTACCTTCTGGGTAATAACTGTAATTCATAAAATTAGTTATTTTGAAGAAGAAAACGTCAAATATTGTTCCTAAAAGCGTAATGCCAAACACACAGTGGGGTCATCATAATAGTAACATTGCTTTCTTTGGAGGTTCCAGCGTTTGTGTAATTGACTCAGTGCACTCTAAAGGCACTTTTGATGCTGCCCTAGGGTACAATAAAATCATTTCACGCAAAGCAACAGCCCAGTGACAAATAGACTTATCACAAGGCCCAGTGCACGTCTCAGCTGTCACGCTTTTCAAATAGGCGGGCTGGCTTAATAGAAAAAAGAGACTCCATTGTAATCGGGGATGATTAATGAACTTCTGGCTATTTTGCATCGAAAATTATATTGCCTCTGTTTAGCATTTTATACGTTCGTGTCCTTTGTACTAGTTGTGTGCTATAACGCGAGTAGCACTGTCGAAATAAAGACGACACAGTGAATTTATTTCCAGATGTTTTGACGTCATTGTGTGACATGAAGTTTTCGCTGTGCCAAATACGAAGATTGTTATTTTCTTGTACGTGACACCGTGTATATTCTTTGATTGGTAGGTAGGTAGGTAGGTGGGTAGGTAGGAGGAACCAAATGGCCCCATTTTCCGGTTAGGGGAAAGATAGGAACAGAAGGTGTCCCTGAGAAATTGGTATCTGTCTAAGAAATTACATGGCGTCACTTCCCGGAAGGAAGTAATCGTCCGATATTGTTTTCCATCATTATCACCGGTTTAGTGTGTTTATTACCTTTATAATACCAATAATACCTGTGTTTACTCTTCGAGCGTTTCTGCGATGTGGCTGTGTTGCTACACTGTGGTGTTTTTGTGTCAGTCATAAATATAGCGAGGAGTTCCTGTCTGAACACACTAAACCTAGTGGTTCTTGTATCCCTTTTGTTTGTATTCGGGACTTCACTTTTTGAATATCGGCCGCAAGACCACCTATCTACCGTAGTCTTCTTCAGTTTCTGCTAGCAAATTCCGGCACCGCACTACGATTACGCCTCTTCTTCCTTCCAAGTCCTTTCTAAATTATCAATTCGTCACTCGTCCTAGCCTTTGACGCTGCCAGTCCCGTTACTGTCAGAACTGTCAAATTATGCCAGAAGGAATAACTCATAAAACCTAACTCCTCACTGCAAGAAATGTAGCATATGAATTTTTTACGTTCTAAATACTTTTAAAAAAAGTCAAGTTAACTAGTCATGGCATTAACGAAATGACACTCAGTTGTTTTCCTCCGCCGTTATCTAAGCTGCGGACCAGTAAGGTAATTTTCAGACCATTAAGGTAATGTGCATACACAAAGGTAACGAAGAAAATAAGATTACAAGGTTTATGACTTTTATTGCTGATTTAGGTTATATGAAAAATTCCTTCAGTTATTTGTGTGTTTCACTGTTAACTGATGGTTTTGTTTTGATGAAGACCACTGAAGGTTAGAGACAAGCGATGGCAGCGTAATTTGTATCAGTAAAATGTCACTTGGGAATTCAAAAAATAAATTTGACAGCTATTACATTTAGCTACTGTTTCTGCAGCAAATTCTTCTTTTGAGTCAATATTGCACATTACATTCGTTGTGGAGTTACTTGCAGTTTCAGTTTCACAGCAACAAGTTATCCGTACCCTCCTGCATTGCACGCATATATTCATCCACAAAACGTAACGTTTTACGCCGTTCGCATACGCTGCAGTTTTTTCATTATTACCGTATCTGGAATCGGGGCCCTGTCCGGTCTTCAAGCAAGATTAGACCTACAGTCTGTGAACAAATGTGTATTTACTTATCGCATTTAGTGTGACGGTTTTAAACATTATGATCCTCATCATCACATTTACACTTTTTTCTTTAATTTATAGTTTTCGTGTTGCTTATCTGTATTGGCTTTATCGTTCTTGTCAGGCATATTATTAAATGAATTATTACTATTGTTATTGTTATACTGATTGACGAATATCACACACCTCACACACAAGGGTTTTTGTATTAGAATTATGTGAGAACCTAAGAGTGCTTTAGTAGGGTGTTGAGTTGGTACTCATACTTACCGTCTCTGTTCTTCGTTGTTCATGTAGTTCTGTTGCACCATTGCGTATGTGTTTTTACTTAACGCGTGCTATTCCGTAACTGACCCTGCGCCGTTAAGCGTGCACCTTCAGTAATTGTATTATTATTATCATCATTATCATCATAATCATCATCATTACATTCCATGTTAGAATATCCAATTATTTTAGTGCCCCATGTTGTTTATTTTAAAACAACAGTATCTTATCTCTGTATACTCAGCTCCACCTCGTATGTGAAGAACGACGTGAATTCGCGTGTGGTCTTCGTAATGGATAAATTTTTAAGGCACACTGTTCTTACATGCTGTTTTTCTTGCCGCTAACAATTAAAACAAATACAGCGATGCGAACGCCTGAGGACGTACTGGAACCGCAATGCACGAGGAGTGTTTATAGTTGCAAATGACGCGAAGAAGGAAGTTACTAAATCGTTCAAATATTATTGCAGTATTTCTCTTGACGTATGATACTTGCAGGAATAGCTGCAGGAATTGAAGGGCGTAATTTCTTGCAGCGTCATATTGTGCATGGTGTGTGATATTCTACGTAAGAAGGTCGGTTAATTACAAGATACACAGCCGTTTTCTAGATTTAAGTAACGCGTCGAAATTAATTCCAATTACGCCACTTGTGCGACGTGTAACCAGCATTTTATTACTGCAGTGGAAACATATTAATGTTCCGCCCACATCTCTTCGTTCTAATTGCTGGCTCTGCTGTTATCTTTCATTTATATCTCCACACGTTCCCCTGTTCGCGCCTTCTCTCAACGCGCTTTGTGAACCAGTCTGACTGCTGGGGCTTCATAAAGGTCGGATTAAGCACTTGAGTACTTCTTGCCATGAGACACTAGCTAGAGGGTGGGGGGCTTCAAGCCATTACTTTCTATTCTAATAACTTGATAAATATGTAAAGCAGATTAATTGTAGTGTCCACCGAAGGTTTTGTAACAGATCATGGTAAAATTTATGTACAGAAGTTGGCAGCACCGGTAATTCTTACAGCACCATAGTGTGAACAAAATTCATTAGGTATGTGGGAAATATGAGTTAAATCTTATAACTAAAAAACTAACTAACTAACTAACTAACTAACTAGACCGTATATTTTCATGATTTTACAGTCTTCACCCTGCGATAATGTTTTCTCTGACATGGATTTATGTTGTTCTGTTAGGTCTACTTTTAAATGTCTGTATGTAGCTAGCTCTAATATTGACGTATAATATATAGGCGTAATTTTTGTACGAACAACGTGTGGAAACAAAGCAAAAATTATCCCTTTAAAATGGAGTTCTTCCAATTAGCATTCACAAGTTCCCTTTCTGCCGGCCAGAACACACGGTAGATATGCACTGAAAAGATCAGTCTGCTAGTGCTGTTTAAGGAGACAGTCGTTTTTTATGCAGAGACATATAAGGAACCCATAAATCAACTACGTAGTAAAAATTGAGAGTTGTTAAACGTTGAAGCACGTGTTACGTATAGATAAAGTGTGTCTTAAAGGCTAAATGTGGCCAACTTTTCAAGAAAACGTGTTAGGTATATGACGGATAATGTGACCAAGTAACGTCGTGTGGAAGAATCTGAGGATCAGCGCTTCCTATAAAACAGCGTCCGCCTTCAGAAGCGATCTGGAGCCATTTTCATTCACGTGCCACTATCGCAATCAGTTTTCTTGTGATCCACCTTAAGAACAGTGGCTGCTATATACAGGGTCTGTCTAAAGTGCCTGAAAAAATCTTCAGGAATGAATTACATCAAAACAAAGAAAAAGCTCATATAAACATATGTCCGAAAGTATTGTATGTCCGTTGTTGCTAGCAAGTATCGATAGACTTGGGGGATATCATTAGGCACTGCAGTCATGGTAACAGTGGGCAGAGGTGGGATAAAAGTCTGGTTAGCACTCCTCGTTCTGTTTGAGTGTAGTGTTCAGGATACAAATGTTTGCGTAGCAATTATAATTGCCTGGTTCGTTGAATTTTGTGTGCACCCTTCTCTCAGTTAGGAATACATGAACTAACGAATCATAAGAAGAAAGCCAATTAAGGCATTATAGACAAAGGCGCAACGGCTGATATTCCCTTGTACTGCGCCTTGTGTGCAGAACACAGATAAGGTGTTCGTCACTGGATATTCTCGCCACAATTTGCAGCATCATAAAGGAATACTCATATCAAATATTGTTTTCAGTTGAGCGTGTTTAACCTTTAAAAGCCTAGCGGTTACTTTACGTACCACCAGGTTTAATGGTCAAGACTCTTACACGCCGCCCACATTGCTTTTGTGTGTTTTGTACGCATCCTAGAACGAACAGCGACTTTTACCTTATACATCATTAACTGACGGGTTTTTTTATAACCGAGATGGAAAGTGTTTACTGCACGGTACGCACCAAGTATTTATATAGAACAGACACGCTTCGTTTTTAAAAGGTTAAAGTGAAAGTGTAATTCAGTAGCATTTGCTATACACTTTTTGTTCCTAAAGCTTAAATGTTTCGAGGTTCAGGGCTAATTATGTAATTGGTTTCTTATTGCGATCTCACCAGATGTTAAATGATCAAATCAAGAATAATGACGTGGATAAGAAGTAGAGCACGCGTGGGGAAAATGAGAAATTAGGCACACGTGTACAAATAAAGGTAAAGCTGTCTCTGTAAAGACGATAAAGACATATGAATGTGTGAACTCACAGCTCCGCTCATTCGTAACCTCGGCAGTGGGTGGAGGTGAGTGGTCATCTTCACTTTCTGAGCACTTTACCCCCCCGAGAAAGAGCCCCCGGTACCCACGGACAAAGAGGTTGAATGGGGCCCAGAGCTACTTTGGAAGCACTGAACAGCCACCTCTTGCCCATGCCGCTAAAACTCTCCTCGGCCGTCACGACCCGTTGCCACTTACATTACCGACTCCTCTTCCTGGTTCCTTCACGTACGTACAAATCGTAATAAAGTAAATGGAACGCGAAGACGATGGAATTTCCGAAGGGCCTAGCATAACTTGTCAAGGACGAAGAAGTATGTTGCAGTAAGCCGTCGAAACAGAACAGTTACGCTGGCCTATGAAGAAACATCTTCTCGATACAAAGAGAAGCATTGACTTGTTTATAATTTATTCGTGAAAAGTTTATAATCTTTTTATAATGCATCAACGCTGTCCATTATACTTCTTCCCAAGCGACCGCCTAGGTGATTCATTCGTCGAGTTTAGGAACCAGTGGCACCTCTCTGTGAAATTTTTAATTTATCTTTTTGTTTTCATTAAAGACTGGCAATATCTTGCCCAGCTGAGCGACTGGAAGGGTACTTGTTGCCCTCGTATTGCAGTCGAAACGCACGGTGTTAAACTGACATGTTGATCACTTCGGGTCTTTCTGTGACGTCATCCGAAAAGGCAAACTCTGAAATTGAATTCGCAGCTGCTGTGTCCCTTTCAATGATTCTCTTCACCGATGTTGCTTTGTGACGCAGAATGAAGTGTTGTTTATTTTGATTAGAGTATATGTTGTAATCGGTTTAGTGTTGACAGAGTGTCACTGATTAGTGCTGTGATAGTGCCAGAGTTTCAGATGTGATTTGTTGAGGTGGTAAAAGTGTCCTGCACGATATGGAATGACAACTGCACTGTCAAATGTAATTTTGTGTACTCATTTAAATCTGTAACACATTTATGTTGATGATTTTAATTAGCGAGAGATATAAACGTAGTCACTTAAAAACTCCTGTGTGTGTGTGTATTTTTTTTAGTAAAAAAGTAGCGTGTGTAAATGGACAAGCAAATCATATGTTAAAGGGCAAACAGACAGCCAGAACACTTCGTTGCTTACAGCGAAATGCAGCATTAGAACAAAGTGTGCTCTTGTTTTTACTGCTGCGAAAATATATGGTTTGATAAAAAACGGATTTATTACATTCATGGAGCTAAGTATGTGAAGAATAACAATGCAGTCGATGTTACTTTAATCATTTTACTAATTTTTCGTGTGTCGAAATTTGCCTTCGTCACTTCGATAGGACGTACGAGAAAGTACAGAGGGATATATTATATCGATTTAAGGGGGGCCATCTTCCTCCGCCTAATATATTGTCCATAGAGCGTAAAGGAAGTTGAAATTTAACAAATCACACCAGAATTTTTGGTTTGAACTCCCATCCAGTGACGGTAAAATTATGTGTATTACTCTGCATGTCCCTGTTAGATATAATAAAATGATTTATTCCTTGTGTTGATTTCTGACCTTTTTCCCCTCGTTGATTTTATAAGTATCGGTTCACTGTATTGAATCCTTAACCTCGATCGTAATCAATTTCTGTCAATGAAGGAGGAGTATGTTGTGTTGTTATGTGAAGTAAGGCAATAGCCTGTCATTTCGAATTGGGTCACACACAGTCTTTCCTTATTTTATTAGATTGATAGGCGAAGGGGGATGCTAGACGTCAAGGTGGTAAGCCACCCTTATATAAGGTGCCCTCCTGGCAGTGTGATTGAGGGATTCTCGCCAGAAAATACGTACACCTCAACCCCTTTATATCTTCTTCTCTAGGAATAGAAGTGAGGGAAGTACATCCATCACAGAGGGTGAAAAGAGGGTGAGAAATGAAGAAAGATGGGGTAACATTAAGAAACCATGATCTTAAGGGATATGGAGTTCTGAAATGGCGCGTTCAATTGTCTTACTTTTCCATCAGGCTCGTGTGTTTCGTTCAAGAGAACTTTCTCTCTAAAGTTACCCGAGAACTAAATGTTAACGAACATGGTATTTCAAAACGAATTACGTAGAGTGAGAGTGCTGAGAGTCAAGTGATGGGGAGGATATTTGGACATAAGGGGCAGGAATTAACAGTATGATAGGAAACGTGTGCCAAATGGGCAGCTTCATAACTTGTACACTGGAACTGTTATTGAATTAACAGTATGATAGGAAAATGTGCCAATTGGGCAGCTTCATAACTTGTACACTGGAACTGTTATTGAATTAACAGTATGATAGGAAACATGTGCCGAATGGGCAGCTTCATAACTTGTACTCTGGAACTGTTATTGAATTAAGACTATGATAGGAAACATGTGCCGAATGGGGAGCTTCATAACTTGTACTCTGGAACTGTTATTGAATTAACAGTATGATAGGAAACATGTGCCGAATGGGCAGCTTCATATCTTGTACTCTGGAACTGTTATTGAATTAAGAGTATGATAGGAAACATGTGCCGAATGGGGAGCTTCATATCTTGTACTGTGGAACTGTTATTGAATTATTCCTTCTGGAAACACAGTCTAGGCAGCATATCGTTTTTATTCAACTGTCTCGAAGGCCCCAAAACTTATAAATAAGTGCTGAACGTAAATGCGCATTTATCCTATCTAAACAGGCCTGTTTTATTTCTAATATTCTTATATTCAAAAAATGTTTAGTGATGTATGCTGAAAATGCGCTCATTAATACGTGTCCTTCTTCATTAAAGTGACCGTTAGGTTTCCGGCTTTTATGATGAAATTGAGAAAGGCTTGAGAATTGTTCTCGAAATTCTTTAATGTGAAACCTTATGAAGATCAATCAACTGTTGTCGAGTTGTTAAACACGGACGGATGGACGACTGAACCGCTTTAATAGGCATTCTGGAGAGATACGGACGCGCCTAAAATCATGAGTCTGATATTAGTTTAAGAGAGAGTAATGCTGCGCTATAAACTGTGTGACCTGGTTCGTTAATCTGGACATTTTATGTCAACAGAAGGCAATGCTGTTTTTATATGTGATATATGATGCTGGTATGTGATGTTAAAACAAAATATCTGTTTACATTTAATATCATACACTGCCATAAATATGAATAATTTAAAATATTTTCCGTGAGACATATTTGCTGTTGAAAAAGACACGGCATTTTACGTCGTTAAATGTATTTACATTTTCATGAGATAGTTTCAGTAAACATATTGTGTTACGAAATAAATTCTTGCATAATCATAAGCCGTAAAGAGCCGTAGCTTGTTTTAATTATTCAGATGTTGAGATGTAGTATTTGAAATCCCGGAATATGCACAGTGATTGAAATAAAATGCTTAAAACCTTACGTACGTGCTTATATTAAAAGTCAGCCTGTCGTTCTGAACGTAACGTTTTATTTCTACTGTTACACAAAATACTGTGATCACAGACGTGTAGTATTTACTCCAAAATTAATACGCCTGTCCCACTTCATCAGAAATTTAAATGACGAATATATTTGCAAAATGTTTTATCATAGAAAGAAATTATATTTTTTCCTTATTCTTCGTCGTTTCTTTCCGACTGGTGTTTCCTGATAAATTGCGAGAGAAGTTGTCAGTAAGCCATTTTGCCGATTAGGAAAACGTCCGAATCTCTTTTAACGCGTTTTTAAATGTCATGACGAACATCATTTTCATATGGATTTCTGCAAGATGAAATTTAACCCGTCCCTAAACTGTTGGCGAGAAGGCAAGTGTTTGCAATCATATTTTAATATATTTTGGTCGTCTGATGTATGAAACCATGTATTCTGTTAGTAGTTGCACAGTTTCGGAGAGTTTTCCCCTGAAACTGGAGACTGTCGTCATTCGAAACGTTAGCAACTACTTACGAGAGCGCACGCTGCTGTTGACTTAGAACACTTCATATGGATTCGAACCGCTGTGTAAAGCTGAACTCTTACGTGTTTTAACACTTTGTAATTACTGATAATTCAAGGACACACTTCCATCACACGATGTTTGTATCCTTCTCTACAGTAACTGATACATTTTGAGAGCTGTCTACCAACTTTCTAAACGAACTGCAAACGTAGTTGCTAAATATTGAGTGACACGGGACTTAACGATTGTTAGCGTAAAATGTAAGACAGGTTACTGAAAATCAGCGGCCGCTGGTGTGAATTTGTTAAAAATCTAAAATTTTTTAATTTTTTTTAAAATGGGAATGTAATGGTTTTAAGTCCGTCCGACTGTACGAGTAATTTATTATGAAACAGATATTTTTGTGACGTAAGTACTTTGTCAAAGTGTAACCTATAGTGGCTTGAATTTTACGCACTTTATATCTGATGAGATAAAAAGGATATGTAATGACATTCCAGTTGTGTCTTTGCATAAGTAACGCCGATAATACGAATCCATACCCTCAGATACTATTAATTTGATCTGTAACCCTGACAGCGATATATTAAGCTTAGGATCGCTTGTTTTCTGAATTTTGTCATCGCCTCGTGTTTAAAACCCCAAGCGTTTTGGAATCTGGATCTATTTCTCTTTTCAGATGAAATTGTAGGTAGGCATCTGCTGATTTTGGTCCAATAGAAAGAGCTGCTTCTTGTGACTTGTCCGGTCAAACTAAAAATGAAGGAAGTTTATGATGAAGTTTACACAAAAATTAATCAGTGGTCTGGAATATAACACCGGATAATCGGATGGACGTGTACAGACGTTTCAAGGGGACCAGCAGTGCTGTGAGAACCTAGAATACCGCATCCATAAGTTTGTTTTTATACGTATTAAAGCCTTTGTTCTCTTCTTTAATGTGTACTGAAATTTTGAGAAGTGGCATTATTTTGTATGAAGCCGGTAAGGAGCAGCATTGCTTAGTTTCTGCCTTCAGACTTGTGTTTAGTGTATCGACAGGAGGTTTATGCTAACTTCACGCATAAAGCAGCTCAGATAGATTTGATTGTTATGTCACCTGGATTGGTTAGAATTGACATCAACAGACGGTCTGTCCTCTTCATTGTCGCTTTGCTGTGGGATACTGCTATACTAAATACGAATTTTCAGGGTGAAGAAAATGTTCTAGATAAAATTACATACTGCCTTGTTTGATGAATAGCACAGAATTTGGTAAGAAGTGTGGTTATTTATATTCTCGTTCCGAGTGCACGTGTCCTCAGAATTTGTCCGCTGTGGCTTTGAATACCAAATTAGTCTCCAGGTTAATACACCAGGGTACCTTTACCCATATCTAGTTTCCACTGCTGATTACCACGTTTAGGCCGCAGCACATAAACTTATCAAATATTTCTGATTGCTTAGTTGTTTCTGATTTTATTGACTTGTGGCCCGTTCTTCACATGAATCCGCAAAGGTCCGGGTTTAATCCCGGATGAAACCATTTGGGATTTGTGGAGGACAGAGTACTTCACTCTTTCCCTGTCGAAATATGTAACTCCGCTAATTCTGCATATTCAAAAGGCACCGTCCCCGTCCTTCTTTTAAATAACGTTCTTCTTTTCTCGTTATATTTTCTATTAACATGCAGTATGGGTTGGCGTGTGTTTCACGCCTGGAGAGAAGATACATGCGAGATTTCAGGCTTTCGCCGCGGTGTGGTTGAGGTCTTCGCTGTTTTGGGTTGTTTTGCAGCTTTCGTCGGTAGTTTTTTTTTTACCGACGATTTGTGAGAGCCTGTTGGTCCCATCTTCAAGGGCTAAGCAGCTTAACCCTTGAAGATGGGACCAACAGGCTGTCTCGAAACGTCGGTAAACATTTACCAACCAAACGTGCATAACAACCCAGAATAGCGAAGACCTCAGGCCTGCAAATTTCAGTCAACGCGCCTAAAAGAAGAAACACACGGGAGACCAAGAGGAAGATGGGAAAATAATATTAAATTTGGTCGAAGTAGGTGGTGGAGGTGCAAGATGGAGGCCAGCAGTCTCTTGTGTGTAGGATAATGAAACTTCTGGTCGCATGAAAGACGCGAAATATCTTCACCAGCCTTGGAACTATCTCAAGAAGTTCCCCGCTTGTTGGAGGGAGTTACGTCGAACTTAGCGGAGGACATTTCTCTTTAGAGGTTTTGCTTCACTCATTGAGTCTGGGTAAGTGCTTGTTTTCTTCCCACGGTTCACCTCGTCTCATTTATATATTAACTCCAGAGTGTCGGCGGCTGATGCCCGTGTGACTGAATCCAGATTTTGTTTTTGTTTGAGCTCCATATATCCGAATCGTTTTGTAATTTTCCTTATTTTACCGCAGTTAATGCTGAAATAATGCCTTAAAATAGCTCTTGAGTGCCCCCACCTCTTGTGTGCTCATTCATGAATACCGCATCACATTCAGCGCTTCATAAATAAATACGGGAGTGTATTTACTTATTTAGTTCAGTTATATAAACAATACAGAAGTTGCTTGATTCGCATTTTAAATAACGCACTCATCAGTTTAAAAATATCAAGGTGTTGAAAATAATCGTCATTAATTCTGAAATGCTGTCTCATTTTATGGAACATACGACTGTTCAGTTGCAGCACAGAATCATTTTACAGGCTGCAGTCCTTATCATGTTTCCTCGAAGCAGTTATTTAGTAATTTGTAGCTTATTTAATATTGAACAATACATGGTGAAGGGGAACTTCGTAAGATACCAAGGAAGAAGGTGTAGAGGGTTGAAAGCTTTGGTTTGAAGGATGGGAGGAGAAGAAGAGAATAGAGGAATTATCTCAAGAATGTATCCCAAGTAAGAAACTCTACTGAAATAACCAAGTTAGGATTGCTCGTATTTTGTGTGAAGGAAGAGAAGGTCAGGGAGGGAAATTGGAACCCCTTCCCCCATTCCTTGCTTGGGAGGGGAAAGTTGGAGGGGGTTGCGCAATGTTACAAAGTTAATCATAATTGCCTTCCCTAGAGGAAACAAAGATCAACTCTGTAGTGCAGTTCGACAGATAATATTAATGTTGGAGGCCTCTGCTTGAATTCCACCCCAAATTTCTAGTTTAGAAGCTAGAAGAACAAAGGGTAAGTTTATGTAATTATTGCACATACACTGTAACCCTTCACATTCACTGTTACACAGAACTTTGTTCCACTCAGGATGCTGCACTCCTAAAACATAGGACCCGGCATGCAACCTTAGAATTCTCACCGCGCTTTAAGTATGCTGACACCTCAAATTGATTATTACGTCGAGTGTAATTAATTAGGAAGTTTTTATTTTATTACCTTTGTGTGAGCAAAGTAAGAATATAAAATTCATAATTTTGTAAGACAGTCTACCTGTATCAGTATTCAGAATAGGAAACATGAAATAATTAATATTACTGCGTATTTAATTTTGTGATCCGAGAAAAACCGGTAGAAAGTTCGGTGTTATTTCTCTGGTATGTGCTTGTAAATATACGGGCATGTCTCACAGGTACTTTACCTTGTATGTATGTGCGCAAATATTGTATGAAATGTTCTCCTCGCACTAGTGGTCCGTAGCTTGCGAATTTTTTCACGTTTGCATACTTCGCGATTTTGCTTTTTGGGTTATGTTGATGGCATTGTCATTTATATTACGAATCTGAAAAAGACAATTTTTATTAAGAGTCGTGTGGGTAAAATACATAATAAATTCTTAACTACGTCATTAAGAAAATATGGTTCTCCTCCTGTTAGATTCTGCTCGCCTGTCAAGCAGCAGTCTGGTTAAAGCGTAGCTTACCAGTGAACCTGACCTTGCCACAGCCGACGCAGCATCTGTATTCACTGTACTGAGTAATCTAAGGTTCTGACAAGGGGGGGTTCCGAGGTGCAGTTCCCGAGGAGACAGAAATTTTTCATATACCGCCAAACGTGCTTTTGAATCCCACCCAATCTTTCATCCAATAGATCCTGAAGACGGTGCCCTAAGATTAACCTTTTAAAGCCTAGCGGTAACTTTATGTACCACTAGGTTTAACATTCACAAATTCTACGTGGTGCCCACATTGCGTTTATGTGTTTTGTACGGATCTCAGAACAAACAGCAATTTTTGCCTTATAAAACATTAAGAGACTGGTTTTTATAACCGAAGTGGAGAGTGTTTACAGCGCGGTACGCGCTGAGTCCTTATATAAAACAGATACGCTTCGTCTTTAAATGGTTAAAGCGACCAGGGTGTGAAGTTAGCCAGTCAATTCCATGCATTGCCGAAGCAAAAAAAATTCGTGGACCTATACTTTCAGTTTCCGATACCATTCCATGGTGTTATACTTTTAATAGCCTAATGGTACGAGTTAGCGCACGGTAATTCCAGTGGGTTTAACATTTCACATAAAGAAATTTAAAATCAGGAATTTTGTGGGGATCCTTTTCTAAGCGTTGTGATTTGTACAATAATTTAACGTCCATACTTGTAGGCCTAAGTGCCGAGTTCCCTAAAAGTCAGTGTTGAGTACGTTTTGGCCCAAAAGAAGAAAAAACAAATTCATAGTACGAAGAGTTTTATACTGCATCATATGGAGAGTTATATCCAATTACCGGGTATTTTTGTGTATACGAAGGCAATTAGTTTCGGCAAATTAACGAGCTGGTATGCTTGCTATTTAAAAGGAAAGATCGACAAAAATTTTTATTTTAAAGAGTTCAGAGCATTCTAAAAGGCAAAAATAAACGTTCTTGTTTGTAGATGTGTTTTGCGGTAGAAGTGCTGATCTTTCAATACTGTAATAGGGTTGGTTGTAATGAAAGAGGGGCGTAGTGAGGGCAAATTTGTTCTTTTTGCTGCGACCTGAATCATACATCATGCAAGAGGATTTGTAATTTTCTGGGATAATAGCAGAAATATATTGACGCTGGATAATTTATGGGAAACGACGCATAATGGCTTGTTCCAGAACAACACACGTGAAACGGAATTGCTGTTTTATAGGCACGGAGAACATAAAATGAAAGCTTAATGGGGAGGTCGCATGTTCTGTTTCTGTCCATCCAAGTTCTGTTGTTTCACATGTCCTTACAACCTCACGTTTCGAAGCCGTGTAGAGAGGTAACTGCTTTTTAGCGTAAACGGCCTAACATTCTCGAAGACATGAATCTGCGGCAACAGCGCTGTAAGAAGCTAAAATCTCAGAGAAGCGTGCTGGTTGTTTCTTCGCGGTCTAGCAAACCTTGTCCTGAAGATGGGCGCAATATGCTCACGCGAATCGTCGATGTCTAACTAGCAGTCCAGAAGCCTAAAATCCCAGTAGAATTGGATCAGCAACACCTCTGTGAGAAGCTCAAATCAGGAAAAGAAAGAATCTTAACTTATTTAGACCAATTACCACATATAACCGTGAGTTGTTTAAAATGTCTGTAACTACAGGTTCACTTGAAATACTTGTCTGATATAGATGTATTTGTAAGCCTTAAATTATGTTCATTAAACATAGCTGATATAAGAAAAACTCATTATCATCACATTATCCCCTTTATGCAGGGTATTCACACTTATATACCTGAAACAAACCATGCTTCTAGGGTATAGAGTGTGGCAGCTATTCTGCGCGTACTGTTGATGGTGCATATAACGCTGTCTTCAATATTAAACTCTTTTGTGCTTCTACATCAGCACTTTCCGCAGTGTGTGTGCTGTGCCCAGTATAGCTGTTTTCTGCAGTTCCTTGATATCGTGCTTTCCCGGTATGCTGCTCAAGTATTTTCTGAAGGATTTTGGAACGGTTCCAGTTGCTGCTATTATTACTGGCGTCACCTTTGCTTTTACATTACATATGTGCTGCATGTCTCGGTTTCTTTCTTTACTACATTTCTGTCTCCCGGGATTGCCACATCAATTAGCATACATGTTCCGTTTTCATTATCCCGGATTGTGATGTCTGGTTTATTGTTTGGGGATGGTTCTGTCGGTTTGCACTTGTTGATTCCATAATATGGTTACCTTGCCCACTTGACTTGTTTCTACTGATTTCGGTACATGTTCATCATACCAGAGTTGACTGCCTAGTTCTACCCCTAGTTTCTTACATATATTGAAGTGTAATTGAGGACACACTCTATCATGTCGCTTGATGTATTCTTTTGCCAATATTGGGCACGCTGACATAATGTGGTCTGCTGTCTCCTCAAATTGGTCACAGAATCTGCATTTGCTATCTTTTTCTGTTTGCAATATTTTTGTTTATTATTATTATTATTATTATTATTATTATTGTAGTATAGTTTATTTTGTGACAAATACGTACGAAATGTGTACTTTAGTGCTTAAATGGCCATTATTTCCTGTACAAATTCATCTAAACGTATTTGCCATAAACCACAAACATTTACTGTCTTTCGTTTTTTTTGTCTCCCCTGTGTGAGCTATTCCGACGTTTTCACTATACACCGTTACGAATAAACAATGCACTCTGTATTATTGTTTGCCAAGCATTGACCTGTGTAGCACACAATGCACATTCTCCGTCACTGTATACCCACTCCGTCGGAACACAGCCAGATTAATAACAAAACGCCATTTATCTTCCCCCCATACGAAAATGTGGAGGGGGATTCCCTACATTTCGCCATTTCAATCTACAACACTGTGAAATGTAAAATTGTTATCTAAATGAATGCGTTTATTTACAGAAAACTCAAAAAGTTAGGAATATAACGATTAAAGTTGAATGAAACAGTGACACACGTGACGTGTAATGTGGGCGCTTTGAAAGAACTGTCCATATTTTATGTCCTCTATCCCTCACATGCCGCAGTCAACAGTGTGTGTAGTTCGCGTTTGTCTGTTCGTAGCAGGAAAACTAACCCCATAAAACAGGATTTTCTTTCAGGAGTCTCAATGCATTTATACTGTACATTATGTCCGAGTTTAGGAACACCAGCTGTAGGGTCCATATCTGAGGCAGCATTACGTGTATGCTTAATACCAACATTTCTCCAAAATTATCTTTTATATAAGTGGTCCCCGAAGTTACAAGGGGATCCCTGGATAGATTTCTGTTATGGCTGCTTTGAAGTTTACTTATTTTTTAATTAAAGGAGCAATGTTTGTTAAAAACAATCGCGGAACTTCTTTAACATTTAAAGCCTAGCGGTAACTTTACATAAAACCAGGTTTAAGATAAAAAGATTCTACGTGGTGCCCACACTGCGTTTATGTGTTTTGTACGGATCTCAGAATAAACGGTAACTTTTGCCTTATAACACATTAAGAGACTGGTTTTTGTAACCGAAGTGGAGAGTGTTTACAGCGCGGTACTCGCTGAATCCTTGTATGAAAGAGATACGCGTCTTTAAAGGGTTAATTGGCGATGTGTTTGTCCAGTATGATCATTAGAACACCTAGTTACGAAGCTGCATGCACCGACGCAGCGAGCACAGGCGGCTTAATTAAGGTCAAATAATGCAACGCATTGTTACGTATGCTACTGGTATGTATTCATAACCACTTGAAATCACTTCTGAGATGTAAATTTTTAATTTTGGATACTTATCATCCGGACACTCTGTATTTACCTGAGCAAGGATGTGAGGATCCGTGGTTATTTTTTGATGCCAAAACGGATCCGCGACAAAGAACGTTTGGGAAACACTTTTATATTGTTCTCTCATTCACGTATAGGTCTCTGCAGTTCCTTCAGCATTTCCGACTGAATTTTTATATAAATTTCTCATCTTCGTAACGCGTCCATCATGTAACACCGTGTAATAGTGCCCTTTTTAGATCACTGAAATAATCGAAAACTTGTTACCGTTTATGGCCCCCGTTTCACAAATGCTCGTCCCTAGATGTTATCCTAGATTATATGAATCCAGTCGGCGCAACCTCGTATCCTCCCAAAATGTTGCTCCCGTTAAAAGTTTTACAACTAAAACTGTAGACCTGTAGGTATGTTCAGTGTGCTTCACTAGAAGTGTCAGCCCCACTCTTCTCCACGTTTTTGGAGAATACGAAGTGTTCATGAAGAGCAGGTAGGTGTGCTGTTCAAGAAGATTGTACTAAAACACTGGGCACCGTGAAGGCCGGAAAAAGTCGTGACTATCTAATTCAAAAAGAGAAATCTGCTTCTAAAATTAGGAAAACATTGAATTTGTTGATTATACCGCATGTAAATATTTATATGCGGTGTTATATTTGTTTTCTAATCATCGTAAATTTGTTATGATCTATTGATAATAAAATTTGTTTATGCTTCTGTGTATTAATACATTAAAGGTTTGTGATTAAATGGTGTTAATTAACCGTTCCCTTAAATTAATGTAAATCTAGTTTAAAAGTGCCAATTTGTTCGTGCTGTAACTTACGTATACATAAATAGGCTACCTGCATTGACAGTGCGGAAGTAAAAAGACTGTTTTAATTGAACTTTGTAACATGTGCTGTCATAAACTATCGAGATTTCGAAGAATTAAAATATTCTTCTGTAATTAAGCATTAAGGCGTTCAGTTAAATAGTAAGCATTAACTCTCCAAAGCATCTTTGCTACTCTAGTACCATCTCCATTAACATTTTAAAAGCTGTTTTTTTTCAACAGTGTATGTACGTGTTTTGTACGATTCTCACAATAAACAGCGAGTATTTTGCTAAACAGCATTGACCAGTTCGTCCTTATACTGGAGACGGAGTATGTTTATTGTGAGTTAGAAATTCGACATGTAAATGTAATTTACATGGACGTCATACTTAATAGGATTTCTATATCCACTTTTATTACATTAGTAAAGTTCGACACCTTGCTGTTCTTATCCGAACTGAGAACGCACCCTCCTATTGTGCTTACGTAAATGCGGCATTAAAAGCATAGTTCAGTTTTTTCATATGTTATCTGCTTTCTTTTTCATACCGTCGTACCTTATTCTTGTTAATATGTTTTCGCCTTATTTCTTTTTCCTTTTCCACTATCACCTTATATGGTGGTAAGCAGTGGGTATAACATTCATTCATACCCTTTGCCTTTGGAAATTCGCCATCTTCCTTTTTATACCTCTTTGCTTTTGTTACTTTTCTCTTTGTATGTAAGCTCTTTACTGTAGAACCTCTTTTCATACCAACGCTTGGAGAAGCAAGGCCCATTGTATGTGCAGTTCTTTCATTTTAGTTTCAAACTTTTGTATCTGTCTGATGTTTTCCTTTGCTCTTACGTTAGCTTACTTTCCGGCTAAAATTTCGATTAACGTAATGTAACGTATCGTGTCTAATAAACAATTTGATTCATAAATGGACGGTGTATGTAAATGGTTTTTAAAGGATCTGTGCCAATTGTATGTCTCTGCCTTAGGTGTGTTTAGTATATAAGGCGTTGAAGGGCATCTCTTAAAAGTCAGGTTATAAAACTGTTCGGAATTAGAAAAGACCGTTAATGCAAATCTGTTTAATGAGCACCGGGATATTTAAAAAATGTTTATATGAACTTTCATTGTATTCTTGTTGTAAAATATTACTACCAATTTTTAGATGACCGAGGATATATTAACATTTATATATTTACAGCCCGAGATCTCTTCGGATCACATAAGATCTGGAAAGGTGTTTGTATGCATATCCATACATAATTCAAACAACTACATACTTACACTACCTGAAATGGCTCACTTTTAACATTACAACATTGTAATTTTATGCTTCTTAACTCTGTATTTTAGAATTTTAATATTTTAATAATTCGAATAAGGGCGACAATACCTAGGTCACAGTGTTGGGCTAGTCACTTCTTTGTTTTAAATAACTCCTTGATGACACCCCGGTGCCGAAACATGTAGGAGTTTTATTGTTGTCTTGAAGTGCATTTTATTAAGTGCGTATGTTGGTTGATGTATGAATTGTAAGAATGTGCACGGTGTGAATAACAAAAAATGTACTAATTATACCAGTTTGATCGTCATATGTCGTGTTAATGCTCTATATGCCGGTAGAGATACCTTGCGTTAAGCGCATACCGATCTAGAGGCTATGTGCTAGAGTGTTAGTGTTTCTGTATTTAGATGAGCTGAAGGGAGTTGAAGGAAATTTCGTGCGACCACAAACCAATTTGGCTTGACGCTCGTTGTCTTTTGCTGAAGTCGACTTCACGACGCTTGGCTTCTCGCTCTGGTTACTGCGACCACAAGCTTCATCATCACTTGTAGTAAAGCAGACGCTGTGCAAGGCCGTGCTTTTCCTTACAGACACCCACACAAGAACAGATTAATGGATTAGCTTTCTTCGACGCAAATTTATTTTCTTTTGCTTTCATCCAAATTGCGTTATTTTAATTTACATTTTTCGTTTTGGTGTGCGGAGGAGATAACTTGCTCTTAAGAAGGCGGAAGAAACACTTAGTTGAGAAAATTTCGTGCTTATAAAACTAATAATTAGTGTTGTTATGTTTTTTGATAAATTGAAGTAGGGTGAGATAAGTCGAGCTACGACTGGGGGAGAAAAATGCGTACAAAATCTGAACTCTAAAAAGAAGCTTGGGCGTGGGTGGAAGGGCAATCTTGTAGTGGGATCTTCTAGTAACTGGCTTTGATCACATTTTGTTCCCTGCCCGCCCATAATGAGTTTCCTCGAGGCAGTTAACCGTCGTGTTGTTGAGCACGTGACCCCAGGATCTCCAATCATGGAAGTCCTTATTTCTTCATCACAAATGAGACAATTGTCACATCTGTTCGTCTCGTCAGGTCGACTGAGTTATGAACATTCATATCTTCTGTGATAATGACGCCCCACACGCCGGAAGAAATTTATGAAGGTTGTGGATAAAGCTGCTACCTCTTATATTTTAAGGCCTGAATATTGTCCACTTTTTGTATGTAAACAGCAACGTCCGATACCCGAATACAGACTTTTATACGCGCAGTCATGAACCTAGCTTGCAGTTATAGTGAAACGTGTTAATGTTGCTTGTGCTGTCCTGTTCTTACAATCTTTATCAACTGCTGTTTCTTTCCTGCTGACTGCTCCTCAATTCACCCCTCCCTCGCGCAACTTATGGCAAATTTGCCTCACTAGGACTCAAAGCCGTTAGTATGGTGTCATACTTTGTGATAAACGCCAATAGAGAGTCATTATGTAGTATGTGTACTCGCTAAAGTGCTGCGTGGATAGATTAGAACAGCCTAGTGTCGGTTTCAGAATTGCACGTGCTAGGGACTGTTTATTTAAGTGCTGTTACAAGTGCCAAGGTAAATGTCAGTTGAATTCACGAAGTATTCTTTCCGCTGAGGTAATTATTATTTTTCACTGTTGACGTCTGTTCTTCGGAAACTTATATGCATTTTGATGAATCAAAGTGTGCTTTTTAGGCGCGTTCGCAAAATTGCGAAAAGCGACGGTTAGCTTTGTTGTGTCTGTCCGTCTGTCCTCGTGGAACAACTCGGCCCCCACTGCACGGATTTTAGGGAAATTTCATATTCGAGTATTTTAAAAAATCGTTCGAGAAAATCCAAGTTTCAGACAAGAATAACGGGTATTTTAAATGAACACCTGTGTACAGTTATGGTAATATTTCGCTGAGTTCTTCTTAGACTGAGAAATGTTTCAGGCAAAAGTTTCAGAGAAAATCAAAACACATTTTGTGTTCAATAACTTTTTTCCAAAAATAGTGCTGTTTGTGAGATAATGTGGAAAAATATGGAAGGGCCAAACAGGCCACAGAGCATAATATAATATGGCGCATGCGCATTGCATGCTGGGTAACTAAGGCAAGAATCCAGAAACTTAGAATATGTAATACTTTTTGCATTTCCATGGCAGCAGTGGTTAGGCGAACGCTCGTCGATCTTACCTTTGTAGTACATTGCCTCTTTTGTTATTGTTGTGTTGCTACATACCATTGTTTATTCTTACAGTTACTGAAAAATTGCGTATAAAATTACCGTTCAATGATTTTCACAACAGGTTATTCAAATTCCACTTCTGTCTATAATATTAACCTTTTAAAGCCTAGTGGTTATTTTCTGCACCATCAGTTCTAACAATAAAATATTCTACATTGTTCCCACAGGGTGCATTTATGCGTGCTATATCTATCTCAGAAATAATAGCGACCGTTGACCTATACAGCACTGACTGACTGGTTTTCATAATCGAAACAGAGTGTTTACAGCGCGGTACGAACTGGGTCTTTAAATAGAACAGATTACATTTCGTCCTTAAAGGGCTAGACTCACCAAAATTCTGAAGAACAAACTCGTATCTGCACTCAGTCCATGCTATGTAACAGAAGTACACAGGAATTCCATGCAAAATAAATGACAACATTTTCTCTTCATTGGTGTGTGAGACTCTGGATTCGATTAATGTGCCCGCACTGCAATGAATCTTAGGGCAAGAAATTTTTGAGCGGCTGAACTACTGTCAGCTTGTCAAATACTCTGCAGCATGCAGCTAATTGCTAATTATTTTGTCTGCTTAAATTTATGTGTATCGCCCGAAATTCCGTCCAATTCATTCTTAAAATCTAATATTTGTATTTCTTATAGGAACACGTATTTTTGGTTCTAAAAGTACAATAAATTCCTCTCCGAAGTACCTACTGGCCATGTAAATAGTGTAACTGTAAGCAGAAATCGGAGATTATGTTGTGTTTTTTTACGTTCCGTAAAGGCTCACAGAAAATTTGTTCTTTTGATGTGTTCTTAACGTAGATTTATCTGTCACTGCTGAGAGGCACTTACCTTCATCTATTGACTTGACTTAGGTATTTTATTTTCTGTGGCAACAGTTGTTGTTCCTGCGCATAAATTCCAAACACTGTAGAATACGCCTGGTTTTAAAACAACAACGAATCAGTTCAAACTTTCTGTTTATTTACTAAAGTGCTGATTTAACAACGCAGTGAACAAATGCAGAGTCGGCACGTGTGAGAAAATAAACAGAACAGACAACTGGCTATTTGACGTCCACTACATGTCACGGTAATATCATATCTATTGTCACGTGATATGCTGAAAATGTCAACGAATATGAACATTGTTAATAAAACAATAATTGTAACTTAAATAAAAGGGCTGGGATGACGCGAACTGGGTTTTTAGTGTTTAGGATAGGGACACGTGGCGAGAACTTGGAACACCAAAATGAAATTTCGGATTGCATAAAATTCGAGGAATTGCTTCATTTAACCTTTTAAAGCCTAGCGGTAACTTTACGTACCACCAGGTTTAACATTAAAAAATTCTACGTGGTGCCCACATTGCGTTTATGTGTTTTGTACGGATCTCAGAACAAACAGCAACTTTTGCCTTATAAAACATTAAGAGACTGGTTTTTATAACCGAAGTAGAGAGTGTTTACAGCGCGGTACGCACTGAGTCCTTATATAAAACAGATACGCTTCGTCTTTAAAGGGTTAATTGGGGGACCTCTAGTTTCCAAAGAGTACGCTGCTCAGTGGTGTTACCTGTTGATAAAGATAATGCAGCACAATCCAATTTTTGTTTATTAACTTGCTGAGTCAACAGCCAAGTGGCCAGTAATGGAAACTGCACAACATATAAACACAAATAACAAAGGACAATAAATGGGAGATATACGAAACAAACACAAACAAAACGGTATTTAAATAATGTATTGGGACGCCTTATAATATAATATTAAAAGTAGACCTAATATCATATCTGAGTGTTATGCGTTGCCTTCCGAAGATACAGAATTGCTACAACTGATTTATCCGCAGTGGCGCACATAGGCGGAGGGAAAAGTTTTAAAGGGCGGAATAGTAGGATAAGGGCGGATGTCAGAGGATCCGAGTGGGAGCATGGAGACAAGAAATGCCCTAGGCATGATGTGGAACCCCAGGAAAAGATTAATAACAAAAATTATCAGCAGCAGGAACAACAGCAGAAACAGCAGCAGCAACAACAACAACAACAACAACAACAACAACATTGTACACGGTGTAAAAACATCAAAACAAGATCAGCATCTACAGAAACAGCAATTCGGTTCGATGCAGTTAAATTGCATTCGTTTTTATGTGCTGGCTTAGCAGCAAATTTCCAGTTACAGAGGCAGTATTGACTGAATAAAATCACGAAATTATTATGCCAGTCGTTAACCCGGCAGATACTTGAAATAGGCATGTCCAAATTACAAGCCAGAATTATCAACTGAGGCAACTTAACTCGGTCAGGGGTTATTATTACTGCGCGTCTTAATGCGATGACACGACTTAGGAGGAACGAAATTAAGAGGTAGGCACCATATTCAGTGTAAATTTGGTATATCATAATACTGTTTTTCATCGTCTTTGTTTTGGCATTCCAGTTTCTTAACAACTTATTTCGTAATTCAACACCAGCAACAGAACTTAATGGAAAACAAAAAATTCGTCGGTACGTCAACGGCTGTGTAAGAGAGCCGCATTTTCCTATTCATTGGTGACTGTATGATGCTTAAGTGTCATTTATATGTATGACACAAGTGGTGGACATAGAATAATGTATAAGCTGGTACACCCCCTGCTGTATTACCACTATACCACTGAATTACACCCCAAGGATAAATTCTAATCCTGGGAAGTTTGACGGTATCCTGCGAACAGTCTGTCTCCTTTCTTCAGCATGACAACACAAAAGAACTGAAAAATGTAAAGCAACAGGAACAGAAGATGTTAAATCTTGCACAATGTGACGTTCTGTTCGCTTCAGACGACGCGAGCATCCATCAGTAAGATTTTGTGTGGTTTCGGTGCATGTATATATAGCATATGAAATTAATAAATGGGCCTTCAGTTCTTGATGTGTCGTTATGAATACTGAGTAACTTGTAGGAATAAACTGTACCTTATTAATGTGGTTGTATTTTGTATTTAAATACAGAATTATGGCAGCTCAGGTAAAGTTTTAACATGAGTAGCAAATGGAACTTTGCTATTTCGGATGAACAGAGGCCTTGCCTCTAACAGGCAAACTGTGGATTACGCAGACAACCTACCAAATTAGACACAATACACGCTTTCAAACTGTCGATATTAAACACCTGAAGACTGGACATGAAAATTTAGTTTCTGTCTTACGCTGAATGCAGTGGGTCTCCTTTCTAAAGACGGGCTGCGTAATATTGTTCAGGGAAGTATTCGCTGTTCAGTGTAACAGTCAAATGAAATGTGCGTTTGGAACCCTTCTCTCCACGACACCCATGCCTGTACCTTAACGCCTCATTCGCTTATTCTATGACTACTGGAATTTTTTTGACCTTTCTGAATCCCTTTTTTTTTTTCTCGTATGCTAATCAGTTACCTTCATTTCCTTTCTGTGTTCTACTTACGGTCCAGTACTACGCACCGTCTCTAACTCAAAGAATTCCATTTTATGGGCATATAAATATTTATTTGTATTTTGTTTGTGTGAGTAACATCTGTATCAGAAGCTTCATTTGGAGTCTGATTAAATTGACGTCATATAAAATGAACAATTAAAGTTGGAAAAATGATTTTATGTATACGTTACATTTCCATGTGAACTGTAAAAACACGTCCCGTTTTATACAGTTATGGCTAAACCATCTACCGTTCGTTGGTTAGAGCCTGAAGGAAAAGCTGCTGAATTATTTAGTAAAACATAAAAAGCAAATAATTAAAAAATCTTAGGTCAGTGAAGTTAAAAGCGTTTGGTTGCATTATTAGCACGAAGTAAGTGCAGGTGGACTAGGAAAAGTGTCGGAATGAAAATGTTATTTACGAGGTGAAATGGGAAGTGACATTGGAGCTTCCATATTTATGTACAGAAGCGAAATAATATCTGCTCAGATCTGCTCGAGCGTATGTAATTTAAGTAAGTGTGAACTATGCATTTTGATTCCTTCGTTTAATTTTTCTAAAAGTACAAAAATGAAGATAAAATTGTAAGATGCAAAACCCTGCTTAGGTTGTAACCTGCTTTGTACTGTAACAAATTGTTGATATTACGTACGCGTTCTCAAACTTCTGTACTTCATCTGCAGTGCGTAATACTGTCAAAGAAGTGTTATGGTCACAGAGAGTTTGGTACCAACAGGGTATTGTACAGCGTTTAAAGCCGTGAGCTGTGTATGGCACAATATTCTACGAAAAAGAAATTCCAGAATTAATTACTTGTTTATACATGAGGTGCTTAATTGCTTCAAATATTTCCCTGTATATGGTTAAGCTTATTATAGCAGTGTTAAATCATTACGTATTTGTAAGGGTCGTGATTTTCCGGCATTTATGACCCATGTTCTTGTCTGTTGAGTTATACCATACAGCGTGGAATGTCTTGTCAGTTCATCTGGGGATCACAGCCTACTGCTTCGAAATTTTTATAAATTGAAGATTGATGCATACTTCATCACCTAAACGTTTTTGTCCGTTTTCCAATCTGCCCGTTCCAACAACCCAGAACACTACGCTATGAGTGTAAAATGTTCCTACTGTACACATCACTGTTTCCGTTTGCTTTAAATTATCCGGTTTCAGAAATCTGCACATGAAAAATATTACGTTAGATATAGTCAATAGATTCGGTAGCAAATTAAGTATGGCAGATATGCAGTTGCCTGTAGTGGAATTATTTTCGTAGCAAGCACAAAAATATCCACTGATTTTAACTAAAACCCTTAAATTCCGAACGTGTCCACTGGCGAGGTTCTCTCGAATAGTATAAATAACACAGTAACTGGCGCGAATACCATAGTAATGGGTGTTGTCAGTGGTCTCCCGCACAATTTGTATCAAAGATGTCCATGAGTGACTTAAGCCTTCCGCTACGGTGTAAATGAGATCTTCGCTCTTCTGGGATGTTACGCAGCGTAGATTGGGAGTTAGGTCTTCTTGGAATGGTCGTCCCTTGAATATGGGACCAATATGTTTTCCCGAAACGTCGGGTACTAACTACCAATCTGCGCTGCGTAACATTCCAGAAGAACGAAGGTCTCAAAAGACGCCAATTTTTGTATCAAATACTAGGACACGTGATCAGCAGTCCACAAGTGTGCGGGCCGCATTAAATTTATGTTAACAGCAGGAAAGTTTGTCCTGTTAGATATTCAAAGTATGCATTTATTTTTGCGGTAGTTTGCATTTTAATTCAGAGGTGTCTGCAGTCATTCACACAATTGCAGGGGCGAGCAGTCAGTCAGATCCTGCTGCCCGACTATTTTGTGTGTGCCTGCTAATTACGTAAATATAACTTGCACTGTATCTGAGGTGGTCCGCACTTCGAAGTCCAGGGTGTCACATTTTCCTGTGGGGCGCATTTTGTATGCACCAGCTCTGTACTCATCTCTTCTCTTGGCAGTCAGCGGTCAGTACCTAAAGTGAAAAATTACCACTGAAACGACGAAAATATGTTACCAGCAAATGCGCATTTGATTCCGTAATACGTAGGAAGGTCGGGACTGAAACAGGAACAGCAGAAATTTCAAATGTCTGATAAATACACAACACAGACGGAGTTTAACGTCGATCGTCAAATGTATGCACGTCAAAAGACAAAACGACATAAAATGTAAGAGTAAAGTATTGCGGCAGTGTTCTGTGTCTGTTTACGTAATAAGATCGGTTGTCTTCCCCCTTATGGGTTTCCAACCACCGCCACTAGTCGCGCTAGTACAGTGGATGTATAAAATATTCAAGAACTTGCGTAGGGCTTTATGCACTTCATAGATAATAATGTACGTTCCGTCTTTCATTCTTTCTTTTTCGTAAGAAAGACAGGAAAGCGTTAAGAAATAAGAAACAAAGGCAGATCACTGAGTAAGAAGAATTGCCGCCATATTTCTTATGTTGTTGTCCCGTACTGGCAGAACACAAAGGCAAAGGGGAAGATAAACTGGAATACATTATTGATATTTCTTACGTTGTCGTGCGTAAAGTTACGGTCATTTATAGACTGCGCCCAAGAATGCGATGAGATTGGTAGGACAAGTAGCACGTGTGTGGTAGTCTTAAATAATTAAATGGAGTATGGAGACGGATGATCTTAATTCGTCTTTCTGAGATTTTACGACGTTAAAGTTTGAGATAGTGGTATTTTAGCTCAGCTGTTGTGATTACGGTAATGAATCTGTAGGTTTTGCAGAAAAAAGGGACCTTCTTGACCATCTGGTCTACTGTGGGACATTGACCCTTTAAAGACGAAGCGTATCTGTTTTATATAAGGACTCAATGCGTACCGCGCTGTAAACACTCTCCACTTCGGTTATAAAAACCAATCTCTTAAAGTTTTATAAGGCAAAAGTTGCTGTTTGTTCTGAGATCCGTACAAAACACATAACCGCAATGTGGGCACCACGTAGAATTTTTTAATGTTAAACCTGTTGTTACGTAAAGTTACCGCTAGGCTTTAAAAGGTTAAAAAGAACTGGAGGATAAGATGTCAACATCCAATCCGATTCTCTGTCGCATCTTCTGCTTAGTACTGCGTTTTGCCTGGTTGTTTCCTGCAAAGTTGAAATTTGTTATAAGCATGGAACATGATGGAGCCTTTTCGCTCTGCTTCCTTCCATTCTTTTATATAGTCAGTAAATCCCAAAAGAGATGCCGGTGTTGAAACCGGGTCCTCTGAATGTTCGGCTCAAACATAACAATTATGAAATCAGGTGTGGAATATATTTATTTTTTACCATATTCAGCCGTGACTGTAAGGTAGTAGGAGAGTGAATAATTCGGAACGGGCATCCCCAGAACCAGTAGAGCTTTCAAGTTTCCCATCATTAATTTGCCTTTTCCTTTATTTACTCACTGTTTTATTTACACATGAAGTTGAGTTTTATAACATAAAAGGCACCTCATCTTTAGCAGACATATTATACATGACACAAAAATATATTTCAGTGCATTTTACTAACTTTTTTAAAACTTTCTCCACTTTGTGAACTTTAACAAAATGTAAATAAACATTTATTTCGGCCTTAAGTAAAGTTAAAGCTCTGGCGAAGTGCAATGATCCGGAATACGTATTCTGCTTTGTGGTTTGCTTACATTCCTCTGTAGAGACGTTTATGCTGTTGTATGCAGTTCGACATACGGAAACGCGAACACTTACACGAACCGTGCCGTCAGGCAGTTTCACGAGTTCCTTTGCTGTCTAAGATTGCTAATTAACCACAGTGATTTTATGATACGAGATGGCTGTGTTTATTTGCTGCTCCAAACGTGCAAACGAACAAGTACGTTGGCTGCACGTCGTCTTCAAGGGGGTAGAATTCGCACTTCGTACGGAACACTAATTTGACTCTCGGCTTGGTGGACGCCCATCCTAAGGAACTGTTTCGCGATTTTGCTCAGTACTTCCCAGTATTTACTCCAATGCTGTATTCTTGTGGCAGACCACCTCCTTCCACAGCCTGCTCACTTAATTATTCATTAGCACGTTCCTTGTGAACCGTATAGGCTGTGATGTATGACAGTGAGACAGCGTTATTAACGCTTACCGTGCTAAATTTTATTTAGAAAAGTATTTTCATTTTTAAGCGTGTTTACTTGATTAAACCGGAAATGAACCATATAATCACTGTGAAAGCTTTAAATCATATAAATCGCTAATAGTTTAACGCTTTGAATTCTGATGCGCATGTAAATTACACACGCACAAAAATTAATTTTGTCATCTCAGAGAAAAAAATCCATCTCCGCTGTAAACAAAAACCTGTAATGCTCTGTAGGGAAACAGTTGGCATTTATTGTGTGTTTCCATTAAACACGTAAATAGACTGTGTGATAAAAATGGCGGGTTTCTTATTGCTATAGCATTGGTACATATTGTTACCACAGGGATTTAAGCGATTAATAGGCAAAATAAAGCAGAAATCGAAATTGCTAACCGACCTGTATTCATGAATGACAAACTGTCCCTATCGTTGTCAGGGCGAACGAACAATTAATTATACAGATACGTCTTAACCCTTCAGTTACACTGGGGTTGAATTTCTGTCTACTGACCGGGACGGAGGGGGTTTAAATTTACGGTACCCTTAAATATGTTCACGACCGTACATTGCACCGAGGCCAGCAGCGTGTGAAGCATGAAAGTTCGTGAAGTGCACCGAGGCCAGCAGCGTGTGAAGCATGAAAGTTCGTGCAGTGCACCGAGGCCAGCAGCGTGTGAAGCATGAAAGTTCGTGCAGTGCACCGAGGCCAGCAGCTTGTGAAGCATGAAAGTTGGTGCAGTGCACCGAGGCCAGCAGCGTGTGAAGCATGAAAGTTCGTGCAGTGCACCGAGGACTGCAGCGTGTGAAGCATGAAAGTTCGTGCAGTGCACCGAGGACTGCAGCGTGTGAAGCATGAAAGTTCGTGCAGTGCACCGAGGCCAGCAGCGTGTGAAGCATGAAAGTTCGTGCAGTGCACCGAGGCCAGCAGCGTGTGAAGCATGAAAG
>BLKM01000389.1:3341319-3353648 GCA_013340265.1 Coptotermes formosanus | reverse complement strand
CAGTACACAGTCAACAGCACATTCTCACTCAACTATAAAGTGCAACCTTAGTGTAACGATAACAAAAAAGTTCTCCCTGAAGATGACTCAGCAGGGTCGAAACATGTAGGAATGTGTTACGATTGATGATAAAACTCTCTTTGTGCATTTGTTGGTGATTAGTGTTTTTGTATAATATAGTGGACGGACATGGAACACATTAAACATAAACAAGTTTCACGGTAAAGTCAAGATATGAACAGACTCAGTATGCTTGGTACTGTACAGTTCGAAATCGCCTCTAATTTCACACACACAGAACTATAAAAATTTTTCTCTATTTGTTTTGTTGACGCTAAAAGATGATTTGTTTTGCTTTTAGAAGCAATAAGATGATACAGTACACTTCTTAGAAATGAAGTCCACAGGCAGGTATCTGAAAGGAAAAGGAATGGAGGATATCAGGTCAGGAACGTCATTAGTACTTCAATTACGGCCTCGGTGCACTGCACGAACTTTCATGCTTCACACGCTGCAGTCCTCGGTGCACTGCACGAACTTTCATGCTTCACACGCTGCAGTCCTCGGTGCACTGCACGAACTTTCATGCTTCACACGCTGCTGGCCTCGGTGCACTGCACNTAGTGTAACGATAACAAAAAAGTTCTCCCTGAAGATGACCCAGCAGGGTCGAAACATGTAGGAGTGTGTTACGATTGATGATAAAACTCTCTTTGTGCATTTGTTGGTGATTAGTGTTTTTGTTCATGTTTATTATTGTTGTTCGCAGGCGCATTTTGAAGGCTTTCCCGAAATCTTTAGCTTATAGTTATATGAGCGTCGAAAGCATACCCAACAAAGTACCCTGTGCTTCTCCAGTAAAGCCCCGAAGATCGTTCAGTTAAGGAAAGAACTGCGTCTGGAAACCTAGTCTGCAGATGTGTCGACATTACAGGGAACCTTCAAAGACTCGGATACGTTTCTCAGTAGTGCTGAATTACATTACGGGAATGTGATGCCAGTTGCCAATCTACCACCTTATATGTGCGTTTGCCTTACACGAAATTACTTGCTGTCATTTTTCTCATTTCCTTCACTTTATACTCACCACCATAACTAAAGGTTCTTAAAATGTTGTATATATTTATGTGTATATATAGGCCTTCTTTACTTTATTCTGAATTAACCAATAGCATTTTATGAAGGGGTCGTTTGTGTTTGATTTCAATGATAATTCGCAGTAAACGGGTGCCCAAAATCGTACTGTTGTTCGCTGACAAAGAATTTCGCCACCCACGTATCTAACTCCTCTCCATAATTGTAACAGCCTTCCCCGGGTTATAAATTCAGGGCAGGAGAATTAAAATTTTTTGATACTGTAGAACTTTACAAATTTGGAGACTTGCTGAGCGGTGCAGTTCAGTTCTCCGTTTTTCTGGGGTGTGGCGCTGTGTCATGGGGTGACTGGTGACGTACGATGGCCGGCAGAATCTGCAGTATCATTCTTCCGTAAATTGCACCGTATTCAGGATGTAGATGCTGTGAAAACAGAATTCCAATCATGTGGCGTTATGTCATTAGGGCTCTCGGTCATTGAACACCCATGTAAAGCGTCTCGCACTATTATTACTACACAAAAACAGTTAAACAAATTACGCGTAAAAGATAGTGACCTAATTGTGCACATCCTTCACATTCTTTAATGCTGCTGGCATCACTTTTGAGATGAAATATGTTTCCTGTAGTTTTTTACCCTCCTTTTCCTCTTCATCCGTCTTGCTGTTTTCGTTTGGTGCGTATGTTTGGTACATTGCCTCTTTTTTTTTTTTTTGCCAAGGGCGTGGTGTATTTCCTTTTATCTGTTGTACTTCATTTTGAAAACTGTGATCGAATACCTGTCTAAGTTCTAGCCCGCAATAAAACTGCGAGAGGAACTTTCTCTTGCTGATTCTTTTGCTATCAAATTCTTTTTTTTTTCCTCCTTATTTCTATTGAGCGAGATGTCTTCCGATATTGTTTACATGCCAGAGGAAGGAGAAGGGAGAGTAGATATGAAGCCGTAGAAGACACGACTGTGCACAGACAATATGAGAGCAATTCTACCTGTAAAGACACTTGCTTGTGTGCTCGCTGTCCTGTAAGTAACGGTTTTCCAGCCATACAACTTGCACCACACGCTCACTACATGTGTTCCTATGGCTACAGAAGTCACAAGGGTACTTTTTTCGGTTTGACAGTATGTCTGTTAAGCGTGTGCAGTGTTGGTGATCCTCATTAACCTTTTAAAGCCTAGCGGTAACTTTACATACGACCAGGTTTAACATTAAAAAATTCTACGTGGTGCCCACATTGCGTTTATGTGTTTTGTACGGATCTCAGAACAAACAGCAACTTTTGCCTTATAAAACATTAAGAGACTGGTTTTTATAACCGAAGTGGAGAGTGTTTACAGCGCGGTGCGCACTGAGCCCATATATAAAGCAGATGGGCTTCGTCTTTAAAGGGTTAATTATATAAGCAGTTGATGGTATACACACCGTCTTTGGTATTTTGCAACACGTAATATCAGAAAAAGACATTTTCTACATTAGTGGTGGACACGAAGCATGTGAGGGAAGGTTCCGCTGGAAAGCACCTTAGGTGACTGTAGGACAGTAAGTGGTTCTGAACCGGGGCGGTTGGGGGGGGGCGCTTGAAGCTATATAAAGGTCTATGTAAAATGTAGTTCATTCAATTTAACATAAGGTCCGAACGGCTTAAAGGAGCTTTCGTGTATTTTTAATTTTTACAGCTTATTTCCACAGATTACGTACAGTGTATGTACAGTGAGAATGTCCATTTCCTCGTATTTATAATACAGGGTTACATGTAGTTCCGAAAACATTTACCCAACGACACATCGTCGTAACCGAGAGGACTTGAATCACCATGCAGCTACTGTTAATATCTACTTCATCATTATGTACTTTCAGGCGTAGATAATCTTGTACATATGTCCTTATAATTTTGCCTTAGATCCTTACTGGATCACTTAAAAATTACAAGTCTCTGTTGTGGTTCAAATACATTACTACGCTGATTTTGTGTACTTTAGATCAAAAGTGATCTCCATTATAGTTGATCGTTTTGCTTCTCTCGTGCAGGGAACAGAGTCCATGTACATTATGTGCAAAAATCAGGGAATGCTTTCTATACACATGTTTGCTGTTCACTGTAGGAATCGTACGAACGACACAAATACAATTTATAGGCAAACTGCAAAGGTTTTCTTTTTAAATTTTGCACGTGATAATATATAGTACGTTGTTCAACACTGAGCTGTGAAGGGCCAAGGGAATATTTTGGCAGAGTGCAGTTGTGACCCTTGTTCTCCCTTTTACAGGCTTATCTGCTGGCCCATGCCCAGCCTTCTGGGAAGAAATTTAAAACCTAAAAATTTTATGAAACTGTCTTCACGATTTTCTGTTTTATCTGATTATTCATGTGCATTACATCACGGACCCGTCCAACTGTTCGGTTTCTTCTGCCTTTCTCTAGTTAAATCACTGTTTGTCTACCTTTAGTTGTTTTTGAAACTGGGCTTGCTATTTTTGAAACTGAAATTGCGCTGATGCGAATGCCACGGCTTATGAGAATAAGGGCTGGAAGCGACAGTTCCAGGAACGTGTCTACAAGCGACATTTTTATTAGCACTGTTGGACGTGTTTATTATTCTACCATCTGTTAAGTGATCTTAATTAGTTAAACCATGAGAGCGCCAGGTTTAAACATCCCTGTAGCATCTTCCGTAGCAGTGACAGATATTCTGATACTGAGACGTGTATTGGAGAAGTTAGATTATCGGAAGAGAGAAACAGAGAACACACTCTGCTGTATTGCAGTATGTAACTATCAAGAATGTCGTCCCTTATGTAAATTACAACAGTTTGCCTTTGCAGTGCTCGTAATAGCCAGGAACAGTAATGCAATAGAGTTGCTGCAACTGCTGTTGGTTTGGCGCGGAGAAACTGTACAATGATATTTCGGCTTCACTACACTTCGTCACTTAACGAAACAGGAGTTCTGGAGGTTGGCAGCGTAGTGTCAGCACTTGCCATAATTTGTATGCAATTCCATGAAATGTAACACGCATAAACTAGCATCAGCTAGCGAATCTCGGTCTGAACCCCTGTCTAAAGTAAAGTTTGCATGTACAGTCGTCAATTGAAACCGTGCTCATCAATTTTTAAACTTGTGTTAATAATGTTCAACAATTTTAAACAGAATACTTGAAATAAAATGATTTAATATAAGAGTGACGTAATTTCTTTCCTGTGGCTCAACACCCGCAATCGGGCCTAGGCCGCCGCATTGTTCAGGTTTCTATATCACACACAACCAGACACACACACACACACGCACACACACACACACGCCCACACACGCACGCACATACACACGCGCGCGCACACGCACACACACGCGCGCGCGCACCCGGAAGGACTCCTCTGAACGAGTGATCAGCTCGTCGCACAGGCCACTACGTACACAACACACAACGAACACAAGAGAAGAACATCCATGCCCTCAGCGGGGATCGAACCCCCAATTCCAGCAATCAAGCGGCTTCGGACCTATGCCTTAGACCGTATGGCTACCGGTATCGGCCAGAAAAATTACTGTGATAATATTAAAGTTGCATTTACAGGAATAGGCTATGGGATGGGTTCATCCCATCATTATCCCCTCTACTTGCAGAGACGATGGAGGTGATGACATGACTGAAGAGTAATTTTATTGATTATCTGGTTTGAATTTTGTCTTACTTTGAATGAATAAATAGAAGAAAGGTATTTGAAAACAGGGTGGTCGAGAATAACTCCCGAATATAGAGAATGATAAGAGGCACCTGTGGAAAATTTAGGATATTATCGACTAGAGGCTTCGTGATTTGTGCATGTTACCTATAATTGTTAGGATAGGGAAATCTAGAGGCTACTGTTTTTTGAATCTGCCGAGAGACCTAACGCATGCCTACCTAGAAGAAGTCTGCTTGGAAATTTCGGAATGATGTGGGAGGATGATATTAAAATGGATAAGAAAAATATCGTTTTCAAGCGTGTACGGTGGATCAGAATCGTGAACAATAACAGGCTTAAATATTTCCAGTGCTGAATCTCATACCAAGGCCAAGGAAGCAAGTCACGTGTGTGCTGGGGATGACGATGCTCGAGGCTTTGCTGTTCTACTTTCTAGCTTCCTCTGACGATGTTAACCAATCCAAAGCGCTTGTCGCTGGCTGAAGTTGTCAGCACTGGAGCTGTCAGACTGGCTAGGCGACCGGAGAGGAATACAGGGAAGTGGGATGGTGAAGAAGCAGCACCTTGTGGAGGATACGAGAGTGGTCGAAACATTATACGTCTCAATTCCAAGTTCATAGCTGTTTTAAGTACACTGTCTGGAATCGACTTGATAATTGATAATTTTAGCCGAAACATGCAGTCATGGTTCCTATTGGTTAATAAAAATAACTTGATGTTGTATTAACGGTAGCTGTGAAATAGGAATTTAGATTTATTCGTTTGAATCCAATAAACACAGCGGAATATATCAAACAAATATAAAGATGCTCGACTCCTTTCCATAACTGCAGTTTAGTGTTGGCCACCACAGTGTCGCTATGTCCTTGCCCATAGTGGTTGAATTCGTGAGGAGTCGCTGGGAACAGATTCGTCACGTTTCCTTTCGGAAGCCAGTCTTGAAACGGTTCACTTTTCATGGCGAGTGAATATGTTTTCTTCCCCCATACAGTCCGTCATAGAATCGCGTATCATAAAGGACTCTCATATCCAATTCGAATTTATCATTCTCCAGTACAATAAATGTTTGGCTGGGAGAGGGTACGCATGATACAGCTCTGGGCCTGCTCCTACTTCGAGTGTTGTTGTAGAATACACATGCACAATGTCTGTGCATTTTTATCTGCCAATATCTGTGTCATTTCTCTCCTTGGCCAAATTTTTCCATTTCCTTTCTATCATATACTTCTCCCTCTCCAACCCTTCAGCGCGAATTTTCTTCCCGCCTATCAATATTTATTGTTGCTACATTTCCAGTATAGATGTTTGTGCGTGCTTCTCCCACAAATATACGGTGCCCCTCAAGAGGGTTTCGTCTTCAAGTGGGCGTTAAGTCTTGGCTATAATTTTGTTTTCTTTAAAGTTAGTAGTTGCTTAATATTTTATGTTACTTATTTAGATATTATTTTTGTAAATTGAAGCATTTTGTGCGTTCGTCTATCTGTCTTTCTGTCTGTTTACAAGACTGCGGGTCGCGCCTTTCCTCTCTGGAAATTACAGTTTTGTTAAATTTATCTGAAGGAATTTTGTGGGGATCCTTAGTGGGTCTAGTATGAAACTGTACTTCATTTAAAACTAAATGAAATTCTAACTTGCATTATTAAATGTGTCCTACATTGGTTTTCACTACATTGTAAGTGTTCAAATGGGGTTTCATGTCATTGGCAGATTGTTCCTAGCTCACTCCCTATATTTTGAAGAAAACAAAAGCATACGGTACGATGTCTGTCTGTCCACCGTAATAGCGTTTGAATAATCTGAAGGATTTTTTTTTAATTGTGTGTTGTAAGCATCTTGCCAGTAGGGGCAATAGTTGCCTCCGTGGCAAAGCCGTTGGAAAATATCGTCTTGTCCGCATCACGTACCGCATAAGTAAACACATTAGAGTTGCTTTTGCGGCTCTTGCAGGCCTTCCTGTCATCTTGCCTAGATAAGTGAATGTTTTGTCCCTACTAATCGCGGGCCTGTTCTCAGTTTTGCTTTTCAGTTTACGTAATACTTCTATATTCGAAGAAATAACATTTGAGCTACATAACAGAACTACATTATCATGTACAGTAACAAAAATGGTAACAATGTTGTTGTTGTAGTACACATTTGTGCTTCATCACCGTCATGTCCAGCAGCTGTACCTAACTGCCATGATTTCATGTGACTGACATAATAAGAATTGTGACTCTTGTCCTAAAGGCCATCAGACTGAATGTTTGGCTGCTGGATTCTGATACACTTCAGATTTTGATTATGCGTACATTCTTACATTGAGACAGAACAGTGCTTGAAGTCTTCTGAAGCGTTCAGTTCTTACCCCTTTTATATATACTTTGTACCAAACCTCAGTCGATCAACTGTTCGTATCAGTTACAAACACTTGCGGAACATGCTTCTTGCCTGATACTGCAGGAGTGCACAAACGGACGCCAGATCGTCATGACAATTAAATTTTATGCGGTGGCGGCTAATATTTGTGGATCCTGAGCGTGGAACTTGCTTCATGTCCCCCCTTCTGATGCTAGAATTTTAAAATGACTTCTGCAGCATTTGAAAAAAAATTTTCCCCCACCCCCTTCCCGTTATAATATTCGAAACATCAGAGATTAAATTACGGAAAATCAAAATGGGCTACGCATGTATCGTGAATGGGCGTAATGTGAATTGTGCACAGAACGTACGTCGGCAAACCTCAAGAAAGTAACTACTTTGAAGATGGGCGACATATATGGCATATAGGAATGCGGCTTATGCCGATGTTCAGTGCGTTTAACTGGTTCAGGGAATGCATAAAACGACTTTTGTGAATATTAAGATGACCCTTCTTGGGTTTATGTTATCTGTTGTGGTGACCGGATAATGAATGGCCAGGTAACTTAAATTACGTGCATAGAAAACTCTGGGAGATTTGTTGCAGACTGTTGCAACGCCATCCCATCTGAGAGAATTTACTGTGTTGCTTGACGTCTGTGTAAGTTCCGTCTCTCGAACCAAGAGGTAAAGTTCACCCCATGACATGCCCATGCGGACACAGAGGGAAGCAAAAGTGCAGCTCCAATCATTCCGCAACCCGACATGAGAAAGAGGTGGTCAGCACCACGCTTCTGCCGCCTAACCCGCAAGAAAAACCCAGTACGCATTGTACTGAAGGCTGGGTGGGCCCCGGGGCTGGCCAAGATGGCACGAAAAATCTCGTCCCCATCCGGGATGCTATCCCCGGTCCCTCCAGCCCGTAGCAAGTCGCTATACCGACCGAGCTATTCCAGCCGCCAGTTATTACGGGTAGTGTCCAGTAAGAAATGTGAAGAACCGCATAACCCTAAGTTACTTTGTTATGTGTTCACTCTCCAACATAATGCATGCATCTGTTGTCTACGGATGGGAATTCCGTGAGAGAAACTACTTTTCAAAAATAAAGAAAACCATAAACGTGACAGCACCGAAATTTTGCAGTACTTCAAACGTAGCATAGCTGCCCCTTCGAGACTCGTTGCAGTTTGCAGCTGAAATTACCCTCCAGTTTCATTTCACTTCACATGGTCTCTGTAGCTTAAACATAAGAAGCTCAGTTGTCAGTACTCCAGGCAGGCGTGGGCTTCCCTGCTTTGCGATTTCTCATGTTCTTGCTTACTTACTCTATAAATACCCTGACATAGTACCTTAAAAATGTGAGTGCCGAAGCACATCCACAGTCTTCAAACGCCTGTTCAAAGTTGTACTTCCAGTGGGTACGCAACACCTGCAGTAGATGAACAGTGTTTTTGTAACTAGGATGAAGGAAGAAAATGGTACTCAAATAAGCACAGACTTGGATATTAGCAATTATGAATAAAGTTAAAGTTAAAACTTCTTACCAGTTTATGAAACAGCCTGTAATTTTCTTGAGGTCTATATCGAGGTGTAGCAAGCATTATATACTTCTGGCCCCCTCATCCCCCCCCCCCATTCAACTCGCCCCTCTTCGTCTCTTCTTTTTCTTCCTTTAAAAAAATACTTTACGCTGCGCAGTCTGAAATTTCAATATTCAGGGCTCGCTTTAGGTTAGCTCCCGCTTCATCTCCCCCCACCCTCCAACTCTATACACTCTCTATAGCGAACTGCTCTCATAAGTTTGCCGCGACTGCTGGGAAAGACGCTTTCCAAAATAGTCTTTCAGGCTGTGTCCAACTGTAAACACTTGGCCAGTGTGCTGCGTCCCAATGGCGATGTACGAAGGGAGCTTCCAGTGCTTGCTGGCTTTGTACACTCAGATATGTTAGAGCTCCTTTATTACAATGCAGATGCTGCAGCCAGAATTTGTGTGTAAAATTAAGTAAATTTCTCCCTTTCTTTAATTACCATACAATGAAGACATACAGGGAGTAGGGGTGTATGGTGGTGGGGTTTGTGATAAAGGTACTTTTTTGAAGCAAGACCTGACCACAGTTTTTAACCTGAAATAGGTGACGTAACATATATGTATATGTAATAAATTATTTCATAAATAATTTCAACCTAATGCAGTGAAATTTATGCAAAAATGAAGGTGTAAATAGTTGGATATTATTAGAGTTTTAGGGTTATTTTATAGGACTGACCATTGAAGAAGCTGCCTGGCTTCAGAATCATTGCGTTGGCTGGTATTTGTTAACAGCGTGATGAATATTTGTTTTACACGAATTCCAAACATATTTTGACTACCTCAAATATTCACTGCCCGGTATTTGGTCATGCATGACTCTACTAAAACATGTTAGTGGCATCCATACTGCTCAGTTCTTTCTTTGAGGTCTCGATTATTTTCATTACGAATTTTGCAGACACAGAATGAGTTAAACGGTTTTCCTAAAGCAATATGCTACGAACTAGTTAGAACGTGGTCTCAACTCGTATTCCATGTGTTTTCAGTATAACTGTACGTGTATGTGGTTTCAGAGTTCTAGCCCAAACGGTGCAAGTTCCCATTTAACCCCTAAAATCGCCTCTCAGAATTAGTTCGCTTCTAGCTGTTTCTACGTAAATGTTCGTTCGTCGGAAAGCGGATGTGCAAGTTATTGGATGCAACATGTGCGTGTGTGCGTGCGTGCTGGCGTATGTAACTACGTGACCTGGATTCGAGCACGTGGACTGTCTGAAATTGTTACTACGTCCACTGCGGTTAGCAACGAGATACTCGGTGACTGCTCTTTAACTTTCTGCTGTGTGACACAAAATATTGTTTTCAGCTGACTAATGATTGGCATTAAATTAATTAACTTAACCTAAATATGCAAAAAATGCATCTAAATGTAATTAAATTTGTGTCCTGTTATCATGAGCGACGTGTTCTGCATAAACGAAATTAGATATTGCTACAACTTACGCTGCAAGAACGGTTTTTTTTTTGGGGGGGGGGGGGGGGGCTTGTGTCGTGTAGAATTGGGCTGTGTTCTGGCAGTTAGGAGGAACATGTGTCATCCGTCTTCCGGGTTTGAGTGTTGGTAACTATATACAAATGTACACAGTTTGCTCGGTCCGTCATTTTTTCAGGCCGAACTTAGTAGGATATCCGCATTTCTCTGTCGGTCTGCGTAGTGGATATTCACCAATACGCTCTTTCCGGCCCAATGTGTTATGTGAGTTTATTGTCCCCCCGCCTCGACGTGCTGATCCAGTAGGTTCAACGCATTTTTACAGTATAAGAAGGTAAATGCCGATCCCAATGGCCGCGCGGTCTAAGACGTATTTCTGCGGCCGAGCGCTTGGTGGGATCGTGGGTTCGAATCCCACCGGGGGCATGGATGTTTGTCTTGTACAGCGTTTGTGTTGTCAGGTAGAGGTCTCTGCGACGGGCCGATCCCTCGTCCAGAGAAGTACTGCCGGCTGTGGTACGTATCTGAGTGTTATTAAATGAAATTACAAACCCTTGACACCTACTGCGAACAAGTAGGTAGAAGAGGGAAGGACTAAGAAAGAAAGAAAGAAAGAAAGAAAGAAAGAAAGAAAGAAATTAAATTAGTAATTATCTCTGTTCACGCTGTGAAGGCGTATGGAGGGCCAGAAATTAGGTCCACTAATTCTCTAGCTCGGCGCTAGGTGAAGATATGTGGTCACGTTTACGCTTCGGCCGATTTATCCTGAGGTAAGATCCACCGTTACTGGTTTCATATAAGGTTGATTGGGCTGGAAGCTTCGGAGGAGAGAAAAATCCCTTATCTGCGCCTTGAATTGAACCAGGCTTTTTCCAGCCGTCCACCTCGTAGCCCAGTCACTGTACTGACCCCACGCTGTCCCGGCTCAACATATAACAGAGATTGTTTTGTAGTTTTAAGTAGTTCGTATCGGAATGTCGTTTCCCGTTTGGGACGTTCATGTAATGAATCCTCTACCTGGGCTAACAAATACCAACTAACGTACTATTGGAAACTTTATATTCAAACTTATATAGGCTGATATAACTTATATAAATGGGGCGTATATAAGTTTTAATATAAACTTTCCAATAGTGTATTGGTTGGTATTTGTCAGTCCGTGACGAAAATGCACGGTTCTAATAATACAAGGAATCCTGTATCGTCTTTATTTGCTTTGCTGTGGTTCGAGTAGTTTCGCACGTATCGTGCTTTCTTCTAGTAATGCTAATTACCAACTAACCTGAAATTAATTTTAGGATGTCGGGAATGTAATTCAGCTTGTAGTTCAATATCCAACATTGTTTCTGTAGAATAGTACTACAGTAGCATCTACACCGTGACTGCATAAACTGCGACAACGAAGAGGCGCTCCTCTCACATTTAAATTCCAAACTTGTACTCTACAAACACTACTCTGCTTCTCATTCTTCCTTTCACCTTTCAGTAGTTGTGGTGTAGTGCCCCGCAGCAGACGCTACGGACGCACTGCAGCCATGAGGCTTCTTGTGCAACCCTATGATGATGATGATGATGATGATTATTCTTTGTCCTTTTCCTAGTAATGGAGCACCAGTGGAATGAAATTGACAGGGGAAAACAGAAGAACTCGGGGGGAAAACCTGTCCCAATGCCACTTTGTCCACAACAAATCCCACAGGGACTGACACGGGATCGAACCCGGGCCTCCGCGGTGGGAGGCCGGCGGATAACCGTCTGAGCCATGGCACTTCGCCTTTCAGTATATCGGGCACTTAAAATTAGCCAGTGACGTATAAGTTATCCATCTGAGCCTCAAATGCGCAAGTGCTAAAGATATTACGGCCACTGTGGCTATGCGTATAATATAGCAGTCTGTTCCTCGCGTTCCTCTGTTTGTGCGTTTCGAACTTGGTCTTAATGAAATCGCATTTAAATCCATAGAAGACGTATAAAATATAGTTGTAAATATTTAGGTCCTACCGCACAGTAAACGCACTCCATATCCGGTATGAAAACCAGTCGGTGAGTACTCTAAAGCAGTGGTTCTCAAAGTGTGCTCCGCGGATCCCTTGAGATCCGCGAGCGGTTCCCAGGTGATCGTGGATACATTTCTGTAATGGCTGTTTTGAAGTTTACTTACTTTTTAAGTTATGGGAATAAAGTTTTTTTT